>JAMWET010001207.1:0-52149 GCA_024036415.1 Prochilodus magdalenae | reverse complement strand
GCAGAGGATCTTAAAGGGGAAGTCCACCAAAATGTTCCAAATTCAAAAGTACTACATATTTGCCTAATTCGGGGATTGGCAAATACACAAGGTCATTCGCGGTGGTTGAATGTGTGATTTTTAATAGTAGAGGAACTCTTTAGGTTTCTTTACAGTGGTGGTGATAGGGACCAGGGGTTTCCATGTCTTCAACCCGTAACCCTTTAATTTACTGTCCACACCCACCAGTGAACCTACACATGCCTTCTGAGATTATATACACTTGTCATCAAAAGAATATCCCAAGTGTGGGAGTGCGGTGCTGTTGGGAAGGAAGATAAAGGTGACCAGGATCAATAACTGATGATAAATTTAGACTGATATGATCAATATTTATTGAGCTACACATACAGAAGTCTGTCTCTCAGTATGGAGTCGGGTCGCCGTGTCTGCTAACCCAACATCCCAGAAGTCTCGGTATGGAGCTGTAGAGGTTTCTAATGGTGTCCTGTGATAACCAGTTACCAGTGCATTTATTAAAAGTCCTGAGAGTGAAAGTGAATTATTTATATGTGTATATATGTAAACATATATACTGTAGTGTATTTGTTTACAGTGATGGTGAATGGAAGCAGATGCCTGCAGAGTTTAATGTCTCTAAAAGCTCCATCACAGGCAGTTATCACACAAACCAGCTATGAATACTCTGCCTGATATCTAAAATATTGTTTTTCCGATAGATTTACAATATTGATTTAGCCCAAAACACATTTTTAAAAGCTATTTAGAGGCTATTGGGTAGGTTTATTTGTGCTTTGGTATAGTAAGTAAAGCTCTATATTTGGGTGGCGCTTCCTTTCTCCTTCATCTGGTACTTTTGAAAAGTTGATTTTCGATATCTGCTTTAAATGTTAGACTTTTCCCAATACAAACCCTTTTATTTAAACACATTTTTTAAGCTGAGTGATATATACAGAGGTTGGACAATGAAACTGAAACACCTGTCATTTTAGTGTGGGAGGTCTCATGGCTAAATTGGACCAGCCTGGTGGCCAATCTTCATTAACTGCACATTGCACCAGTAAGAGCAGAGTGTGAAGGTTCAGTTAGCAGGTAAGAGCACAGTTCTGCTCAAAATACTGCAATGCACACAGCATTATGGGAGACATACCAGAGTTCAAAAGAGGACACACTGTTGGTGCACGTCTTGCTGGCGCATCTGTGACCAAGACAGCAAGTCTTTGTGATGTATCAAGAGCCACGGTATCCAGGGTAATGTCAGCATACCACCAAGAAGGACGAACCTCCACCAGCATCACGTAGTGACCTGGCCACTATCCTGCAAGAGGAATGGCTTAAAATCCCTCTGACCACTGTGCAGGACGCAGTATATGTCATTCCCAAGACCAACTGACGCTGTATTGGCCGCAAAAGGAGGCCCTACACCATACTAATAAATGATTGTGGCCTAAAACCAGGTGTTTCAGTTTCATTGTCCAACCCCTGTATATATATACAGTATATAGATATATATAATATAAGATAAGATAATCCTGTATTGATGCCACAGTGAGGAAATTTGCAGTGTTACAGCATCACAGAGGAAAGAACAGAAGTGTCAGTAAAAAACACAAATAATAAATAAGATCTATGTACAAAAAAGTACAGAAAAATATAAATAAAATAAAAAAAATTTTAAATCCAGGAGACAGGATTGTGCTGTGCAGTTTTATTGCACATAGTAGAATGCAAATTAGAATGCAATTGTAAGTAAGTATGTTGGGATAATATGTCACACACACACACACTCATCCTAACACACACAACCACACACACACACACACACACACACACACACACACACACACAACACCTACATACCTTACATATTACATAGATCATAGGTCAACCATTTGACATACATGGGTCATACTTGTGTCTGGAGGGAGGGAATACTTTAAGGACATCTCTGGACCCTTTTCTACAAACAATGTTGGGGAAAAATTAGGAGTTTAGGAGTCCTTATCCAGTGCCCATACTGCTTATAGCAAGAACCACCATGTTGGAGACATAACACACACAGTGGTTAGATTAGAAAGCATCTTGGCCTTGAGTGTAGTTTGGGGAATGTCGGGCTCTGTGTTCATTTACATGTTGTGTTTGGTAAATTTGCATGGTGTACAGTGAATACATTCCCACTCGGGACATACGTATTTCGTCTATCAACCCGTGTTGTAAAAAGACCCAGCCTGTTTGTGAAGTGATGTGTGGTGTCCGCTAATCTCTTCTCTGATTAGGAGCCATTGACCAGGAGGATATCATAAATGTGTGTAAGGAGTTAGGGGTGGTCATATCAAGGACGAACGCAAAGAGAATAATCCAGATGTAAGACCTGCTGCTGCTGCTGCTGCTTTCGTTGTTACCCGCTCTGGATGCCCATGGTCGTTTCACATGGAAAGAACTATTGGGCGTTTCCCACAAAAGATTAATGATGGATAAATGGAGTTTTGCTTATTAAAAAAGACCATGGACATCACTGCATGCTTGAAATCCCATGGCTTTGGATGGACACCCTGATACCGATAGTCACGCCTTGAGCTGCAGCCCTGCTTTCACTCCTGCTGGAATAAATACCCCCTAAAATTGGAATTTATCAACACTAAACACTGTACAATGAACATCATCGCTGTCCAATGAAAAACATGTATCTCCATTTTTGTTGATTTGTACTTTTATGCCTCATTTGATCACATGAGCTGCTGTTTACACTGTGTGGAAATTTCATGAAGAATGGACCAACAGAAACGTCCCAAAGCTGCTTGGAAAGACGTCTGGTTCCATTGACTTCCATTCAAACTAAATGAGGTTTTTGGCCTCTCCTGAAAAGTTGCCATTTTGGAGATACCTGTTTTTCTTTGGACAGCGACGATATATAGGGCAGCTGTATCAGATTAATCACATACCAAAATTTCTGATTCACATTTTAACACTTTTCTATTTGGTTTATTGGCCTAGACTGTTGACACACACACACAAGGAACTTGGCTTGGGCGGTTCTTGTGCTTGGTTCATGACATGCTTCACATCTAAGAGCAAATTACATAGAAGGTTTAACCTTGACTCATTCAATGCCTCATCTGAATACCCGAATGAGTAAACAAATGCTGTGATGAGTTCATATATTCAAACAGCACCCCCTCCCCAAACCCCCCCACGGTGCTCCTCCCAGGTTTGTGCCAGACCTGTGGGAAACACCGTGTTGTGCTTTTTATGTTTCATCACACCAGTTTTGCTTTGTCAAATTTCGTGTCCTTAGTTATTCCCCAGCTTAGTACATGTATAGTTTCATGATTTGGTGTTACTGATCATGCACTAGTACGTCCAGGCTCATGTTCTCTCTGTTCATCATCAGGATGGATGAGGACAGCTCTATGACTGTGGACTGGGGCGAGTTCCTGCACCATGTGATTATTAACCCTGCGGAAAATATAGGAGAACTTGTGTCCTCCTGGAAGCACACACTGGTAAGGAGTGCTGTAATCCCTGACCAGACCGAATGAAAGTGCCCCATTAAAAACATCCTATTTTTCTTTCACGTTCTGTTGTTTGTATATAATAAACCATAACAGATTCTAACATTACCAATCCCTGAGGTTGAATCAGACTGATGCATTATGGTTGATTTGAACATCCTTACTATCTGAGTTTGTTGGCTTCTGTCCGCAGGTGTTCGACGTTGGTGAGAGCCGGTCTATGCCGATAGAGTTAACTCAGGAGGAGGCGGACCTGTCAGCATGGAGGAACTTCATCCTGGCTGCTGGTGTGGCTGATGCTGTTTCTAGAACTGTTACGGCGCCCATCGACCGATTAAAAACTCAGCTACAGGTATTAATCTGACTCAGCAGCTGCATGTGACATAGATCAACGTTATTCCTCAGGTCTGGGCTGGGCTCCCCCAAAAGGACCTTGGCACAAAGATGTTCTGTTGTGCTATCCACCAGTTAAGGACCCTGATCAACATGACAGCATGTGCTCATCACTGGTACTTTACTTGACGTGTGAAGTAAAAACAAATTGCAGGCTGGTCTTGTTTTTTTTTTAGATAGAACAATATATACACAAGATACATACGCAGGGAAAAAGCAGTACATGATTTCCTCATATATAGCTCGTTTGCTCCACTGTAGCTAACACACATACAGTACTAACACACAACATAGCATTATGAGCTATAGATTCTGTGACCAGGACGTATCTGTTTCTGCCAGGTCTATGGATCCAAGGCTGTTTCTTTGGGATTGCAAGATCTGAAAACTGGAGGCTTGAGGTCCATGTGGCAGGGAAATGTAGTCAACGTACTTAAAGGAACTCCACAATCAACACTACAGTGTTTCCTTTATGCCCAGGTACATCCAATCAGAGTGTTAACACTACACAGACTATAGATTCATACTGGATTATAGTCACTCCACAGTTATTACTTTCATACTGTCAACACTACACACGCTGCAGATTCATACTGGATTATAATCACACCACAGTTATTACTGTCAGACTGTAAACACTACACACGCTGCTGATTCATACTGGATTATAATCCCTCCACAGTTATTACCGTCAGACTGTAAACACTACACACGCTGCAGATTCATACTGGATTATAATCACTCCACAGTTATTACCGTCAGACCGTAAACACTACACACGCTGCAGATTCATACTGGATTATAATCACTCCACAGTTATTACCGTCAGACCGTAAACACTACACACGCTGCAGATTCATACTGGATTATAATCCCTCCACAGTTATTACCGTCAGACTGTAAACACTACACACACTGCAGATTCATACTGGATTAAAATCACTCCACAGTTATTACCGTCAGACTGTAAACACTACACACACTGCAGATTCATACTGGATTATAATCACTCCACAGTTATTACCGTCAGACTGTAAACACTACACACGCTGCAGATTCATACTGGATTAAAATCACTACATAATTATTGATTTTGTTTGTAATTACAAAATTAACTCACTGTCTTTCTCTTTCTTCTTCTCCCACTCTCTTTCTCTCTCTCATTATCTCTCTCTTTCTCTTTCTTTCTCTTTAACTTCCATTTCTTCACTGTTTAACATCCCTTTTCTTTCAGATGAGGAAGCAGGTCCTGGGTGAAAGAGACGCTCTGTCTGTGGAGCAGAGGTTTGGACTGGGCTGTGTGTCTGGAGCTGTAGCACACGCTGTGTTTTACCCTCTCGAGGTATCACAGAAACATGACAGGTCTGAATACCCACCTGGAGATGTTCTCTTTTCCATGTGTGGCATGGTGTATTACCCTCTACATTCGTTAACCCCACTATAGATCTTAGCCTGTAGGTGTTTTCACCATTACCATTACCAATACACCAGCAGAGCGTATTGTGGGTGGCAGATGGCACAACCTGAATGCCAGTAACATGGCACACATTTGTTTTGCTAAGCAGTGCCTTTGCTGAAAAGGCCTGCTATTCATTCATATTTCTTTATCCGCTGTCCTCTCCTCTTTTGTAGTAGCATTTGGTTTCCCTTGTAGTGGCGGAAATAGTACTACACAATGTAAACATTACAAACTGTCTCAGAATATCTATATTATTACAAATTATTATTATTATTATTATAAAGGGGGTCTTTACAGTGATGGAAACCAGGGGTCTTTACAGTGATAGGAACCAGGGGTCTTTACAGTAATGGAAACCAGGGGTCTATACAGTGATGAAAACCAGGGGTCTTTACAGTGATGGGAACCAGGGGTCTTTACAGTGATGGAAACCAGGGGTCTTTACAGTGATAGGAACAAGGGGTCTTTACAGTGATGGAAACCAGGAGTCTTTACAGTGATGGGAACCAGGGGTCTTTACAGTGATAGGAACCAGGGGTCTTTACAGTGATAGAAACCAGGGGTCTTTACAGTGATAGGAACCAGGGGTCTTTACAGTGATGGAAACCAGGAGTCTTTACAGTGATGGGAACCAGGGGTCTTTACAGTGATGGAAACCAGGGGTCTTTACAGTGATGGGAACCAGGGGTCTTCACAGTGATGGAAACCAGTGGTCTTTACAGTAATGTAAACCAGGGGTCTTTACAGTGATGGGAACCAGGGGTCTTTACAGTGATGGAAACCAGGGGTCTTTACAGTGATGGAAACCAGGGGTCTTTACAGTGATGGGAACCAGGGGTCTTCACAGTGATGGAAACCAGGGGTCTTTACAGTAATGTAAACCATGGGTCTTTACAGTGATGGGAACCAGGGGTCTTTACAGTGATGGGAACCAGGGGTCTTTACAGTGATGGGAAGCAGGAGTCTTTACAGTGATGGGAAGCAGGAGTCTTTACAGTGATGGAAACCAGGGGTCTTTACAATGATGGAAACCAGGGGTCTTTACAGTGATGGGAACCAGGGATCACCATTTCTACAACATAAATATAGTCATTTTATTTACTATGCAAAACCAATATACACATGTAGAGTTTGAGTTTATAAACACGTATAAGTGTATACATAGACTACATTGCCAAAATGTTTACATTTCAACACTTATTTGAAAATGAAAAAAAATATGGAGCTCCTCTTTAAGTTAACAGTGTTTATCCTATGCTACTAAAACTGTTCTCCATAGTGATTTGCTACCAAATATTTTTGAATTGACATTAGAGGAGAAAATCACAGATATTCATATTTCTTAATCACTGAGATCAAAAATGTTAATTCTGCATTGTAGAGAGGCTGGTTGGTTGCAGTGTTTCCTAGGCAAATGTGAATTTAAATATCGTTAGACTTCCCCTTTAACATCTGCTGTTAAGATCTTATCCGAGGTCGTTTAGCGGCAGCCTTTGTAGTATTTAGTCTGTAACAGTATATAGATATAACAGATATAAAGGTATAATATATAAAGTATAAAGATATCACTAGAAGTCAGTGGAGTGCTTTTGCTGATTCTCAATCTCAGGTGCTGAAGGTCAGGCTTAACGTGCAGCAGGTTGGCACCTACAGTGGCCTTCTGGGATACGCGAGGTCTATTTACCACAGGGAGTCGGTGTCAGCTTTCTACCGAGGCTTCAGGCCGAGCCTTCTCTGCATGATCCCCTATGCCGGAGTGGAGTGCGCTGTTCATCAGGTAAACTTCTTTCAGTTTCATCTCAGATACAGTGAAACCCTGGGCAGCCCTCTCGACCTGGTCTCCCGTGGCAGAGGTTTGGAGGGCCAGAGCAATTTAAAACTCAGCAGAAATATGAGTGGCCACCTTCAGCCTTTATAGGATTATTAGACGATATGCTCCCTCTCCAAGCACACATGACCTTTCATTGTAGTCTTGGGGAAACTGGAGATAACGAATTCCGTATCTGATCTGAAGCACCTTTAATATAGCGTTTTCTAGCCTTCAGAGAATGGATCCCGAAATCACCAGGTGGTGTCCTGCCATATGCAGCTTGAATATTCTCACACAGTTCCTGCAGATGTGCAGATAACAGTACGTGTGGAGGTGGAGTGACACCAGGCCTCCAGGACATATGACGTGTAACAACGAACCGTCCATCTTGGACCAGACCACGGTGCCTCTACTCACATGGATTCGTTGGTTGTCTTGACCAAGACCAAAGCAGGACTCGTCACTGAAGATGAGCCGCTACCATTCCATGACAGTCTGGCCCGACACCATTGCAGTCTTTGGTGACGGTGACGTGGTGTTAAGGACATTCTTCATAACGGTCTGTGTGCAGCCGCCTGCCAGTGTGCCTCATGTGACTCATGGAGGCTTCACTGCTCACTGAAAGTCTGCAGTCATGGCTGTTGGGTCGGTCAGGTACAGAGATATGGTCCGTCCTTGCTTCTGTCACATGTACGGCTGAGTGTGAAACTTGAATCAGTCTCATGTCTCACGATGTCAAACCTGCCCACCAAGTCTACATTATGTTGCTCAAAAATTAAAAAGTTAAAAGACATTTTCAGATAATTTCCCGCTAAAACATAATTTTTACAGATTTGAAGGGTAGCTGTTTTGAGGAATCCAAGATTTGAGTGTAATGGATTTAACAAGGACACTGTATGTTTTGTCCTGTGAACGCTCTCTAACATGACAGTGTTCAGAAAACTTTTGCCTGGTAATTTGTAGTCATGTCACTGTCTCTTCTTTCTCCTGGCAGTCGATAATGAGCTGGGCTCGGCGAAACCCTGCCAACAGCAGTGACTCCAAACTGCTGTTCTTCAGCTTCGTAGCCTTCGCAAGTGGACAGGCCAGCAGCTACCCTCTGGCCGTCATTAGAACCCAGCAGCAAGCGCAAGGTGAAAAACAGTGAGCCCACTAAAAAGTCAAAAGTTTTGTGCTGAATGTGCTGGATATCTGTGTGTGTCGAGTATTCTTAAACCAGAGGAGGCAGCACAACAAACTCTCAGGCACTGATGGCATTAAAATACCACAGTAAATGCCGTTGTTTACTGGTAAATAATGTGATAATGTGGTCAGCAGTGCATTTAGAGCAGGTCAGCAGTGCCTCAGGTTTAAGAGTATTAAGAGTTAACATTCTGAAAGTGTCAAATTTACAACATCAGTGTTGATTAATTATAACAATCTGATCTATAATGGACTGGCGGCCTGTCCAGGGTGAGCACTGGGATGGGGTCCGGCACCCCATGTGACCCAAAAGGATAGCCAGCTTAGAAGATGAATGAGTAAACATTTACATTAACCTGACGCTCTTATCCAGAGCGACTTACAAGGTTAATAAGATAAGAGATAAGATAAGATAAAATAATCCTTTATTAGTCCCACAGTGGGGAAATTTACAGTGTTACAGCAGCAAAGGGATAGCAAGTTAGTACAAAAAATAAACAAAAAAAACAACAATATAAACATTATAAATAATAAGATGTCAAAATCATATTACAGGTGGGCCAGTGTAGTGTTAGGAGTATTGCCCAAGGACTTTTATTGGTGTAGCACAGCATAGTCACCCAGACTGGGATTTGAACCCCAGTCTCTCACATGTGGCGGTGGTACCCTGGTGGGTAGTGGTGTTAACCACTAAGCTACACCAACCAATAAATGAATGAATGATTATAAAAATGACTGCTGTCTTTTAACATTGAGCTAACCTCTATCTTCGCTGTCTTTCAGCTCTTACAACAAACTCACAGACCTCTACCAACATCTTTAACGGACTGGTGGGAATCTATGAGAAGAGCGGAGTGCGAGGGTTCTACAGCGGGATGGGCGCTAGTTTTGTGCGGGCTGTGCCGTGTGCTCTTCTGAATTACACCCTCATCTCTAAACTGGAGGAGCTGCTCTCCACATGCGGTCTATGATGCAGAATAAATAGCTACGTAGACCAACACTTGATGTGTCTTATATCTGTGTGTGTCTACAGTGTAGTATACTAATACAGTCACATGACCAGTTACCTCACATTTACCTCAGAGCTGTTATTACTGTATCCACTGTTTAGAGCTAGCTGCTGCTAATGCTGCTCAGTTCACCTGAGATACGGTTAGCCTAGTTTTTAGCGCCCCTCGGCTATTTCACTCTAAAACTGATCCTCTAAAGCGAGTTCATCTTTTATTAATCTTCAGACCTGTATATTTAACTTTCTGAGGCTCATTCTGATGAAAACACCCCACTATAATCACTACACCCACATTTACCTCAGAGCTGTTATTACTGTATCCACTGTTTAGAGCTAGCTGCTGCTAATGCTGCTCAGTTCACCTGAACAACAGTTAGCATAGCTGTTAGCTCCCCTCGGCTATTTCACTCTAAACTGATCCTCTAAAGCGAGTTCATCTTTTATTAATCTTCAGACCTGTATATTTAACTTTCTGAGACTCATTCTGATGAACACACACCCCACTACAATCACTACACCCACATTTACCTCACAGCTATTATTGCTGTATCCACCGTTTAGAGCTAGCTGCTGCTAACGCTGCTCAGTTCACCTGAAAAACAGTTAGCATAGCGGTTAGCTACCCTCGGCTATTTCACTCTAAAACTGATCCTCTAAAGCGAGTTCATCTTTTATTAATCTTCAGACCTGTATATTTAACTTTCTGAGGCTCATTCTGATGAACACACACCCCACTACAATCACTACACCCACATTTATACTCAGAGTGGGCTGCGCTTAGCTCCCCAGTGTTACCCGCCGCCATTTTCTCTGGCTGAAGCAGGCTGAGAGCTGGTGAGGCTACAGTGTACAATGGGGTGCAGTACACCATGAAGATAGCTCCACCTGTATACTAGAAACTCTAACTGGAGTAGAACACCATCCGGTTATCTAGTATGTGAGTAGTATGTAAAACAACATTTTGAATACAGCCATGTTTTAAAAGCCATACTGCAAAAAAGTGTCATCTTGCTAAATGATAAATAGTTGTTTATCTAGTTGATATGTCTTATATTTCTCATTTTAATGCTTGAAAATGAGAATTATAAGGTATATCAGCTAGAAATATGATCATGTAACCATGCATTCTACCAGGCGGAAGGATGCATGTAGAGAGGTCATCACCATGATTTTAGTAAATACAAATATCAGAACACACATGTAGATGTGCCACTGATTTCATGTAGTGTGTACAATATGAAGTTTTGAATGGCTGTTGGGCAAAATTCTGAAAATATGGTGGCATTCCCTTGAACCTGTACACCGATCAGCCAAACATTAAAACCACCTCAATGTATCTACACTATTTATCCATTATATCAGCCCCATTTACCACAGAGGTGCACCTAATAGCTCTACAGGTACAGACTGTAGTCCATCTGTTTCTCTGTACACTGTATTACCCTGTTCTTCAATGGTCAGGACCCCCACAGGACCACCACAGAGCAGGTATTAAGTGAGCGGATCAGACACAGCAGTGCTGCTGAACATCTTGGAGTCACTGTGGGACTGAGAATCGTCCACCAACAAAAACTATCCAGCCAGCAGCACCCTGTGGGCAGTGTCCTGTGTGCTGTGGCCTGGGATCACTGATGAAGGACTAGAGGATGACCAACACTGCACTGTGCAGCAGCAGATGAGCTATCATCTCTGACTGTCCATCTACAAGGTGGACCAGCGAGGTAGGAGTGTCTAATAGAGTGGACAGTGAGTGGACACAGTGTCTAAACACTCCAGCAGCACTGCTGTGTCTGATCCACTCACACCAGCACCACACACTAACACACCACCACCACGTCAGTGTCACTGCAGTGCTGGGAATGATCCCCCACCCATATAATGCTTGCAGTGTGGTCCTGTGGGGGTCCTGACCATTGAAGAACAGGGTAATACAGTATACAGAGAAGATGGACTACAGTCTGGACCTGTAGAACTACAGAGTGGTATGTATGATCAGTGCACAGTGAGTGTAGATACAAGCAGGTGGTTTTAATGTTATGGCTGAAAGGAGTATCTTGAGTAGGAATGGGCGGATTGATACCTGCGTATCTGTACGCATATATGTATGTGTAATGATGATGCAGTCTAGGAACTACTTTTCCTTACGCCTTCTTCTTCTGCTCCCAAACAAAGATGGAAAATAAAAAGCCACTGTGTCTCACCACACCGTTTGGCTCATCCCTGATGATCAAGGTGGGCCCAGAGCCATGTAGAGGGTTCGTGTACATGGCTCCGGTTGGACCTAGTCCTATAGTGGGTGCTGTGGCAGAGGACGGTACCTGTAATTGACATCTATGCCGACCAATAGGAATCGCTGGTGGCCCCGCCCACTCTTCCTCCAGCGGGCCGGATGATGTGGCCGGTGTGACGTGTACTGAACTCCAGCATCATGGCGTCGCAGCAGGGAGAAGTGGACGAACTGTTCGACGTGAAAAACGCCTTTTACATCGGCAGCTACCAACACTGCATTAACGAAGCTCAGAAAGTGAAGGTATGAACGTGTTACCGTGCTTGTAACACTGTCCACAGAGGAGCTTTAGGCCGGTTTCAGGCGGCTGTGTACGCGCTGTCAGCCGGCTAACCGCTGTTAGCTTAGCACAGTTAGCTAACATAACATTAGTCAGCTGTCCGGTCTGCTGGATAACAGGTGAGAGCTGAAGGGTAGCTTTGTGGATACTTGACTGTACACAGCACGTATATTCCGCTTTTTATTATAACACATCACCGCCAGGGCTAATAAGATGGAGAGTGGCTGGCTAGCTGTGCTAAGTTTTCTGAGAGGCTTGAATTAGAGCTGGGCGATATGGGGAAAACATAACACAGTATCGCGATATGTATTAGAGGTGAGATATCGCGATATTTGTACTTTAACCAAATCTATGAATTCAGATCTTCATGGTTAGTCGAGTCACATTATTATGACCGCTTCTATTTTCGATGATGGCAGCATGTAGCCCCTGAAGGAAGTCATGTTTCCGTGGCATTCCCTGGGCCCACTCATCCATGTGGAAGGCGCTCCACAGTGTATGAGTCTATCCTTGCAGCCACTTGTTTTCCCTGGGTTGGATATGAATTCCAGCAAGACAGTGCTACATGTCACATTTTCAACATTGATTGGAAAAGTATGACCAAGACTTCCTGGCCCCCTAATTCCCCAGACTTGAACCCAATTGAGCATTTGTGGGACCACCTCGATTGTTGTGGTCCCCCATGCACCCTTCGGCAGCTGAGGGATCAGCAGTGCACTCATCATGGCTCCAGATACCTGTGACAACCTACCCAGGACCTTATTGAGTCACTCCCAGACCGTCTAGCTGCTGTCCGTACTGTACATGATGGTTACTCTGGACATTGGTCATAATAATGTGACCCTGACTACAGATTTGTAGTTGGGGATGGACGATATCCATGATGTACCCTGTAAATCTCATGGTGAAATGTTTGACTGTCAATTCTTGTACTTTATCAGACATCAGGACCAGACAAAGAGTTAGAGAAGGACATTTTCCTCTACAGGGCGTACATCGCACAGGTAAGTGTCATGCAGGACTCCGTGTTTCATTCATTCATTCATTTTCGAATTGAACAACCCAGTATGTGCCCCAGTGACTGGGCTTTGCCGGTGTTGATCTTAAATATGAAACACACTGCAGTTAACAGATTGTCTTTGTTGTTGTTGTCTCTGCAGAGAAAGTATGGAGTGGTGCTCGACGACATTAAGCCCAGTTCCTCCGAGGACCTCAAGGCTGTCAAGATGTTTGCGGACTATCTGTCCAATGATGCCAAAAGGTCAGCACCCAAAAATCTTAACCGTTGTAACCCATTGTCATTTCTGTACATCATAAACACATTTCTGACTAGCTGAGTAAGGGAATATGTTGTGGATTCAGAAGCCAAGTAGCGCACACCATATCGGTGCCATAGAATTCTTTCACCCAGCATTTAAGTGTTCTCTGATGTTCTCCAAAGAAGGCATGTGACAAGATGTTCTTCGTTCAGGGTGAAAAATGCCCATATGCCGTTTTACATGCCCATTTTTACACCCTTTTCTGGTCCTAGAATGTTTTTCCTTTTTTATTGTAAGCTCATGAATATTTAGATGAGCTCTGCTCTGATTGGCTGGTTCACAGCGAGAAACATGTCAAAATAAACACAGACAGGAAAATAAAATGATCCTCTATGTAAATAAGCTCCGCCCTCTTAATATTTAGTTAGCTATGCTGATGTTACTTGGAGCTAATGCTATTAGCTAACATTACCGATGCTAGCTACTGGCTTTCCACCTGGACATCAACACACAGTAGATTAAAGTTGTTCCTCACTATAAAACTCCCAGATTAAGATGATCTGCTTCAGCCTGCAAACACGGATACAATCACACACCATGACTACGACTTTCAGACCATCTACTTCTCAGTCTCTTAAGTGTTAAACGCTGAGTGAAGCTGCTGTATATGGACAAAGGTTTGGGAACCGTTCAGAGTACAATGTGCTGTTTAATGGATCCTGTTTAGGATGTTGGCAGCTTCCTATTCGCCTGGCCTTTTTGCAGTTTTGCACAAAAGCTCTGAAGCTAATGTAGCTAACAAGTAATAGAGACTTATGTTCATCTGTTAGCCTCATGATGAGGATCACCTTCCTGGAATCGTCTTGAGTTATCGACCATAGACTTGCATATGTGGTTTGACCAAAACGTGACTCTGATCTGTGTGTTTCTGATACCGGATGGCTGTTTGGTACAAAATGGGCAAAAATGACAGACATAGCTGAAGAGAACCGTGTGATGGTTTCAGGCATCTGATTAGCACCACTTGTTTTTCATCACTTGCTGTTGGTTCTCTGCAGGGACGCGATCGTGGCTGAACTGGACAAGAAAATGAGCAAGAGCGTAGACGTCTCAAACACCACCTTCCTGCTGATGGCCGCTTCCATCTACCTTCACGAGATGAACACAGACGCTGCCCTGCGAACCCTTCACCAGGGAGACAGCCTCGAGTGGTCAGTGATGGTCCTCTGCTGGCTTTGAAGAGACGCACATTTGGTTTTATGGGTTAATTTAGATTTTCTTTCTGTTCTGTGTTTTATGTATTAGCATGGCGATGACCGTCCAGGTACTTCTCAAGCTGGACAGAGTGGACATGGCAAGGTATGCGTTTAATCTGTTCTTAGTCTAGTGTATGATTAAATGCTTGGCGCATCAGATGACTCCTCCTACCGGCAACCGTAATGTAAACTGGTAAACTAACTTGACCTCCTGTCCTTTTTGACTGTCCTTTTTTTGCTGTTAACTTGTTGATTATTAACTTCGTAGGAAAGAGCTGAAAAAGATGCAGGAACAGGATGAAGACGCTACACTCACTCAGCTGGCCACAGCCTGGGTCAACCTCGCTGTTGTGAGTATGACTGTTGTTGTATCGTCTTGCTTCCTTTCATGTAATTCAACCTACAGCAGATATTCAGTCAAATCTGGTGTTTCAGAGAGCGTGGTACAGCAGTCATTCAGATTTCTGATTTTTTTCTACTACTTAGGTTCAGGACTTAATTACAGAATCTAGGTGAGGCCAGTTATTCTCTGAGTAGAGAGTTTTAGGGCCATATTGTCCCATTTGTGTTTGAATACAGAGGAATTTGTCTTCCACATGTAACCCATCCGTGAAACACCTGCATACACACACACACGGTAGGGGACATTTGCCCAGAGCAGTGGGCGGCCCCACCCACGCTGCCAGGGTAGCAGCTGGGGGTTGGATGCTTTGCTCGGGGCTGTTACTGACAGCTTAGGGAATCAAACCGGTGACCCTCCTGTCACAAGGCTGGTTCCCTAACCTCCAGCCCACGACTGCTCTTAGCAGTCCAAATAAATGTCCTGCTGCTTCTTAGCTTTTCACTTGCTGTTAATAAATTACAGCCAGTTACAGCTCTACAGCTTGTTAGCTAGCAGGATCGATACGGTTGAGTGTGGGAAAGTATTACCTTGAACATACAGAACCTGTAATGAAATTACAGTCACAGGTTCCCAGATGGTCCACGCTGTTGCTCTGTGCATTGCGAGTTAGGTTGCCTCAAAAAATGTGGACTGTTAGGGGTCCCTCAGGATCGGTTTGAGAATCGCTGGTCTTGAGAAGTGGTTCCCTGTCTGTTACAAAACACACATCCCATAAACACTAAACAGAATAGCTGTAGCTGCTGCTGGGAAAGGTTCACATTGTTGTATGTAGGTTATGGAACAGAGTTAACATCAGGGCTTATGGCTCACAGAAGTGCTTTCCAGATCATGGGCGTTATGCTGTAGGTTTGATTTGTTTAGTCATTGTAATGAAACACGCGTCTTGCAGTGTTCCTAGTCCTCAGAGGATTTTTGAGCTGATAGAATTCACATAACATGAAATGGGTTTTGCTCTCTGTACACGGCATGGCCAGAAGTGAACACCTTGACCTCACTGGTTTCTTCCACACATCGCTTTGTGCATGGGGCATTGTCATGGAAATGGAAAGTCTCTTTTTAAGACTGTTCAGTACTTTGTGTTGTACTATGTGTGTTCTGTAACCCCGCCCCAATCCCTCCCCAACAAACTTTGTAGTTGGGCCTTCTGTAGAATCCCCCTTTTGTGATCTACCGCTTCATGTCTGAGCTGCTATGCTTCCTTAGATGTGTACGATGAGCTCCTAGTCACTAAGCTCTTCAGTGTGACCCATTTCACTGACAGTCTGTGTGTGAGTCTATTGAGGTTGAAAGGCTGTATGGCTGACTGTGACCCCGGTTAGCAACATGTGTGGCTCCCTTCTCCACATAGTAGTTTTGGTTGTGTAAGGTGTAACACATGCTAATCTCACTCTGGAGAATTATCCCCAGTTCCTCTTCATTCCGAAATTTTCCTGCTTCAGGAATATTTTTTTACAGAGTTTTTACGGAGCTTGTTTTGGATTACATAAAAACTCTCCATTCTGTTCTGTGTTGTCTGAATACGTATGTATTGTATCATGTAAATGAAATCTCTTTATTAGTCTCTCATTCTGTTCCCCTTTATTAACAGGGAGGAGAGAAGCTGCAGGACGCCTTCTACATCTTCCAGGAGATGGCTGATAAATACTCCCCCACTCTGATCTTACTGAACGGCCAGGCTGCCTGCCACATGGCCCAAAACAAATGGGACGAGGCTGAGTCTGTCCTGCAGGACGCCTTGGACAAGGTAAGAGAATGGCTTTGGACAGCCAGTACGTTTAAAAACCCATTTTAGGAGCAGAAATTGAAAGCACTTAGCTGCAACACCTCTTGCAGGATACTCTTAGGTTGAACAGCAAAGCCTTTAATCCTGGCTGACTAGTCATGGAGGCTGTTTCCACCATGGATCAATATGGCCTTGTTCATACTGCCAGCCCTGATTAGATTTTCGCCTTATCCAGAACGAGTCCAGACTGATTTGCGATAGTCTGGACAGCAACAAAAACACATCTGTATTAGATCTGCTCTATACCCTGTTTGGAGGGGACTTGAAATGCAATTCCAGTTGGATTTTTTTTGCAATTCCGGTTGGACCTACCGCCTGGCAAATCATTAGATTTCAAAGTGCCATCTGAATCACTCGGGACGTGACAAATAGCGACAAAGTCAAATCCTGAGTGACGGACATATGGGGTTCAAGGCGATGCCATTTCTACTTGTGAGGGGAGAACCATTAGTAGAGGGTGAAAGCCTCATAGCAGCCTTATACTGTTTAGCATAAGCCCAAACGCTATATTTCAGAAGTAGAGGCAGTAAAATGTGCATGTGCTACTCCAGGGCCAGCTAACAGAGATTCAGTGTCCTATCCGTGTACACCTTCCATTCACCGGGTTCCTTCTTTAACCTACCACAGGACAGCGGCCACCCTGAAACACTCATCAACCTGATTGTCTTAACACAGCACCTGGGAAAGCCTCCTGAGGTGAGTGGATGTTCTGGTCCTGTTCCTGACCTACCAAGGGAACAGTCGATCCATATGAATTAGCCTGGGGCAGTCTGAGTACAGCTGGGCAGAGCTTCTGTAGATAAACCCAGTACGAAAGCTTCTTAGGGTCTGTATTTGGAGCTATTGGAGCGGAGCTGTAATCTCAGCGCGCCCTTTGAAGGGTTTGAGTATGTTATGACTTAAAGGCGATGTATATGATTGGGATCTAATACACTTGTAGAATTCAGGAAATGTTTCCTCAGGGTCGGCTAGCTCTCCCGTCTGTTTTCACGCTGGGAAAGAAGTCAGGTGTCGGTACACTATTCCAGCAAATCAGCAACAGCTGGATCTTGGGCTCGTGCACAGAGACGGGCGGGTGCTCCAAATGCAGGACCATGAAGGAGTCATAGTGGAAAACGACCCTCTGAATCTGAAGACCAACTGTTCAGGAATAGGCCTATAGATCTAGCGGGAGTTGAGGGATCGTGAGGCTGAAAAGAAGTGACGCCGCCTTTTTCAAATGTTCTTGTTCCACCTTAAATGGTGCTGCGGTTACCTTCACTTCACTTTCCTGAAATGTATCCTCACACATTCGGTTCCTACGCTGCTGTAAACCTGCTGTGTGAACCTGTAGAGCTTAGTTTGTTGTTAAAGCTTTGAGCATGCGTTCCTGTTAGCTCATTAGCTTAGCTTACACTGCGCTAGCTTCCTGACCTACAAGACTGAACTTCAAACTGGTTATATTTCAGCCCTTTAGTTAATCATGTATTTCTAAATCCATTCATGAAGCAGGAGGACTGTGACGCTAGCCAGAAGCACTAGAATGGAACTGCTGGTCCACCTTATTTCAGTGTCTGAGAAGTCAGTGTATTTAGACACAGTGTGCTAATACGCATGCTTGTTTAGAAATCGAGACAGCTGATTGCCTCTCAGAGTTGCATTGCATATACACTCATCATCAGAAGAACAGCTGCACCCAGAAGGAGGTTTGGGAGTGCGGTGCTGTTGGGAAGGAAGATAAAGGTGACCAGGATCAATAACTGATGATAAGTTTAGACTGATATGATCAATATTTATTGAGCTACACATACAGAAGTCTGTCTCTCAGTATGGCGTCTCGGGCCGCCGTGTTTGCTAACCCAACACGCCAGACGTCTCAGTATGGAGCTGTAGAGGTTCCTAATGGCGTCCTGTGATAATCCATCCCATGCAGCTTGAGCATCCTCACACCGTTCCTGCAGATGGTGAGGTAGGGGTATAGGTGGAGTGACCCCAGGGCTTCACTCCTGTTGGTTGATTCCTTTTGGGTGCAGCTATTCCTTTGACGATGAGTGTATGCCTCCTTTGTGACTTCATACCACAAAATTAAGGGGCAGTGTAAATAGATGTGGTGCCCTAGCTCCGGGCTGGCGAGGCTCTAGCTCTGGATTGTGTGTGCGTGTGGGGTGTCCTTGCGCTCCTAACCTCTTATTCCTTTCTTGTGTCTGCACAGGTTACAAGCCGTTACCTGTCCCAACTCAAAGACGCCCACAGATCCCACCCTTTCATTAAGGACTATCTCACTAAGGTG
The DNA here is from genome assembly GCA_024036415.1 of Prochilodus magdalenae. Classification (NCBI taxonomy): domain Eukaryota; kingdom Metazoa; phylum Chordata; class Actinopteri; order Characiformes; family Prochilodontidae; genus Prochilodus; species Prochilodus magdalenae. Next base: position 33,247 of record JAMWET010001207.1, on the reverse strand, counting down.
AGTTCTTTAATGACAGAGAGCCTGACCTCGTAAAATGGAAAAGCCCTTGCAGCATTTCCACATTATTGCTGTGGTTAAAAATAACGACTTGCAGTTTAACCTGGATGATGAGCGTGATTATAATGATGGGCTAAAGCTAACGATGATGATCCTGACCGACCTTACCGAGCCTTTTCAATGAGTGCTTGTGTCCCTTCGCAGGAGAACGAATTCGACAGACTCGCGATGCAGTACGCTCCCAGTGCCTGAAACGGCTGATCTGGTCATCCTGCTTCTTCTGAAAGCGGTTGTCACATGACACTTGTTTCTTTTTTATTTGTCTACAGTATGTTATTGACTCCTCTCTGATTTCGTCAGGCATTCCTGTGTTCCTCTTAAATAAATCTGTCTATTATGCCTTTTATTGCTTTTCTTTTCTTTTTTTTTACTTTATTTTTGTCATTTTACAAATTTCCAAACACATCAAAGTGCAGAGAGTATAAACAGTTATGGGCAAAGAAAGGAAGGAGAAATAAGATAAGGGGGGAGGGGGAGAGAGAAGAAAGTGGAGAGGAAAAAAAAACATGAAATATATACAGCTGGCTGTCAAACAAACTAGGGGTTGGACAATGAAACTGAAACACCTGTCATTTTAGTGTGGGAGGTCTCATGGCTAAATTGGACCAGCCTGGTGGCCGATCTTCATTAACTGCACATTGCACCAGTAAGAGCAGAGTGTGAAGGTTCAGTTAGCAGGTAAGAGCACAGTTCTGCTCAAAATACTGCAATGCACACAACATTATGGGTGACATACCAGAGTTCAAAAGAGAACACACTGTTGGTGCACGTCTTGTTGGCGCATCTGTGACCAAGACAGCAAGTCTTTGTGATGTATCAAGAGCCACGGTATCCAGGGTAATGTCAGCATACCACCAAGAAGGACGAACCTCCACCAGCATCACGTAGTGACCTGGCCACTATCCTGCAAGAAGAATGGCTTAAACTCCCTCTGACCACTGTGCAGGACGCAGTATATGTCATTCCCACGACCAACTGACGCTGTATTGGCCGCAAAAGGAGGCCCTACACCATACTAATAAATGATTGAACCAGGCGTTTCAGTTTCATTGTCCAACCCCTGTAGCTTATATAATATATACCATATATCTCTCTATCTACATTTTTTGTTTGGAGTGGGTGGTTTAAGGTCCATTTTTTCCAATATGTTGTAAAACATTCCCTTTGTAATTGTAACATGAATGGAAGCTTCTCCATTGATTGGATTTCGTTGACAATTGCAATGCATTGTTTTTTTTTTTGTTGTTGTTGGAGGATCCTGTTTTTTGTTATGGCAGCTAGTGGCCAATAATAGCAGGTATGTATCGTCCTTCCCTGCCAGCTGAAGAATTTTCCCAAAGTAAAAATTTACAAACGAAAACTCCAAATTAATTCCAAATAGATCCAGCCATTTCCTGCTGTCTGAACGCATTGCGTGTGTTGCGTTTACATCATAGTGGATATTTCTGCTTGTTTTCAGTAAACCGAGATTGGAGTTTATATGGACATGGAGAGACGGGAATGAGTCGCTGCAGATTCTGAGCTGGTAGTAGCTGTTGGTCATGTGTAATTTTATTAAAAATAGGATTATTTTAACATGGTTTTGTAAAGATGTCCGTGCAGTTTCGCACATGGACACTAGGTGGCAGTACAGTTACCTCACTTTGTGAGGTTGAAGCTGGTCTACCCTGTGCAGCTTTAAATAACCTGACAAGCTTATTAGGGTGTCCAGTGAGCGGGTGCTTAAAGGGTGACTGTGTAATTAAGCGGTGTAGGTCACGCGGAGTTGTTTGATGTGAAATGGAGCTTTCTAGAGAACATTCCAGAAAGAATGTTTCTGATTTCTGATCAGCCAAACCCTTCACCGTGTTCATAGTGGTGATGGTGGTGATGATGGGAACCAGACGTCCAAAGCCTCTAGAAGCTTCCTCATTGAAAGAAGTACAAGCATATGAAATAATTATGACCCCAAATATTTTTTTTCCCTGCTTTATGACTATTTTACCATTATCAGCATTACATATCGTCGCTGCCCAATGAAAAACATGTATCTCCATTTTTGTCCATTTTGACTTTTATGCATCATTTGAAAACAGCTGCTGCCCTTCACACTTTATGAGATTTGCATGATGAATGGACCAACTGAAACAGCCCAGAACTGCTCGGAAGGACGTCTGGATCCATTGACTTACATTAAAATCGAATGAGGTTTTTGGCCTCTCCTGTAAAGTTGCCATTTTGGAGATACAGGTGTTGGACAATGAAACTGAAACACCTGGTTTTAGACCACAGTCATTTATTAGTATGGTGTAGGGCCTCCTTTTGCGGCCAATACAGCGTCAGTTCGTCTTGGGAATGACATATACTGCGTCCTGCACAGTGGTCAGAGGGAGTTTAAGCCATTCCTCTTGCAGGATAGTGGCCAGGTCACTACGTGATGCTGGTGGAGGTTCGTCCTTCTTGGTGGTATGCTGACATTACCCTGAATACCGTGGCTCTTGATACATCACAAAGACTTGCTGTCTTGGTCACAGATGCGCCAGCAAGACGTGCACCAACAGTTTGTCCTCTTTTGAACTCTGGTATGTCACCCATAATGCTGTGTGCATTGCAGTATTTTGAGCAGAACTGGTCCAATTTAGCCATGAGACCTCCCACACTAAAATGACAGGTGTTTCTGTGGGCTAGACCTCATGGAGTGTAGTCCAGATCTGAGCCCATTAGGGCCCACAGTGACATACGTAGCACAGGCCTTTTATAAGGCTGTAAAGTTCCTTATACAGCTTTAGGCTTCACTGCTACACGTGGAGTCCCTGAGTGGCCTGTACTGAACATCCGGGATGCGGTGACTTGACTGGTGAATGTGTGACCTCGTTTTGAAAATGGCGGTGTGCTTGGTTAGTGCAGGAGACAAAACCAGCTCATTTTAAAAGCTTGGGTTTTCTTTTTTTTTTATTGAACATTTTACCAAATTACAACAATCATCCAATCCCCTACCCCAGTAAACAACCAGTATTGACCTTGTAATACTTACAGAAGACGCCATGTGACCTCTGTCATAATAAGACTGATCCTTTATGATCTTATAACTGACCCCTCATTATTTTCCCTTAAGGGGAAACGAGTCTGGACTCTCATGGGTTTAAACGACTAAGTGAAATGCAAATAAATAAATCTCTGATACAAAATAAATATTATATCATATGACATTTTCCAAAAATAATATTAGCGTGTTTTAAGTGATGTAGCGGGGGCGTGTCTAAGTTTCAGTTGCTTTTGCTTTAGGGGTAACTAGCTTTAATGCAGCAGCAGCCTCTGAGGAATAAACACAGCGGTGCTCTAGGACAGTCCCCACCACTCGACCAACATACAACTCTATATGTACTGTTCTGTATGTAAAAGCAGCCCAGACCAAAACTCTACTTATAATTTCATAATTAGCTATGTGAATGGGCGGAGCTAAACTTTATCCTCTAGGTGGATTCATGTTAATGCACGTTACAGTAAGAAGGGCCTGGGTTCAGTTCCCTACCTAGGTGCTCATGGTCCATTATGAGTGGAGTGTGCATGTTCTCCCTGTATCTGTGTGGGTTCCTTCAGGTGCTCTGGTTTCTTGCCACAGTCCATGTCCCAGTCATGCTGTCCTGTCCTGTCCTGTCCTGTCCTGTCCAGTTTTATCTGCTGGTTTGACTGTTGATTGACCAGTTTAGTTGAATTTCTGGTGGAATTTGGTTTGATTGGCTCTTTGATGGTGATGATGAAAACCCTCAGGTCCTGATTAAACTCTGGAGCAGTGGTGTCCAACCCTGGTCCTTCACGATAGTGCTGCTTCATGTCGCTGACAAGCTGTTAAACACAGGTTTGGTCTTAGAAGTGGGTTTTCCATCCACCGATCAACAAAACCCCCAATGGAATCCCATTTTACACCGGAGCTGCTCCTATGGCTCGATGCAATCAAATACTCACAGCAATGTTCCAACATTTAGTGTAAAGCCTTTCCAGAAGCGTAGAGGCTGTTATTGCAGGAAAGGTTGGGTTCCCTGGTGGGTTTTGCTGGTGAGTTTCCATGTTAATATCCAGAAGAAACATCGGATGAGCAGAGGTGGGAAAGTCAGAATATCGCTATCGCTGAAACGTGTAACGAGGTGGTCGAACAGTTTTTCAAATGAACGATGATGTGGAGCTGCGACATGCGACATGATTCCGTCCTATCCAATCTTATTCCTTGGCGAATGGCGTATCCACATCGCACCTCTATCGAGCCAAACGTTTTGTCCATGACCCTACACTCCTCACATACGACCAGCTTGTATAACATAGTGGTGATTCTCCTATCGTTGGGCACAGGGGGGCGGTGCCTGGACACAACTCGTCCTACTGATGAAGTTTTCCGAAGATTGCTTTCAACATACTAAAATCCCGATTCCAAAGCTAGTTTGGAGAAATTGGACTATTTGGAAAATGGTCCGGTGAAAGATGCCAAGTGGACGTCACTGATGAGCCCATTGCTCGTCTTTGCTCAGCTTCTCTGAGCTCCAAACAACACGACCTTGAATCTGTCTAGAGATGTTGAGGTTCAGGACTCTGGGGTGGCTAGTCCATTGTTTCCTCACACCAGCAGCTTCTTTGTTGGATGTGTCTGTCTCCTTTTCTCAGTGAGCAGCCTTGTGAACAGCTACACCACCTTTCAGACCTTCGTAATGTGGAGGCGTCTTCTCACAGTGAAAGAAGGATGGACAGATACACCTGTGGACGTTCTCAGACCTGAAGCAAGAGTAGTGCTTAATGAAAACTCTTAGGTGCTGTGAATCTGACGGTCTCCCGGGTTTTCCAGGTGGTTGTGAAGTCCCATTTTCTCTGTAGGTCTTGAACAGCTAGTTTCACTGTGCAGTCATCCTGTTATTTGATTGATTCCTCCATTTTCCCTGATGTTTGTGGGCCACCGTGTCTTGCTTTGTCCTACAGTGACAGTTTTGACGATTCCTGATTTAAAGGCTTGAGGGTACAACGACGTCATTCCGGAGTATGACCGCTCTGCAATGCAAATCCAGAACTTCTTCGTCTGGGTAACAGGTTCTGCATTCCACCAGGACGAAGCCGACGACCGCATTTCTATTCATGACTGCGGCTCGGAGAATTTTTGCACTGTCACTGCGGTTCAGTGCACAAGGGGGCTTAGAGCCGGTGGTACACCAACCGCCGGCCCAGAGCGGAACGAAGCCAAGGGATTTATGAAGGAGACGGAGAAATAACCTTCCTCTCCAAATCTGTCTCGGGACGAGATATCTGATTACGGGCTTCCACAAAATTCCGTTATGTCTGGGGAATCCTCTTTAAACTTAGGGAACTTGTATCTTTGGGAAGTACAGCGTGAACTAGGATTTGACGCATCTCACTACTAAGGTCGGATTTTCTGATGTCAGATGTTTTTTGAGCCCAAGAATTCCGTAATAAAGCCGTCTGGCTGGTGGAGGCGAAGCCTGAGAGACAAATAAGTCGTACGTGCTTGAGCCACGTTGTCTGCTGTGCCTACACTGTATCGGAAACCACCGGGCGATCCCTCCTCCGTAGTTCTCTGGATCGCAGGCTTGGTTAAACTATGCTGGAAGGCTTGGCGTTCCACCGAGCTTCACGCTGAGGGCAGGAAAGGGAAAGCTTGATTTTCCTAAATAATTAGTTCCTTCTTTCACGTAGCCCCGCTGCCAGGATGCCGCTCGAAGATTACTTTCGGGCTGCAGGAGTGCCCCTGGGCTCAGTACTCGGCCCTTTGCTGTTTTATTCAAATGAGAAATCGGAGGACTTATCAAATCACACGTCCGTTCCCGGAGTTGTACTTTTCATTTGACTAAACTTCGGAGTTAGAAGATACAACCAGGACTTTTCCGCTTCCCTTTCCCCCTGCCAAGAAGAAAGATTATTCCGTTACTTTGACGTCTCAGAAGCTTCCAAGCTGTCAATCGTAGAATCCCACTGGATAACAATTTGTGTTTCAAAGTGCATCACTGAAATGGCACAGTCATGCTCCTCTCCACCGTGTAAAATCCGGAAAAAGCTTGACGCCCTTCTCCATCAGGCTTCTGGTTTTGATACCGCTGATTCATTCCGACACGCTATTCCCTCTGCGACTCGCCCCTGATCTACAGCTGGAAACAAGCTCGTATTCTGTAGAGCAACGTTCAGTGTCAGTTCTACAGCAGCTTCTTAATACAAACTTCATATGAACTGTAGAAATCCCATCGCTGGAAGACACCTGCTCATCCGGTGTTTCTTCTGGATATTAACACAAAACCCACCAGAGAAACCCACCAGGGACCCAACCTTTCCTGCAATAACAGCCTCTACGCTTCTGGAAAGGCTTTACACTAAATGTTGGAACATTGCTGTGAGTATTTGATTGCATCAAACCATAGGAGCATATCGTCGCTGTCGAAAGAAAAATAAGTATCTCCAAAATGGCCAAAACCTGCTTTAACTTGAATGTAAGTCAATGGAACCAGACATCTTTCCAATTTCTGATGGTCCATTCATTCATCATGAGATTCTCACTCGGGGTAAACAGCAGCTGATGTGTTCAAATGATGCACCAAAGTAAAAATGGACAAATTGGAGAGACATGTTTTTCATTGAGATGGATGGATGGATGGATGGATGGATGGATGGATGAATAGCTGGATAGATATAGAGAGAGATAGGTAGCTAGATAAGATGGATGGATGAATAGATGTATGGATGAATAGATGGATAGATAGATGGATAGATATAGAGAGAGATAGGTAGGTAGATTGGATGGATGAATAGATGGATAGATAGATGGATAGATATAGAGAGAGATAGGTTGGTAGATAGGATGGATGGAGGAATAGATGGATGGATGAATAGATGGATAGATGGATGGATGAATAGATGAATAGATGGATAGATAGATGGATAGATATAGAGAGAGATAGGTAGGTAGATAAGATGGATGGATGGATGAATAGATGGATGGATGGATAGATGAATAGATGGATAGATATAGAGAGAGATAGGTAGGTAGATTGGATGGATGGATGGATAAATAGATGGATAGATAGATGGATAGATACAGAGAGAGATAGGTAGGTAGATAGGATGGATGGATGGATGGATGAATAGATGGATAGATGGATGGATAGATATAGAGAGAGATAGGTAGGTAGATAGGATGGATGAATAGATGGATAGATGGATGGATAGATGGATAGATATAGAGAGAGATAGGTAGGTAGATAGGATGGATGGATGGATGGATGAATAGATGGATAGATATAGAGAGAGATAGGTAGGTAGATAGGATGGATGAATAGATGGATAGATGGATGGATAGATATAGAGAGAGATAGGTAGGTAGATAGGATGGATGGATGGATGGATGAATAGATGGATAGATATAGAGAGAGATAGGTAGGTAGATAGGATGGATGGATGGATGGATGAATAGATGGATAGATATAGAGAGAGATAGGTAGGTAGATAAGATGGATGGATGGATGGATGAATGCTAATGCCCAGAGTAACCGTCTGCAGCACGGACGGCAGCTAGCGGGCTGGGAGTGACCCAGTAAGGTCCTGATAGGTTATCACCGCTATCTGGAGCCATGCTGACTGCAGTGCATCTCCTGTAGCTGTGGGATGGGGAGGAGCCATAGAGTGAACATGACAGCTGAGGTGGTCCCACAGATGCTCAGTTAGGTACAAGTCTGGGAAATTAGAGGACCAGGGTAGTATTCTCTTCCAACCTGTGTCAGACATTCCTAGCCATGTGACGTGCTGGAAGACCCCTCCCCCCCCAGGGAAGACGGTCAGTATGTATGGGTGTACGTGATCTGCAGAGATGGATTTATAGCCAGGTGGGTTGAGAGTGTCGTCCACGTAGATGAGTGGGCCTAGAGGACACGAAAACGTGACTACCTTTATGAACTACGTGCTGCTGCTGTTGAAAGAAGTAAGTGGTCATAATAATGTGACTTGACTGTGAAATAGAACATTAATATAGAGTACAGGAAAGGAAGGCTTTGATTGGTCTAAATAATTAGTTCCTTCGATTCTGTAGCCCCACCGCCAGACTGCTTTAGACGTTTAGAGCTGCAGGAGTGCCCCTGGGCTCAGTACTCGGCCCTCTGCTGTTTCATTCCAAAGCAAAATCACATGACAGGAAATCACACCAGCAGTTTTATTACTGAGCTCTGAAACATCGTGACTATGTCAGAGTCTCCTATCAACTGTTCAGCTTCAGTCGTATGAACATACTGAGTTTTAACGAGAGCCAACAAAGACAATCCATTATTCTGCTTGACTCGGCTTAACCAATCCCTAACATTCCGTTTTTCCCCCTGAATGTTAAGTGCTCTGCGTTGCTTCCCGAATCAAAGTCAATCCTTTTTTCCGAAATCCCGAATAATCCAACTGAAAAGACAAATGGATCTTGGCTTCCCCGGCTTTCTGAAGTGGCTGGGAAACCTCAAAAGGGGGCCTGTCTGGCTAGAGCAGGCATTGTGGTGGTCTGTCAGCACCGGGCCTAGAATTACCAACCTCAGGAGGATCCGTCACTCCGTCTGCCTGATCCCCGTACTGCCTGGGAATCAGCGCAGGGGCCGGCATTGTGCTGTTTGAACTACCTGACCCCGAGTGATGTTCAACTGGGACCGGAGTCAAGTGGCTGATTCTCATTGCCTCATATTACCGGCGCAGGTTAGCTCGGGTCAGCTCGTACCGTCTCATTATAGCTACAAGTGAAATATTGTTGTCCCAAAGTATATGCACACAGAATATTAACAACAGCCAGTGGACAAAAGTATAGGGACTTTCCTTCTATATGCGGTGGAGTGACCAGTGATAATATGAAGTAGGTGTTTCTAATAAAGTGGCCAGAGAGTGGAAGCACAAGGTAGGTGTTTCTAATGAAGTGGCCAGTTAGTGGAAGCACAAGGTAGGTGTTTCTAATAAAGTGGCCAGTTAGTGGAAGTACAAGGTAGGTGTTTCTAATAAAGTGGCCAGTTAGTGGAAGTACAAGGTAGGTGTTTCTAATAAAGTGGCCAGTTAGTGGAAGCACAAGTAGGTGTTTCTAATAAAGTGGCCAGTGAGTGGAAGCACAAGGTAGGTGTTTCTAATAAAGTGGCCAGTAAGTGGAAGCACAAGGTGGGTGTTTCTAATAAAGTGGCCAGTTAGTGGAAGCACAAGGTAGGTGTTTCTAATAAAGTGGCCAGTGAGTGGAAGTAGAAGGTAGGTGTTTCTAATAAAGTGGCCAGTGAGTGGAAATAGAAGGTAGGTGTTTCTAATAAAGTGGCCAGTAAGTGGAGGTAGGTGTTTCTAATAAAGTGGCCAGTGAGTGGAGGTATGAAGTAGGTGTTTCTAATAAAGTGGCCAGTTAGTGGAAATAGAAGGTAGGTGTTTCTAATAAAGTGGCCAGTGAGTGGAAGTAGAAGGTAGGTGTTTCTAATAAAGTGGTCAGTGGGTGGATGGGTGGACTTCACATACAGACTTCTGTATGTGTAGCTCAGTAAATATTGATCATATCAGTCTAAATGTATCATCAGTTATTGATCCTGGTCACCTTTATCTTCCTTCCCAACAGCACCGCACTCCCACACCTCTGGGAGCCTCTGTTCTTTAAATCATTCCATCGTTTTATCAGTTTGTCAGGACGTCAGGTTGGCTGTAAACAACTGTTATGGAGAGGTTTCAGAAGCTCTGTGAAAACTCTGGCATCTGCAGACGACTGCAGGACTTGAAAAGCTGACGAGGTTTTTGGTGACATCGTCGCTGTTCTCCTAATACAGCCCGGGCGACTGAAGTGTTGATACCGTCACCAGGGGGCCGGCTCCTGCTGTTCAGCTTGGTTTGTACCCTGGCCTACTTTACTCATGCAGTACGGCAGCAGTGGTAAGACGTGCCAGTCCTCTAATGAGAATTTATAGCACTGGTGAGGTTCCAGTTCAGCGTCTCATTAAAATCATTTCAAATTAATACTGTGTTACAGAGCCTGCCTTTACACTATATCTGGAGTAGGTGTTTCTAATAAAGTGGCCAGGGTGTGGGAACACGTGGTGGGTGTTTCTATTAAAGTGGCCAGTGAGTGGAAGTACAAGGTAGGTGTTTTTACTAATAAAGTGGCCAGGGTGTGGAAACATGTGGTGGGTGTTTCTAATAAAGTGGCCAGTGAGTGGAAGTACAAGGTAGGTGTTTTTACTAATAAAGTGGCCAGGGTGTGGAAACATGTGGTGGGTGTTTCTAATAAAGTGGCCAGTGTGTGGGAACACATGGCGGGTGTTTCTAATAAAGTGGCCAGGGTGTGGGAACACAAGGTGGGTGTTTCTAATAAAGTGGCCAGGGTGTGGGAACACGTGGCAGGTGTTTCTAATAAAGTGGCCAGTGTGTGGGAACACATGGTAGGTGTTTCTAATAAAGTGGCCAGGGTGTGGGAACACAGGGTGGGTGTTTCTAATAAAGTGGCCAGGGTGTGGGAACACGTGGTGGGTGTTTCTAATAAAGTGGCCAGTGAGTGGAAGTACAAGGTAGGGGTTTCTAATAAAGTGGCCAGTTAGTGGATGTAGGTGTTTCTAATAAAGTGGCCAGTGAGTGGAGGTATGAAGTATGTGTGGGCTGTGCGTTGAGGTGAATGTTTGGCCCACTGGAGGCTCGTCCACTCGTCCACTCGTCCACTCTAATCCGACTGGTATGTATGTTTTTAGGTCATGTATGTAACATGTCCCAGACTGGCGTCTTTCCCGAGCCTTACATCATTCTAATCCCAAAGCCCTTCCGCACCGGCAGAGACCACAGGACCTCAGGAAGTCCACTCAGTCCATTTTCCTAATAAAGCGGTATGATGGGACGCGTCCCTGCGGGCCAGTGAACTGTTCCAGCTCTTTCTGGATGAACTGTTGGGTAGGTCAGTTTACCGTTACGTTGTTGGACCTACAGGTGTACAAACGTCCAGTGTGTTAAACTGTTCTCTGATGCTCCACACAGAAGTCATGTGACTTTTGTTGTGGTGAAGAATGGCCAGATTTGATTGTACACGTCCCTATGATTTGGTCCTAGAATAAAACAAGCTGTTTTCCCTTTTTGGCGAGCTCATGAATATTCAGCTGTGCTCTGATTGGCTAGTTCACAGTGAGACAGTACAACCATCACATATAAGCAACATGAATAAACATAGACAGGAGAAATACCCCTCTGTGTAAACACGCTAGAGTAGAGCTCTGCTGGTGTTACTTCAGCTGCACCCAGAAGGAGGTGTGGGAGTGCGGTGGTGTTGGGAAGGAAGATAAAGGTGACCAGGATCAATAACTGATGATACATTTATGATCTGATATGATCAATATTTACTGAGCTACACATACAGAAGTCTGTCAAGCCAGACGTCTCAGCATGGAGGGTTTACTGTAAGTTTAAGAGTTAGGGTTTAGTGTCGGTTTAGGGGTTAGGGTTTGGTGTCGGTTTAGGGGTTAGGGTTTAGTGTCGGGTTAGGGGTTAGGGTTTGGTGTCGGTTTAGAGGTTAGGGTTTAGTGTCGGTTTAGGGGTTAGCGTTTAGTGTCGGGTTAGGGGTTAGGGATTAGGGTTTAGTGTCGGTTTAGAGGTTAGGGTTTAGTGTCGGTTTAGGGATTAGGGTTTAGTGTCGGTTTAGAGGTTAGGGTTTAGTGTCGGTTTAGGGGTTAGCGTTTAGTGTCGGTTTAGGGGTTAGGGATTAGGGTTTAGTGTCGGTTTAGGGATTAGGGATTAGGGTTTAGTGTCGGTTTAGGGGTTAGGGATTAGGGTTTAGTGTCGGTTTAGGGGTTAGGGTTTAGTGTCAGTTTATTGGTTAGGGTTTATTATAAGATTAGAGATTAGGGTTTATTGCCAGTTTAGGGGTTTGGGTTTATTTCCAGTTAAGGGATTAGGGTTTAGTGTTGGATTAGAGGTTAGGGTTTAGTGTAAGTTTAGCGGTTAGGGTTTAATGTAAATTTTGAAATTTGAGTTTAATGTAAGTTTAGCGGTTAGGTTTTGGTATAAGATTCGTGGTTAGGATTTAGTGTCGGTTTAGGGGTTAGGGTTTAGTGTCGGTTTAGGGGTTAGGGTTTAGTGTCGGGTTAGAGGTTAGGCTTTAGTGTCGGTTTAGGGATTAGGGTTTATTGCCAGTTTCGGAGTTCGGGTTTAGTGTTGGTTTAGGGATTAGGGTTTATTGCCAGTTTTGGGGTTCGGGTTTAGTGTCGGTTTAGGGGTTAGGGTTTAGTGTCGGCTTAGAGGTTAGGGTTTAGTGTCGGTTTAGAGGTTGGGGTTTAGTGTCGGTTTAGGGGTTAGGGTTTGGTGTCGGTTTAGGGGTTAGGGTTTAATGTCGGTTTAGGGGTTAGGGTTTAGTGTCGGTTTAGGGGTTAGGGTTTGGTGTCGGTTTAGGGATTAAGGTTTAGTGTCGGTTTAGGGGTTAGGGTTTAGTGTCGGGTTAGATGTTAGGGTTTAGTGTCGGTTTAGGGGTTAGGGTTTAGTGTCGGTTTAGGGATTAGGGTTTATTGCCAGTTTCGGGGTTAGGGTTTAGTGTCGGTTTAGGGATTAGGGTTTAGTGTCGGTTTAGAGGTTAGGGTTTAGTGTCGGTTAAGGGGGTTAGGGTTTAGTGACGGTTTAGGGGTTAGGGATTAGGGTTTAGTGTCGGTTTAGGGGTTAGGGATTAGGGTTTAGTGTCGGTTTAGGGGTTAGGGATTAGGGTTTAGTGTCGGTTTAGGGGTTAGGGTTTAGTGTCAGTTTATTGGTTAGGGTTTATTATAAGATTAGAGATTAGGGTTTATTGCCAGTTTAGGGGTTTGGGTTTATTTCCAGTTAAGGGATTAGGGTTTAGTGTTGGATTAGAGGTTAGGGTTTAGTGTAAGTTTAGCGGTTAGGGTTTAATGTAAATTTTGAAATTTGAGTTTAATGTAAGTTTAGCGGTTAGGTTTTGGTATAAGATTCGTGGTTAGGATTTAGTGTCGGTTTAGGGGTTAGGGTTTAGTGTCGGTTTAGGGGTTAGGGTTTAGTGTCGGGTTAGAGGTTAGGCTTTAGTGTCGGTTTAGGGATTAGGGTTTATTGCCAGTTTCGGAGTTCGGGTTTAGTGTTGGTTTAGGGATTAGGGTTTATTGCCAGTTTTGGGGTTCGGGTTTAGTGTCGGTTTAGGGGTTAGGGTTTAGTGTCGGCTTAGAGGTTAGGGTTTAGTGTCGGTTTAGAGGTTGGGGTTTAGTGTCGGTTTAGGGGTTAGGGTTTGGTGTCGGTTTAGGGGTTAGGGTTTAATGTCGGTTTAGGGGTTAGGGTTTAGTGTCGGTTTAGGGGTTAGGGTTTGGTGTCGGTTTAGGGATTAAGGTTTAGTGTCGGTTTAGGGGTTAGGGTTTAGTGTCGGGTTAGATGTTAGGGTTTAGTGTCGGTTTAGGGGTTAGGGTTTAGTGTCGGTTTAGGGGTTAGGGTTTAGTGTCGGTTTAGGGATTAGGGTTTATTGCCAGTTTCGGGGTTAGGGTTTAGTGTCGATTTAGAGGTTAGGGTTTAGTGTCGGTTTAGGGATTAGGGTTTAGTGTCGGTTTAGAGGTTAGGGTTTAGTGTCGGTTAAGGGGGTTAGGGTTTAGTGACGGTTTAGGGGTTAGGGTTTAGTGTCGGTTTAGGGATTAGGGTTTAGTGTCAGTTTAGAGGTTAGGGTTTAGTGTCGGTTTAGGGATTAGGGTTTAGTGTCGGTTTAGAGGTTAGGGTTTAGTGTCGGTTAAGGGGGTTAGGGTTTAGTGACGGTTTAGGGGTTAGGGTTTAGTGTCGGTTTAGAGGTTGGGGTTTAGTGTCGGTTTAGGGATTACGGTTTATTGTTATATTAGAGGTTAGGGTTTAGTGTCGGTTTAGAGGTTAGGGTTTAGTCTCGGTTTAGGGGTTAGGGTTTAGTGTCGGTTTAGGGATTAGGGTTTAGTGTCGGTTTAGAGGTTAGGGTTTAGTGTCGGTTTAGGGGTTAGGGTTTAGTGTCGGTTTAGAGGTTAGGGTTTAGTGTCGGTTTAGGGGTTAGGGTTTAGTGTCGGTTTATGGATTAGGGTTTAGTGTCGGGTTAGAGGTTAGGGTTTAGTGTCGGTTTAGGGGTTAGGGTTTAGTGTCGGTTTAGAGGTTAGGGTTTAGTGTCGGTTTAGGGGTTAGGGTTTAGTGTCGGTTTAGGGATTAGGGTTTAGTATCAGTTTAGGGGTTAGGGTTTAGTGTCGGTTTAGGGGTTAGGGTTTACTGTCGGTTTAGAGGTTAGGCTTTAGTGTCAGTTTAGGGGTTAGGGTTTAGTATCGGTTTAGAGGTTAGGGTTTAGTGTCGGTTTAGGGGTTAGGGTTTAGTGTCGGGTTAGATGTTAGGGTTTAGTGTCGGTTTAGGGATTAGGGTTTAGTGTCGGTTTAGAGGTTAGGGTTTAGTGTCGGTTTAGAGGTTAGGGTTTAGTGTCGGTTTAGGGGTTAGGGTTTACTGTCGGTTTAGAGGTTAGGGTTTAGTGTCGGTTTAGAGGTTAGGGTTTAGTGTTGGTTTAGGGGTTAGGGTTTAGTGTCGGTTTAGGGGTTAGGGTTTAGTGTCACTTTAAAGGTTAGGGTTTAGTGTCGGTTTAGGGGTTAGGGTTTAGTGTCGGTTTAGGGATTAGGGTTTAGTGTCGGTTTAGGGATTAGGGTTTAGTGTCGGTTTAGGGATTAGGGTTTAGTATCGGTTTAGGGGTTAGGGTTTAGTATCGGTTTAGGGTTTAGGGTTTAGTGTCATTTAGGGATTAGGGTTTAGTGTCAGTTTAGGGGTTAGGGTTTAGTGTCGGTTTAGGGGTTAGGGTTTAGTATCGGTTTAGGGATTAGGGTTTAGTATCGGTTTAGGGGTTAGGGTTTAGTGTCATTTAGGGATTAGGGTTTAGTGTCAGTTTAGGGGTTAGGGTTTAGTGTCACTTTAAAGGTTAGGGTTTAGTGTCGGTTTAGGGGTTAGGGTTTAGCAGTTAAGTTGATGTATAGATCGGAGTGGTTCGGTCTGAAATGCTCCGTTGAAGAGAAAGGTGTAGACTCAGAATTCCTGGTGGTGAATGGATCCAGATATCCGACCAGTCTGGAGAAATACGTTTGGAGCAGTTCCTGGAAGTCCCCTTTAGTAACGACCTAAAGCCAGCGTGATGACTTCGAGGACATGTGACCCCCGGAGGAGAGCGAGCTATACATCCTGGCAAGAGAACATGAAGTGCTTCAGGCACCTAAACAAACAGCAGAGCCTGAACCCTCTCCACATTGAACGCATTTCTATGCTAACAGCTCAACGCTGAGTGCTAACCTCTTACGTTCTGTTGACTTTGCTATTATGGTGCACTTCATGAGGGCTGTGGGGGCCTCTCTGGAGTTTCCTCTTCGCCTTACGATGTGCCTCGCTGCCTCACCGGACTGTGTTCCGGTTCTGTGAGTGCATGAGGACGATTCTCCTATCCCCTGTGAATAAGCAGGGAAACTGCGGCTCCGGTGACACAGAGACACCGCCCAAGCAAATGCTGTTTTACTGAACACGGCAGCAGAGGAGAAACCACCACCCAGCACTGACTGCACAGGTGGGACAGCAGGCAGGTCACTTTGTAGGCCACCTCTTGAGTCTGGCAGGACATCGGCGGCAGCACCGCTGCAAAACAGTACAGCACGGTCCCTGGAGCACCTGAGGGGGCCTTCTACCAGCCCCCTGCGGTCTGTGCAGGGTTTCAGAACAGGCAGGTTCCCCTCTAACCACACAACTCTCAATAACGGTGGACAGCAACACCGCACTACTACCTATCCACTGGCAGCAGAGGGTCCCTACATAGCCCCCTGTTTTCAATCGATCCGGAAACATTCCCAAAGCCAGACCAGCGTTCCTGGAGGGCCTAATGGGGTGCTATTGATGTGTTGCATAATGATGTGTTGAATTTCCTTTCCTGCAAGAGCAGGAACTCCTGGCGGTGCGGGACAACCCGGAACATATTCCGCACTTTTGTACTTACACTACTGTGGCGACCGTGGTGGTGGTGTGTTAGTGTGGGTGGTGCTGGTGTGAGTGGATCAGACACAGCAGTGCTGCTGGAGTGTTTAGACACTGTGTCCACTCACTGTCCACTCTATTAGACACTCCTACCTTGCTGGTCCACCTTGTAGATGGACAGTCAGAGACGATAGCTCATCTGCTGCTGCACAGTGCAGTGTTGGTCATCCTCTAGTCCTTCATCAGTGGTTACAGGACGCTGCCCACAGGACGCTGCCCACAGGACGCTGCCCACAGGACGCTGCCCACAGGACGCTGCCCACAGGATGCTGCACACAGGACGCTGCTCACAGGATGCTGCACACAAGACGCTGCCCACAGGATGCTGCACACAGGATGCTGCCCACAGGATGCTGCCCACAGGACGCTGCCCACAGGATGCTGCACACAGGATGCTGCCCACAGGATGCTGCCCACAGGATGCTGCTTACAGGATGCTGCCCACAGGATGCTGCTTACAGGATGCCGCACAGAGGATGCTGCACACAGGATGCTGCCCACAGGACGCTGCACACCGGATGCTGCACACAGGACGCTGCCTACAGGACGCTGCACACAGGATGCTGCACACAGGATGCCGCACAGAGGATGCTGCCCACAGGATGCTGCCCACAGGACGCTGCACACAGGATGCTGCCCACAGGCTGCTACACACAGGATGCTGCCCACAGGACGCTGCACACAGGATGCAGCCCACAGGCTGCTACACACAGGATGCTGCCCACAGGACGCTGCCCACAGGATGCTGCCCACAGGATGCTGCCCACAGGATGCTGCTTACAGGATGCCGCACAGAGGATGCTGCACACAGGATGCTGCCCACAGGACGCTGCACACAGGATGCTGCCCACAGAATGCTGCCCACAGGACGCTGCCCACAGGATGCTGCCCACAGGATGCTGCCCACAGGATGCTGCCCACAGGACGCTGCACACAGGATGCTGCCCACAGGACGCTGCACACAGGACACTGCCCACAGGATGCTGCTCACAGGACACTGCCCACAGGATGCTGCTCACAGGACGCTGCCCACAGGACGCTGCCCACAGGACACTGCCCACAGGATGCTGCTCACAGGACGCTGCACACAGGATGCTGCACACAGGATGCTGCCCACGGAACGCAGCTTACAGGACGCTGCCCACAGGACGCTGCACAAAGGATGCTGCCCACGGGATGTTGCACAAAAGACGCTGCCCCACAGGATGCTGCACACAGGACGCTGCCCACAGGACGCTGCTCACAGGACGCTGCTCACAGGACGCTGCTCACAGGACGCTGCCCACAGGATGCTGCATACAAGACGCTGCCCAAAGGATGCTGCACACAGGGCACTGCACACAGGACACTGCCTACAGGACGCTGCCTACAGGACGCTGCCCACAGGATGCTGTTAACTGGATAGTTTTGGTTGGTGGACGATTCACAGTCCAGCAGTGACACTGAGGTGTCCAGCAGCACTGCTGTGTTACTACTGCTGCCCCTTTACCCACCATCCAGGAATACAGTTCTGGAATGCCCACCAGCGGCATCTGTACAAGCAAACTGAAACGTGTTTGCTGTCTCCACCCGTATTCAGACAAGCCTGCCCCCGGAAAACGGGCGTGAAAGCAAATCATTAAACAAGCAAGGAATCAGGAGTCACGTGGCGCGGGGCGGAGGGCGGGGCCTCGGCGGCCGCCAGCCAATGGGAGCAGACATCAAGCGAGGCTTTTTGTTTTTTTGTGTGTGTGGAACATGGAACGGAATGAATAACGGAGAGAGGGATTTCAGACGGAGAGAAGGAGAAAATGGCTCGCGTCTCTCACGGAGGTCTCGTGGCTCGAACGCGCACAGCACCGACCCGGTCCGGCTCTAGGCTGTAAAGGCGAACCGAGTGGACCGGACCGTCCCTGTTAAGGATGGCCTGGATGTGGAAGGTAAGCGGAGGGAGGGTTTTTCTTTCTCTCCTCTGCACGAAGCGGGCTAGCTGCTCATTCGAATCCCCCTCTCCACCTTACATTCCGACTGCTGCGCCATTTAAGGTGGAACCGGGGAATTCGAACCAGACCAGCAGAGGACCAACGTGTAGTGGATGCTCCTGCGCCATGCAGGTCTCTCAGTGCAGTGCAGTGCTGGGCATCCTCAGGATGCTCCTCTTGAATGGGGGTACCCGGTCCTGGTCCTGGAGATCCAGCATCCTGCAGAGTTTAGCTCCAGCCCGGATCTAACACACCTGGGCCAGGTGATCCAGGTGACCAGGGTGGTGGGGCTGTGCCCACTGTGAGTGGTACCTACGTGCGTGTGAAGGTTCTGCTGCTGGAGATGGTGGGGAGCTTGCTGGACATTGTGTTGGCTAGTCCAGGACACTGGGACACTGCTGCCCCTGAGGCAGCATGGCCTTATGGGAGTTCAGGAAGCCGTAAGAGATCAGTGTTGTGGTGATGCTGACTGGTGCTGGTGCTGGTGCTGGTGCTGGTGTCTGTTGTTACTGTGTATGAGTTCTGTCTCTGGTGTCTGGTGCAGGTAAAGTTGTTGTTGTTGTTGTTGTTGTTGTGGGGGATACACACGCTGTTCAGTATCTGTGTGTGTATGTATATGCTGTTTATGTTTACATTAAATATCATTTTTTGGCAGTTTGTTTTTCTACTGCTGTTCAAGTCCCCGTCTTTTTCTTCTCCTTCTTCTTCACTTCATCTTTATTTCTTTTTATCTTCTTCCTCTTCTTCTTCATCTTCTTCTTCTTCCTTCTCTTCTTCTTCTTTTGCTTCTCCTTCTCTTCTTTATCTTCTTTCTCCTTCTCTTCTTCTTCTTCATCTTCTTTCTCCTTCTCTTCTTCTTCTTCATCTTCTTTCTCCTTCTCTTCTTCTTTATCTTCTTCCTCCTCTTCTTCCTCCTTCTCTTCTTCCTCTTTATCTTCATCCTCCTCTTTTTTATCTTTACCTTCTTCCTCCTTCTCTTCTTCTTCTTTATCTTCATCCTCCTCTTCTTCCTTCTTCTCTTCTTCTTCCTCCTTTTTGTCTTCTTCTTTATCTTCTTCCTCCTTCTCTTCTTCTTCTTTATCTTTTTCTTCATTCTCTTCCTCTTTATCTTCTTCTTCCTTCTCCTCTTCTTCTTATCATCTTCATCCTGCTCCTTATTTTCCACTCATCTCCTTGTTCTCCTTCTTCCTCCTCTTGATTTTGTTCTTTATCTCCTTATTTTTAGCCTCCTTCTCCTTCTTTTTCACTTTGCCTTTATTTCTTCTTCTTCATCTTTTTCTTCGTATCTTCATCCTCCTACTCTTTCTTCGTTTTCTTCCTGTCATTCTTCAGTTTTTTTTTTATTCTCTTCATCCTTCTTCTTGTCCTTTGCCTTCTCTTGTCTTTCCTCTCCTCCTCCCTATTTTTCTTCTTCTTTTCCTCCTCATTTGTCTCCTTTTCTTCTTCTTCTCCTTTTGTTGTTTTCTTTTTTCCCCCTTTTTTCGCTATCTTCTTCATTTCCTTCCTTTCTCCTCCTTTTTCTTTTTCCCCTCTTCTCCTTCCTTTCCTTTTTTCTCCCCTTCTGCGTCTTGTTCATCTTCTCCTTCTTTTCCTTTCTCTCCTCCTCCTCCTCCTTCATGTCTGCAGTCGGTACAGTGCTGTGGTAGAGGGGGATCTGGGTATAAACATGTCCACACTGCTGAATCCTCTGGCTGCTGTTCCAGATCCGGGTCGGCGTGTCTCCGTGTCCTAGTTCTGGGAGAGGTGAGCTGTAACGGGGTGAGCGGTGTTCTCCGTTAGGAGGCTCGGTAATTAGGACCAGCCCGTCCGTGTAGGGTGGAGAGAAGAATGGGCCGGACACGGTCAGTAACCAGCACCTACTGGCACTCGCACACAGGCCAGTCTGAACCGCCACTGCCGCACACACACACACACAGGCCAGTCTGCACTGCCACACACACACACACACAGGCCAGTCTGCACTGCCACACACACACACACACAGGCCAGTCTGCACTGCCACACACACACACAGGCCAGTCTGAACCGCCACTGCCACACACACACACCGGCCAGTCTGAACCGCCACTGCCACACACACACACACACACACAGGCCAGTCTGCACTGCCACTGCCGCACACACACACACACGGGCCAGTCTGCGCTGCCACTGCCACACACACACGGGCCAGTCTGCGCTGCCACTGCCGCACACACACGGGCCAGTCTGCACTGCCACTGCCGCACACGCACATGCGCACACACACACGCGCACACACACACACACGCGGGCCAGTCTGAACTGCCACTGCCACACACACACAGGCCAGTCTGACCTGCCACTGTCACACACACACAGGCCAGTCTGAACCGCCACTGCCACACACACACACACACTCACACACGGGCCAGTCTGCACTGCCACTGCCACACACATACACACACACACACACACACACAGGCCAGTCTGAACTGCCACTGCCACACACACACACACACACACACACAGGCCAGTCTGCACTGCCACACACACACACACACACAGGCCAGTCTGCACTGCCATATACAAACACACTCTCACTCACTCTTTCCCACACACACACAGGCCAGTCTGAACTGCCACACACGCGCGCACACACACACACAGGCCAGTCTGAACTGCCACTGCCACACACACTCACACACAGGCCAGTCTGCACTGCCACACACACACAGGCCAGTCTAAACTGCCACTGCCACACACGCACACATAAACACACACACACACACACACACACACACATACAAACACACAGGCCAGTCTGCACTGCCACTGCTACACAAGCACACATAAACACACACACATACACACACACAGGCCAGTCTGCACTGCCACTGCCACACAAGCACACATACACACACACACACACACACACACACACACACACACACACACACACACACACACATACAAACACACAGGCCAGTCTGCACTGCCACTGCCACACAAGCACACATACACACACACACACACACACAAACACAGGCCAGTCTGAACTGCCAAGAGAGGCTTCGGCGTCTCTTGATTAGCGGGCTTGTTGGTTTACTGGTAAGTGAATACAGACAGAACACTTTCACTGAGCTTCACTGACAGTGACCCACTCCACGCTCCAGCTGACTGAACGCAGTCCCTTAGAATTCCACTGATCCAACACACGCAGAGTCAGGTGCGGTGGAGCTTACAGACTGTGAGGGGAACCGGGGGTCACCAGTTCCACACCCCTAATATAGCCAGTGTATTCACACATGGGTTTATATGATGAAGATGATGATGATGGTGGTGATGATGATGATGGTGGTGATGGTGATGATGATGATGGTGGTGATGAAGATGATGATGGTGATGGTGATGAAGATGGTGATGCTGAAGATGATGGTGATGCTGAAGATGATGATGGTGATGATGATGATAATGGTGATGCTGAAGATGATGATGATGATGAAGATGATGGTGATGAAGATGATGATGGTGATGCTGAAGATGATGATGGTGATGCTGAAGATGATGATGGTGATGATGATAATGGTGATGCTGAAGATGATGATGAAGATGATGATGATGTGATGGTGATGGTGGTGGTGATGATGATGATGGTGATGAAGATGATGATGGTGATGCTGAAGATGATGATGGTGATGATGATGATGGTGATGCTGAAGATGATGATGGTGATGATGATAATGATGATGCTGAAGATGATGATGATGATGATGTGATGGTGATGAAGATGATGATGGTGATGGTGATGATGATGATGGTGATGGTGATGCTGAAGGTGATGATGGTGATGATGAAGATGATGGTGATGGTGATGCTGAAGATGATGGTGATGATGATGGTGATTCTGAAGATGATGATGGTGATGGTGATGCTGAAGATGATGATGGTGATGATGATGATGGTGATGGTGATGATGATAATGGTGATGCTGAAGGTGATGATGGTGATGATGAAGATGATGGTGATGGTGATGCTGAAGATGATGGTGATGATGATGGTGATGCTGAAGATGATGATGGTGATGGTGATGCTGAAGATGATGATGGTGATGATGAAGATGATGGTGATGGTGATGCTGAAGATGATGATGATGATTGACGATGGTGATGGTGGTGATGATGATGATGAAGATGATAATGATAATGATAATGATGAAGATGATGATGATGGTGATGGTGATGATGATGATGATGATGATGGTGATGATGAAGATGATTGATGATGGTGATGATGATGGTGATGGTGGTGATGATGATGATGATGATGGTGATGATGATGAAGATGAAGGTATAATAGTGATGAATCTGAAAGAATAAGTTGGCCTATGCTGTACAGCAGGCTGTCTTCATAATCACACACACATTCTTCTCCTTCTCCTGCTCCGCTTTCTTCTTCTCCTCCTCCTCCTCCTGCTCCGCTTTCTTCTTCTCCTCCTCCTCCTCCTGCTCCGCTTTCTTCTTCTCCTCCTTCTCTTGCTCCGCTTTCTTCTTCTTCTCCTCCTTCTCCTCTTTCTTCTTCTCCACCTGCTCCTCTTACTTCTCCTCCTCCTGCTCCTCTTTCTTCTTATTATTTTTCTTCTTTTTCTCCTCCTCCTCCTCATTCTTCTTCCTCTACTTTTTCTCCTTCTGCTCATTCATTCTTCTTCCTCGTCCAGCTTTGTGGCTTACTGAGAGTATGAAGGAGGCAGCAGGATGGGTTTCTCCGCTCCGGATGGTCAGGCTGGTTAGACGACGCGGTGCCATAGACTCTTGATTGGGTTGAGACCAGCAGACTGGAGCAGGTGGTCTTGCGAGGATGGATGGATAAATAGATGGATAAGTAGGAAGGAAGTAGCTGAATCTGCAGGTGTGTGGAAGCAGCGTACGGTCATACGGGTCTACCAGCAGTGGGAAAATCCCAGTCTACAGGGAATTCTCCTCGGAACTGTGGCAGGGAAGGCTTCCACCAAATCTGGCCCAACTGAGCGATTCTTTGACGTAAGAGTGTCTGAACACTGATGTGGCTACATCCAGGAACCTGTCCAGTCCATGCCAAATCCAGTCCCAGCTGTTATTGGTCTGGTGGAGGAGTTACGGTGGAGGTGTTATGGTGTTAGGGTGGAGGTGTATGTTTCAGGGACTGAACATAATACAGGAGAAGTAATGTTTGGCTGCACACCTGGGGGATACCTGTACGGCACAAGTTACAGTAAGTTTGAGTATTACCATGGAAACAGCAGTAACGGTAATGAGAGATGTGCCCAAGTTCGGAATGGGCTGGTCCAGTCTAGCTTGTGAAGGTGACCCGGTTCTATGGACAGCCTCAGCAGTCTTTACAGCTGGACAGTCTCTCCTGGGCCGCAGAACATACAGGGGCTGAACCGCTTTGATGACTGACCAATCAAAACAGAGTATGCCAGCTGACCAATTACAGCACACCTGGTTCATCCGGAGGCGGAGCAGGGTTGAACGCAGATGTGCGGTATGGGGAATACCTCTCCTGAAGCCGATAGAATTCCGGTTTCCCCACTTCTTCATGGCTTGGTTGAGCGAGCCGGAGCGGGCATGCTGGTGAACAATGCCCCGTGTTTTATTATGTGGACACAGAGAAGATGATGCACCATCCACGCACCTCTCCGATTGGTCTGTGGTTATAAATAGCCGGATTGTGCTGCAGGCCCGTCTGATTAAAAGTGGATCTCGGGTCTGAAAGGACACTCCACTGCCAGCCTCCGCGGCTATTCGGGTCATCAGACTTCAGCGGGCTGCAATCAGCCTGCAATCAGAGGAGCAGAAATTAAGTATTGAACGCTGTTTGTGTAAAATTGATAGCCTCGGTTCTGTTAACGGGCCCCGCAGGGAAGGAGCGCGGTGACTGATAACAGAGCGTGCCCGTGTTCATTTCATGTGCCCTGCTTTAATCGTGTTGCTGGGCCTAGGGAAAGGGACTTTAGTCAGGGACGGTAATGCGACCTTCGTCTGTTGGTCAGTGTCCTTCGTCTTGGCTCGGGTTTCCTTTGTAACTAATGGAAATCCACCTGACTAGCTTACATGGCCATCATTCAGACCCTGTGTCTGGGATTAGCCGACTCTGAAAGACTGCAGATGTAGTGAATCAGGCATGTGGACTGGCTCACTGTCAGCTGAACATGGGTTACCGTAGCAGGCTCTAAGGCTACAGCCCAAAAGGTAGTTTGGGTTGTATGTGACGCAGTAGGGTCGCCGATCACGCCGAACGCTGAATCTGACCATTTCTGATTCCGGTTTGGGCCACTGTCAGATGTGGTATTGAAATCCCATACATATCCGATACTTGCCAATGAGTGCAATGGGTTCTCAGGGGGAGGGGTCTCGTACGGGGCTGCAGCAATCCTCCAATCCTGAAATCTGGCTAATATGTTTTATAATACAGTCATTTGGGCCAAACGTCATCTGATACCGATACACAGCCGAACCATCTCTACTTGCATGGGTTCTCAGTTACAGGGAATTCTCCTCGGAATTGTGCCAGGGAAGGCATCCACCAACTCTGGCCCAACTGTGTTATTCTTTGATGGAAGAGTGTTTGAATATGGATGTGGTCTACATCCATATACTTGTCCAGTCCATCCCAAATCCAGGCACAGCTGGTGTTGGTGCTCGTGAAGGAGCGAGGGTGGAGGTGTTCTGGTGTTAGGGTGGAGGTGTAGGTTTCAGGGACTGACCATAATAGTGGAAAAGTAATGAGCTAGTAAGCTGTCAGATGTGGTATTGAAATCCCATACGTATCCGATACTTGCCAATGAGTGTAATGGGTTCTGAAACTCGGGGGGCGGGGTCTCATACAGGGCTGCAGCAATCCTCAAATCCTGAAATCTGGCTAATATGTTTTATAATACAATAATTTGGGCCAAATGTCATCTGATACCGATACACAGCCGAACCATCTCTACTCACTTGGGTTCTCAGTTATGGATGACTCTGGCAAGATCAGTTAGCAATTTGAGAGAAAACCAGCTAACTAATTAACCAACTAACCAGCCAGCTAACTAACTTGCTAACTAACCAGCTAGTTAACTAACTAACTAATTCACCAGCCAGCTAGTAAGTTTGGCCCAAATATGCAGTCATCCCGTATTTCTCCAATACAGTCGATCCCGAGAGCTGAACATATTAGCCATATTTCAGGATTTGAGGATTGCTGCAGCCCTGTGCGAGACCCCCCACCCCCCGCTGAGTTTCAGAATCCATTACACTCAGTGGCAAGTATCGAATATGTATACACTACAGCTAACCAGTACTGTGCTAAGTACTGACGAGGACTACAGGGAATTCTCCTCAGAATTGTGGCAGGGAAGGCATCCACCAAATCTGGCCCAACTGTGTTATTCTTTGATGGAAGAGTGTCTGAACACTGATGTGGTCTACATCCATAAACTTGTCCAGTCCATCCCAAATCCAGGCACAGCTGGTGTTGGTGCTCGTGGAGGAGCGAGGGTGGAGGTGTTATGGTGGAGGTGTTCTAGTGTTAGGGTGGAGGTGTATGTTTCAGGGACTGAACATAATAGTGGAAAAGTAATGAGCTAGTAAGCTAACTTAGTTAGCTAAGTAAGCTTGGTTTAGCTTAGTTAGCTAAGTTAGCTTACTAGCTCAGCTAACTTACTAGCTCAGAAGCTCCGAAGAGAATGTTAGGTGTTCATGTTGGATGAGCTAATGAGCTACTACCCTACAGCTAACCAGTACTGTGCTAAGTACTGACGAGGACTTGCCGTCTTCTACATGCCGTCTTGTTCTCGCTGTCTTCTGCTCAGATCACAACATGTAGGTTCATCAGAGGCATGTTACTAGGGCTAGCTAACATCAGCTAGAGTTAGCCTAGTTAGCGACAAAGCCATGCCAGCTTTTGGCAACAGGCTCCACTTTTTAGGGATGGTATCTTGGACCCTCAACCTTCACAGCGGTCAAACCCATAACCACAGCCCTGCTACCACATTAGCACAGTGCTGATCCAGGATCCTGCCTTCATTACCGTGTTGGAGGGCTGGAGTAACTGAACTGACCTCAGCGTTGCACTTGCTTAATCATCTTTGTCCCAGGTGGGCCTTTCCGTAAGGCTACACTGAGCTTTGTTCCAGTGTATTCTGTTCCTGGCAGCTCGCTCTTCCTCATCCCCAGAGAGAGTCTTCTTGGCTAGCTGCTGTCTTCCTGTAGTGCTGTTCAGTGCCAGGCTGCTCCCGAGTCTCTTTTCTCTCTTGGCATGCACTGTTTCTTTTAAGATGCTGCTTTTCTTACAGTACACAGTCTAGCTGTCCTTGGTTTGTGATTCTGTGTACAGTGCCTTGCCCTGTACATGCAGTCCTCCCAGGTTGTGGAGGAAGAAGATACAGCTTGTTCTCCCAGGTTCTCTTATTTGGAAAACGCTGACCTTGATATCTGTCCCAACCCGAACATCTCAGTAACTCAGAGGCAGCCGAGATGGATCCAGGCTTGACCTTGGAGGTGAGAATGAGCTCGGAGTAGGAGCTACTAACCACGTTAAAACCACAGTTTTCAATATTCCTGAATTTCATCACCATTTCCAGGTCAGGATTTGAAATTAATGATCGTGTTTCATCAGCATCGTCTGACATGAGCGATATTTATTGAGCTACACATACAGAAGTCTGTCTCTCGGTATGGCGATGGGCCGCCATGTTGGCTAACCCAACACACCAGATGTCTCGGTATGGAGCTGTAGAGGTTCCTAATGGAGTCCTGTGATAATCCATCCCATGCAGCTTGAACGTCCTCACACAGTTCCTGCAGATGGTGTGGTAGGGGTGGAGGTGGAGTGACACCAGGCCTTCTGGACGTGTGACAACAAACCGCACATCTTGTCGCTGGCCATGGTGCCGTGCAGGGATGCACCGGTTCCCGTTGGTCTGTTGGTTGGCTGTAAGCCATAGTGAGCTTTGTTGGTTCACATCATATGCTGGATAGGCCATCACGCATGAGCCTTTGATGTACAGTATGTACATGTATCCAATCCTTTGTACATACAGTATCCAATCTTATCCGCTAAGGGCCGAAGCGTTGTCGTACAGTGCCCGTACATCAGGGGTGTCCAATCTTATCCGCTAAGGGCCGAAGCGTTGTCGTACAGTGCCAGTACATCAGGGGTGTCCAATCGTATCCGCTAAGGGCCGAAGCGTTGTTGTACAGTGCCCGTACATCAGGGGTGTCCAATCTTATCCGCTAAGGGCCGAAGCGTTGTCGTACAGTGCCCGTACATCAGGGGTGTCCGATCTTATCTGCTAAGGGCCGAAGCGTTGTTGTACAGTGTCCGTACATCAGGGGTGTCCGATCTTATCCGCTAGGGGCCGAAGCGTTGTCGTACAGTGCCAGTACATCAGGGGTGTCTAATCTTATCCGCTAAGGGCCGAAGCTTTGTCGTGCACCGGTCAGCCTTCAGACAGCAGATCACATGATCTCCTGCTTGGTTGGAACGAAAACCTGCAGCCACACCGGCCCTTCGCGGATAAGATTGGACACCCCTGATGTACTGGCACTGTACGACAACGCTTCACCCCTTAGCGGATAAGATTGGACACCCCTGATGTACGGGCACTGTACGACAACGTTTCGGCCCTTAGCGGATAAGATTGGACACCCCTGATGTACTTCGCTCGACTGACATGCAGCGTAGCCTCTTCAGGAAGCTCTATCTAGGATGTTAGCGTGTTCCAAAAGTTTGGAATTTTTAAAATTGAGGTTGATCCCCTGCTTGGTTGGAATGAACACCTGCGGCACACCGGCCCTTCGTAGATAAGACTGGACACCCCTGATGTACTGGCACTGCACGACAACGCTTCGCTCGATTGACATGCAGCGTAGCCTCTTCAGGAAGCTCTAGCTAGGATGTTAGCGTATTCCGAAAGTTTGAATTTTTTTTAATTGAGGTTGAATCGAGGTAAATGAGCATAAATCTGAAGTGAGCCGTTCTTGCTTGGAGCTTGAACCCTTTGGTACACTGTACAGCATGTGCTTGTAGGGTCGCCACCCGTCCCGTAAAACACGGAATACGGAATCGTCCTTTATTTGGCGATTAAATGTTGCGTCCCAATATGGGACGGGATTTGTTCGGTATTTCCGTAAATGTCCGATATACACGTCTGTCACACACATGAATCACATAACCCCCCATCACCCCCCACCCACCCCACACTCAGTTCAAATACGGAACTTTGTTCTGTATTACCGTAAATGTCCGATAAACACGTGTCACACGTCGCGATTTCGAACACGTCACTCACAGATGACCACGCCCCCCTGTCCTTTATTGTCTTTTCTGAATGGTGGCAACCCTATGTGCTTGTGTATGCAGTGTAACCCTTCAACCTGGAACCCAAATGGTCACATGATCAGGTGATGATTCTGAAAGGCCTTCTGATGACGGACTTATGGGAACCCCTAGTCCTCCCCATTGGGAGCCCAGAAGAAGGAGACCATATGGCAGGTAGTTATCAGCAAAGGCTTCATGACAGGCCAACCTAGCAGTGCGCTCTTCAGTTTCAGATGGGCTTAAGTGGTTCATCTCAGGTTCTGGCACAGACAGTGTTTTGAAAGGCGCTCGCTGATCCTCAGGTGTGGTACCGGCGGTGTTGTGTACTTGGCTTACAGTAAATGAGAGTGGCTTATGAGAGCAGGGGTGAGCGGGATCATCACCTCCTTAAACTTCAACCATCAGGACGGAGTTGCGTGATCGGTGATGTCCTGATCCCGTCATGTGGCTGGACGGGAATGCCGGTCCGGACTGCGTGAGTGCTGGTTCCTCTAACGCTGGCTCTGCATTGTTTAGGGTTAGGGACGAGTTCGGATGGAGAGATGATGGAAGGCCAGTCCAGCAGGACTGGAGTGACCTCTCGTTTAGTACGTAAGCTGACTTGGAACGACGGTGGCGGTGTGACTGGTGTAAGTGGCTTATCAGGAATGTGAGGAGGCCGGAGAGAGAGGGATTCTGCAGAGGAGGCCGCTGTCAGGGGTGCGTGAGGATTTGCGTGAGGCTCTACGTGTGAGTGTGTTCGAGTGTTGATAGGTGTGTTCTGTACACAGCACTGCCACTAATCTCAATCTCGCTCCAGATATCTCAGATACCTGGTCTGTAGCTCCGGTACTCTTGGGATTATGGAATATTTGGAGATTTTTGATCCCTGATATACAGGAATACAGTATTGCCGATAATATATCTCAGTTAGGGGTCCCGGTTTGTACCGTCATACCATTTACGGATGAGCTATATTGCCAGAAGTATTCACTCCCCCATCCAAATCATTGAATTCCGGTGTTCCGGTCACTACCATGGCTGCAGGGGTATAAACCCAAGCACCTAGACATGCAGACTGCTCCTACAGACGTTAGTGAGAGAATGGGTCGCTCTCAGGAGCTCAGTGAATTCCAGCGTGGTACCGTGATAGGATGCCACCTGTGCAACAAGTCCAGTCGTGAAATTCCCTCCCTACTAAATATTCCACAGTCCACTGTCAGTGGGATTATAACACAGTGGGAGTGATTGGGAACGACAGCAACTCAGCCACAAAGTCATAGGTCACGTAAATGACAGAGCGGGGTCGGCGGACCCTGAGGGGCATAGTAGCACAGAGGTCACCAACTTTCAGCCGAATGAATCGCTACAGACCTCCGACAAAATTCCCATAAACACATTCCTAAACCCTGTGGAAAGCCTTCCCAGAAGAGTTCCGGCTATAGCTTCAAAGGGTGGGCCGACATCATATTAACCACTGTGGATTAAGAATGGGAGGTCACTCAGGTGTGAAGGCAGGCGAGTGAATACTTTTGGCAGTCTAGTGAACTACCATTTCCGGGTTATTCGTGTGGCCTTGTCGTGTCTTTACTTCACTGTGGAAAATGATTCGTTACATGCTCACCGTTTTCAAGCAGTCATTCAATAAGGTCAAGCCATCTTTCTGACAATTGCTAACTGTAAAACAGTGCTGCTAGCTCGGAGACAGGAGCTGCTAGCGTTAGCTTAGCATAATAACAGCTACTCGCCACAGAACACGCTCAGTTCTAAAGCACCCACACAAGCTTAGCTGATGAAGATTTAAATCTGAGTGAGTGAAGTTGCTCTTGAAGCCTTGCATCTCCGGTTGCCTACTTCCAGTACAGGAACGCAGGAGACCAGAAAGGCTAATACACAGCAGTATGCCAAACGACCAGCTGTGCTATCCCATAGTTCAGCTAGAGCTGCCAAAGCGTGACGTATGTCAATGGATGTTTGAATGGCGTGTGTAGTGCCTCTGAGGAAGCATGACGTATGTCAATGGACGTTTGAATGGCGGGTGTAGTGCGTCTGAGGAAGCGTGACGAATGTCAGTGGATGTTTGAATGGCGGGTGTAGTGCGTCTGAGGAAGCGTGACGTATGTCAGTGGATGTTTGAGTGGCGGGTGTAGTGCGTCTGAAGAAGCGTGACGTATGTCGGGTGTAGTGCGTCTAAAGAAGCGTGAAGAATGTCAGTGGACGCTTGAGTGGCGGGTGTGGTGCCTCTGAGGAAGCGTGACGTATGCCAATGGATGTTTGAATGGCGGGTGTAGTGCCTCTGAGGAAGCGTGACGTATGCCAATGGATGTTTGAATGGCGGGTGTAGTGCGTCTGAGGAAGCGTGACGTATGTCAGTGGATGTTTGAATGGCGGGTGTAGTGCGTCTGAGGAAGCGTGACGTATGCCAGTGGATGTTTGAATGGCAGGTGTAGTGCGTCTGAGGAAGCGTGACGTATGCCAGTGGATGTTTGAATGGCAGGTGTAGTGCGTCTGAGGAAGCGTGACGTATGTCAGTGGATGTTTGAATGGCGGGTGTAGTGCGTCTGAGGAAGCGTGACGTATGCCAATGGATGTTTGAATGGCGGGTGTAGTGCGTCTGAGGAAGCGTGACGTATGTCAGTGGATGTTTGAATGGCGGGTGTAGTGCGTCTGAGGAAGCGTGACGTATGTAGGTGGATGTTTGAATGGCGGGTGTAGTGCGTCTGAGGAAGCGTGACGTATGTCAATGGATGTTTGAATGGCGGGTGTAGTGCGTCTGAGGAAGCGTGACGTATGCCAGTGGATGTTTGAATGGCGGGTGTAGTGCGTCTGAGGAAGCGTGACGTATGTCAGTGGATGTTTGAATGGCGGGTGTAGTGCATCTGAGGAAGCGTGACGTATGTCAGTGGATGTTTGAATGGCGGGTGTAGTGCGTCTGAGGAAGTGTGACGTATGTAGGTGGATGTTTGAATGGCGGGTGTAGTACGTCTGAGGAAGCGTGACGTATGTCAGTGGATGTTTGAGTGGCGGGTGTAGTGCGTCTGAGGAAGCGTGACGAATGTCAGTGGATGTTTGAATGGCGGGTGTAGTGCGTCTGAGGAAGCGTGACGTATGTCAGTGTATGTTCGAATGGCGGGTGTAGTGCGTCTGAGGAAGCGTGACGTATGTCAGTGGATGTTTGAATGGCGGGTGTAGTGCGTCTGAGGAAGCGTGACGTATGTACTGTAGGTGGATGTTTGAATGGCGGGTGTAGTGCGTCTGAGGAAGCGTGACGTATGTACTGTAGGTGGATGTTTGAATGGCGGGTGTAGTGCGTCTGAGGAAGCGTGACGTATGTAGGTGGATGTTTGAATGGCGGGTGTAGTGCGTCTGAGGAAGCGTGACGTATGTCAGTGGATGTTTGAATGGCGGGTGTAGTGCGTCTGAGGAAGCGTGACGTATGTACTGTAGGTGGATGTTTGAATGGCGGGTGTAGTGCGTCTGAGGAAGCGTGACGTATGCCAGTGGATGTTTGAATGGCGGGTGTAGTGCGTCTGAGGAAGCGTGACGTATGTCAGTGGATGTTTGAATGGCGGGTGTAGTGCGTCTGAGGAAGCGTGACGTATGTCAGTGGACGTTTGAATGGCGGGTGTAGTGCGTCTGAGGAAGCGTGACGTATGTCAGTGGATGTTTGAATGGCGGGTGTAGTGCGTCTGAGGAAGCGTGACGTATGTAGGTGGATGTTTGAATGGCGGGTGTAGTGCGTCTGAGGAAGCGTGACGTATGTAGGTGGATGTTTGAATGGCGGGTGTAGTGCGTCTGAGGAAGCGTGACGAATGTAGGTGGATGTTTGAATGGCGGGTGTAGTGCGTCTGAGGAAGCACGGATACTAACCTAGCTGGCTAGTTGTATAGAATGTATGTATAGAATTTGTATGGGAACCTAACTGCTTGCATTTGTGGCATGCCTTATTGACCTGTTAGCATGTTGGCTAAGCTAGCTAGCTCTCAAGTGACCTAGCTAGCTCCCTAGAGACACCAGCAATTTCCCTTTCTTATATACCATCTTCCAGGCTTCTTATTTATGCAGATGTATATGTACTAAGACGCCTCATATTACATGGGGAAAGAAGAAACAGAGGTTATGAGCTTCTCCTCCATGTTTACCTCCACACTGCTAAGATCTGGAACCAAACGCCGGTCAGAACAAAACGATCAGAGAGGAGAGGCTGGGGAGCTCGGACCCCCTGTGTCTACAATTGGTCCAAAGTGTTTGATGGAGCCAGTCGATTAACAATGGCGCATCACTGTGTCATGATTAATTTACATGAAGCTGAGAAAATCTCAACTCGTGCTGGTAGCTCTGTCACCTCGATGCTAAAACGCGACTACAAATGCTGGACTCCCATAGGAATGACTAGTTGCTTGTCACTCTGTCACTAGCTAGTGTGAACAGACAGTGGGTAGGTAATTTCAGATGGAGCCAAATAGTGTTCAGTTCTGTGGTGTTTTGGGTCTGTAGCATAAATTAGCGCTAGCTTAGTGAGTAGGATAAGCCAAACAGTGCCACACACTACAGGTGTGGTTCTAACAGATTCCTGATCTCCTGAAACTGAAAACTCCTGTGTAGGTGATGACAGCTAGTGTCGGAAAAAGTACAGAGGGTAGGGTTGCCACCTTTCAGAAATAAAAATAAAGGACGGGGGAGATTGTGATCATTTATTTGTGTGTGACTAGTGTATATATGGCTTTTATGGAAATAAGGAACAAATTTACGGAGAAATACAACAAATTTAGAGAAATAAATACGGAACAAATTTACAGATATTTACAGAAATACGGAACAAATTTTACAGGACAAATTTACAGACATTTTACAGAATACGGAACAATTTACAGACATTTTTACAGAAATACGGACAAATTTTACAGATAGTTACAGAAATACGGAACAAATTTTACGGACATTTATGAAAATACGGAACAAATTTACAGACATTTACCAGAAAT
>JAMWET010001206.1:247500-273138 GCA_024036415.1 Prochilodus magdalenae | reverse complement strand
CAGATGTACTTAAGTATGGAGAGTACCAGTACTAAAGTAGTACCTTCAGATGAACTTCAAAGTATGGGGAGCTAACAGCATACCTAAAGTAATCGTCCCTTCCAGACTCATACTTAACGTCATGCGAGCGACAGTAACAGCGACTAACAGTATGTACTACAGCTACACTACAAGTATAGACGAGTACCCAGTACCACTACCAAGCGTGCTAACCCTCAGCACTTTGTACTTAAGTATGGAGCCACGTAAACCAGTACCTAACGTATGTACCTTCAGATGTACATAATAGCCCCAGTACCCAGTACTCAAACGTCACTCGTCCTTCAGATGTACCTCTCTAACCCGTACTGGAGAGGTAACAGTACTAAACGTAACTGTACCTTCTAAAGGTCACCTACGAGAGTACCCCCCACACAGTACCATACACTAAAGTAATGTCACCTTCAGATGCTACTTAAGTATGAAGAGTTAACAGTAACCAAAGTACTTAAAGTCAGATGTACTTATATCATTGAGAGTAAACAGTACCAAAGTTATGTACCTTCAGTACACCTAAAGTATGTACCCTTACACAAAAGAGGGCATGCTACCTTAACAG
Source organism: Prochilodus magdalenae (assembly GCA_024036415.1). Lineage (NCBI taxonomy): Eukaryota > Metazoa > Chordata > Actinopteri > Characiformes > Prochilodontidae > Prochilodus > Prochilodus magdalenae. The sequence continues at coordinate 272,540 of JAMWET010001206.1, read as the reverse complement.
TCCAACTGAAGCATGGAGAGTAAACAGCTACTAAAGTACTGCACTTCACCACGTATAGAGAGAATGACCAAGTACCAGTACAAAACTACTTTAACCTCCCCGATAGTACTTATATATGTATCGTACAGAGCCAAGCCTGTACCTTCAGATGTACTTAAGTACCCTGAGTACCATTCACGAAAGTTGCAACTTAACGTATGCGCGGAGCTAACGACAGTACCACCACACCAGTATGTCCCTTCAGATTCACCCAAGTATCGAGAGTACAGTACTAAAGTATGTCATTCAGATGCAGTTAAGTACCCACACACACCAGTACTACGTCATGTACCTTCAGCATGTACTTACAGTATGGACGCACCGTAACAGTACCTAAACTATGTACCTTCAGATGTACTTAAGTATGGAGAGTACCAGTACTAAAGTATGTACCTTCAGATGTACTTAAGTATGGAGAGTAACAGTACTAAAGTATGTACCTTCAGATGTACCTAAGTATGGAGAGTACCAGTACTAAAGTATGTACCTTCAGATGTACTTAAGTATGGAGAGTACCAGTACTAAAGTATGTACCTTCAGATGAACTTAAGTATGAAGAGTAACAGTACTAAAGTATTTACCTTCAGATGTACTTATATATGGAGAGTAACAGTACTAAAGTATGTACCTTCAGATGTACTTAAGTATGGAGAGTAACAGTACTAAAGTATGTACCTTCAGATGTACTTAAGTATGGAGAGTAACAGTACTAAAGTATGTACCTTCAGATGTACTTAAGTATGGAGAGTACCAGTACTTAAAGTATGTACGTTCAGATGTACTTAAGTATGGAAGAGTAAAGAGCACCACAAGTATGGTCCTTCAGATGTACTTAAGTATGGGAGAGTAACAAGGACTAAAGTATGTACCTTCAGATGTACTTAATTTATGAAAGAGTAAACAGTTATAAAGTATTTACCTTCAGGATGTACTTCTATATGGAGAGTAACAGTACTAAAGTATGTACCTTAAGATGTACTTAAGTATGGAGGAGTAACAGTACTAAAGTATGTACCTTCCAGATGTACTTAAGTATGGAGAGTTAACAGTACTAAAGGTATGGAACCTTTAGATGTACTTAAGTATGGAGGTTAACAGTACTAAAGTATGTACCTTCAGATGTACTTTAGTCCTGTTACTCTCCATACTTTTAAGTAGGTACCTTCAGAGGTACTTAAGGTATGGAAGAGTAACAGGACCTAAAGTAATGTACCTTCAGATGTACTGAAGTATGGAGAGTAAACAGTATCTAAAGTATGTACCTTCAGATGTACTTAAGTATGGAGAGTAACAGTACTAAAGTATGTACCTCCAGATGTACTGAAGTATGGAGAGTAACAGGAGCATGGTTTATTACGGCTCTAATGTCCTATTATCATTTCTGGAACAGGACTCTTCATCAGCTCAGTGTAGGTGAAGAGACTCTAGTGTCTCTCAGTCCACCAGTCTTTAATAGGAGATCAGTAATTAGTCTGACACCTGACACAGTCTATTTAAATGCCCATAAGCACAGAACACTGAAAGAGAACCGTTTCCATTAGCTAGAACCAAGTTCTAGCTAATGGAAAACTTTTTAGCTAATGAAAAAAGTTTTGGATTTTCAGCTTAGTTACTTAGTTCAGAACTGATTTCTCCTTTACTATATTGTATGTGTAGATCTGTTCATGTGTACATATTTCTATATTATGGTCTATTATTATTTCGGCTCTTTATGTAAATAATACTGTACTTGCACTTCTGGTTAGATGCTAACTGCATTTCATTGGCTCTGTACCTGTACTCTGCACAATTACAAAGTTGAATCTAATCTAATCTAATATGCCCCCAAGGTCAGGAAGAGTGTTTGACCTGTTCACTGATGCTTTGATGTGTGATTGTCAGTCAGTGTTTGCATTAACCCCATCCTGCTTTGCCTGGCTTCCTCCAGGTGGTACTTGATGTAGTCTAGGCCTGAAATATACATTTCCATGGATGCAAAGAATCTATGAATAAGCTTGTTTCGTTTGGACACGTTATGTTTTTACACACACATATAAGCCGAAAGGAGCGGCAGACTTCACATAGTGTGGTGGAGTAAACAGCCAGAGATTAGATTTGGAAATGTAGTGAAGTTACAGTAAAAGCTCGTCCTCTTAGTCAATGGGGGCGTCCCCCAACTTTGCGCATAGTGCTAGCACTAACTGGTTTTTGACCATGTTATATATAGCAGGGTATCTCTGCCTGTGGGCCATGAAGCACACTCTAGTGGTTCATGGGTCTGTACTCAGCTGGAGGCTGTAGCTGGTAGGGAACCGTAAACATCATCATATATAACCGTATTAGTTTACCAATATAAAAATATGTATATTAATGCACATGTACAAATAAAAACATCACAGTAGCAGGCTAATTAAACAGCTTCAGTTTGAGACAACATAGCCGCTGGCTAGCCGCTGATGGAGGTTTCTCAGGGTGCTTTTACAGCTCACTTGTTTGAATTTGGACACATTATAAGTTTTCTTGAATCATATTTCATGGAGAAGCAGTATTTGTAGAACTATATTTTACACTGTACTTTGTAGTTGTTATTATTAGGTGGGCCTTGGGGTTGAGAACCTCTGGTATATAGTAGAGTTATGAATTTCTGTTGGTCTAACCATCATGACATTTTCAGAGCTGCTGTGTTCAAATAACGCACACATGTAAAAATCGGCAAAAGTGGATACGTGTTTTCTATTGGACAGCAAGATTTGCATGTTTGCATGCACTCATTCTCCAAAATGAATACAGCTCGATATGACGTGCGCTTTATCACTTCCTGCTAGTACAAAAGAATGCAGTATGTTAATATTGTGTGTGCTATCCTGCCGGACTCACACTATTAAGATTAGTACAGAGAACACACTGTCTAGTGTTAGTGTGCAGTAACTGAGACACATCCAGTGTGTTGAAGGTGGGTGAAACATTCGTTGTGGCCAGATGACTGGGTTGGCGCATTTCTCACCCAGCAAGGTGCAGCTGCCCTCAAGAGGGCAACAAACGCTGTTCTATCTGGCCCATTCCAACAGAGAGGCTAGTGTAAAGAGAAGAATGTATCCAAAACAGTGTGCGTGGGGGCGGGGTTGGGTCGATGCAGCGGATTATTGTGATATTTTGTATGCCGATCTTGTATCGATACTCAGATGCCAGTTATTAATATTTTCGTATATAAATTTCAAATTCAGTGTTTCAGTGCTACAATAATATCAGTCGTTCAGTCCATCATATGGGCTTTTTAGGTTGCATTACGTGTTGACCTTGGTTACCATGAAGAAATACATTACCAATGGTAAATTAATTTAGATTTTAAAGATTTAAATTCCTTGTTAATCCCACAGTGTGGAAATTTAGTCTCCGCATTTAACCCATCCGTGAAGTTAAACACCCACAAACACACTCACTAGTGAACACACTTACCCGGAGCAGTGGGCAGCCCTATCCACGGCGCCCGGGGAGCAGTTAGGGGTTAGGTGTCTTGCTCAAGAGCACCTCAGTCGTTACTGTTACCGTTACTGTCATCAAACATCTGGACACTTAGACAAAGTGTTCCTTTGGAGACACAATCTGGGGTGTCTTCAAGCTGCAAGGGATGGATAATCACAGGACACCATTAGGAACCTCTACAACTCCATATCGAGACATCTGGCATGATGTGCAATCATGGTGGCCCAACGCCGTACTGAGAGACAGACTTCTGTATGTGTAGCTAAATAAATATTCCCCATATCAGTCTACATCTATCATCATTTATTGTTCCTGGTGACCTTTATCCTCCTTCCCAACAGCACTGCAATGCCACACTTCCTTCTGAATGCAGCTCATGGTTTGACAGTGAGTGTTTATTGCATTCAGGAATAAAAGAACTAAGTCAGGCTGATGCTCAGTAAATTCATAACAGTACTCCCAGTGGCACAGTGACCTTTTCTCAACCATATGGTGTGCATATTGTGTTCCCTGAGGGATGGGCTCTTACGGACGACTGACAGTTTCTCTGTCTTAATTTGATTGCAGTCGATGAAGCTTGTCCTTCAGTACCTTTCATAAAAGAGGGGTACCGCGTCATGTAGATGCAGTCAGTGTGTATTTACAAGCTTGCAAGCGAACTATTGCCTTTGAGGGGAAGAGGGGCCATACCCTTCCCTCAGCCCAGTGAAAACGCAGCCAGCTGTATCCTTAGGCACAGAGCACACGGGCCAGCTGGAATCCTAACGGGAGACTGTATGGTGCACCTGTGCACTGCCAAAGAGTGCATTTACTGGGTGCACCCTTGGGGTATACTGGCCGCTTTTATATTAAACCGTTGCAGAAATAAACAGCCGGGTTTAAAAGAGAGAAAGTGGCTTGCTTTGGAAAGTGCTATAAGCTGGCGTTATAAATAAAACTCTTGTTCCAGATATGCCATCTGAGTCTGTCAGGGCTGCCTTACTGAAGGCAGCCGGAGCTAAATTTCATGATGGGGTGGCCTTAGTTCCCCCGATTGACCCGTTCATCTGATGGCCCGCTGCTGGCCAATTGACAGATGGCTTCCCAGTAGGAACAGACGTCTTTTAGCCCTAGTGGGGGAACAACAGAAAGAAAGGGTCAATTGATTGACTGTGATTTGTATTTGCTTACTAGCTGCTAGTGAAAGGCCGCGGGACTCTGGTGAAATTCAATTCGTACACTTAACACTGTTCTCATGAGGAGTTCTGGTTTGATCTTTGCCCTGCAGTTGCTGACTGTTGGCAAGTCTGGAGGGTCCAAATGGAACGTATTTCTGCCTTTATCTTTTTCTCCACCAAGCAGGAGCCAAAGCATTTTAACTTGATCTAGAGCGCTGGTTCCCAAGCCTGTCCTGGAGAACCCCCAGGTCCGTCAGTGTTTTGTTTTCCTCACAAAACGCTTTCAGTTCAGTTCAGGATACGGCTTGTTAATTAGTGGATTGGTTGAATGAGGTGTGTTGGGAGAGGGGTGCACTGAAATGTAGTATTGGTGTCCAGGTTGATGACCACAGAGTGCTGGTCATGTCTTATGGTTTATCCCCTGCAGTCTTCTGATGTGGATGGTTGGCAATAAACTTACATTGGCTTCAATAGAACTGTGACAGCAGCTCTTTCAGTTTTACTGTGCCTGGTTTTCTGGGGAGCCATAGATGCCAAATATTTTGTCAAGGAACTGTAGATTGTTATTCTACTTATTGTTAATATAGATTAAGTTATTCAGATAATACAAGTGTGCTTTCACACCTGCCTTGTTAGGCCTGGACTATCTGACTTTTCTCTTTGGTTTGAACCAAAATAGCAGGTGTGAAAACTAAATTTGGTCTGACTTAAAATGTGGTCTTAGGCTGCATCAAACTGGACCATGGTTCGCGTTGTGTAGAGTCTGTAGAAACACTTTTTGGGGGTCCGGTTTTTTAGACCAATTACAGGAAAAAGGACTCAAAATGAGCCGTGGGGGTTCACGAAGGGGACGGACACTATATATGTGACTGTAGTTTGGTCTGATGGATAAAGTCAAACAACATGGTGAGCCCTATAGCCTTGTAATGATTGACAGAAGTAAATCAACGGCAACAAAGCTGAAAGTCCGATCCAGCTTATTGGAAGCACAAAGGAAAAGGGACAAAATGATACACAGTGCTCGGGAAACAATGAACGAGAAAGCAACATGTGATAGGTCTCCGGCAGACACGTGTTGGTGACGCCATGAGGTGGTGGGATGTGGGGATTGGAGTTTGCAGCGTTGGAGTTGGTAGGAGAACCCTAGAGAGCATAGCGGTTCCACCTTACAGGTAAAAGTTATGAAAGGACTCGTCGTGCATGCATGAGAACGGAATGGGACGCGTGGGCCATAGACAGCCGGAATATGGTACCTCATCTACTCACTCACTCGTCTTCCTAACTGTGTTGTCCTGATGGGTTGCACAGGGAGTGCTAGAGCCTATTGCAGCCTTCACTGGGTGGAAGGCAGGAAACACCCCTGACAGGCACCACTCCATCACAGAACAGCAACACACATGCACACCTGGGGTCAATTTGGCATCTCCCATCAGCCGTAGTGCAACTGTGGGAGGAAACCAGAACACCCGGAGGAAGCCTACACAAACACAGGGAGAACATGCAAGCTACACACACAAAAATATCCCGGACCCCCCAGCCGGGAATCGATTCCAGGCCCTTCTTGCTGTGAGGCGACAGGGCTACTCACTGTCTGGTGCTTCAGGCAAAATGAAGACAGGTGCATATATAAAAGCTCTGTCATTTTCACAAAGAGCACTGCGCCAATAGAGGCGCTTTAGCTTTCTCCGCCAACTGCATGCAATATCTTGCGCAACACTGCTGCAGAACACCATCAGAAAATGCGACTGCTGCCAAATTTACATCATGCCAGTGTCAGGCGGCCAAACCACTAAATACCAATCAGTGTTAGAAACATTGAGATGATTCCACATTGGTGACGACGACAGGACATGGGCACATCATGCAGAGGTCTTTTAGTGTGGTCGTGCAATTACTGGGTGAAACCAAAACTAGCCCGACATATGCAGTGTAACCTAAACATGAACCTTGGTTCAGACCCCGGTCCAGACTTCAGAAGCAGGTTTCAGAAGCGCCCAAGAGTACAGAGCTCCTCCTACCTTCTCCTTTCTCAAATAAGCATGCTCTGAACTTGCACTCTGATCATTCACCATATACACCATGCCAGGATCAATTCATTTTAGGTGGGTTTAATATCCTGTTCAGGGTCTAGAACGTTACCCATGTGTCATGTAGGGCATAAAAGTTCATAACTAGGTGTGTTGGGAGTGGGGCAGGAGCACCCTTCACTGACCTAGAGGCTCTTTGCTGTTGGTATTTCATTTGTCCAGTCTTTTCTTTACTGTACCCTACCACTACTGCACCTCCTCAATCCTTCTAATCCTAAGCTCAGACACACCTCGAAATCTTTCCTTCTTTCTTTCTTTCTTTATTCAGTCACTGATTCATTCCGATACCGTCGTTTTTTAGGTGGAAGGCAGGACTCGTCCTTGGATAAGCCCTCACTGCTAAAGTCTTTCTCTTCTGAGTTGGCTACATGGTTAAACTTGCTTAAGGAAGGTGAACATCAAAGACCAATGAGTACAAAATCAGGAGGTTCCAACAGCACAGCTTAAAAATCTGTTTACATAAGAGATAATAGGCAATCGTGCCAGACCTGGTCACCAACACTGATCCCATCCTGGACTCAAAGCTTTTGTCTTTGAGAGAGAGAGAGAGAGAGAGAGAGAGAGAGAGAGAGAGAGAGAGAAAGAAAGAGAGAGAGACAGAGAGACAGAGACAGAAAGAGAGAGAGAGACAGAAAGAGAGAGAGACAGAAAGAGAGAGAGAAAGAGAGACAGGGAGAGAGAGAGAGAGAGAGAGAGAGAGAGAGAGAGAGAGAGAGAGAGAGACAGAGAGAGAGACAGGGAGAGAGAGAGAGAGAGAGAGAGACAGAGAGAGACAGAGACAGGGAGGGAGAGAGACAAAGAGAGAGAGAAAGAAAGAAAGAGAGAGAGACAGAGACAGGGAGGGAGAGACAGAGAGAGAGAGACAGAAAGAAAGAGAGACAGGGAGGGAGAGACAGAGAGAGAGAGAGACAGAGAGAGAGAGAGAGAGAGAGACAGAGAAAGAAAGAGCGAGAGAGAGACAGACAGAGAGAAAGAGAGAGAGACAGAGAATGAAAGAGAGAGAGAGACAGAGACAGGGAGGGAGAGACAGAGAAAGAGAGAGAGACAGAGAGAGAGAGAGAGACGGAGAAAGAAAGAGCGAGAGAGAGACAGAGTAAGAAAGAGAGAGACAGACAGAGAGAAAGAGAGAGACAGAAAATGAAAGAGAGAGAGAGAGAGAGAAAGAGAGAGAGGGAGACGGGAGACAGAGAGAAAGAGAGAGAGAGAGAGACAGAGAGAAAGAGAGAGAGAGAGAGAGAGAGAAAGAAAGAGAGAAAGAGAGAAAACATCCACAGGTGTTCCCGTCGATCCTTACACTGTGAGAAAACAGCCCCATGCTATTTGTCTCGAGGGACGTGTGAATGAAGGAGATCCTCACTGAGAACAGATAGTAGACAGGAAAGCAGATTTGAACAGCTCTGTTCTCAGAACAATCGACAGGCCACCTCTGACCAACATGAGATGTGTTTGGGATTATTTGGTCGATGAGAAACAAAAATACAACCAACTTCTTACACTGAGCTTAGAAGCAGAATTGTGCAGGAAGTCAGCCCAAATGTATAGAAGCTGCAGTAAATGGAGACCACACTAGCAGCACGACAAACACTCATCATCAAAAGAGTAGCCGCACAAATAGACGCACCCAGAAGGAATCAACCGGCAGAGGCGAAACTTGGTGGGCTTGGCATTGTGAGACATGCATGGTTAATGCTCTGACCCAACCGCCACAATTGGGTCCATTCACTGATGCCCTCCACAAGTCCTCCTGCTGCCCCATGCAGGACTACATGCATGCAGGCCTAATGACGGCTGTTCCAAATGGCAGCGGGTCATCTTCAGTGACGAGTCCTGCTTTTGTCTTGACGGAGACGACCAGCGAATCCGTGTGTGGAGGCATCGTGGTCAGGTCAAGATGAACAGTTTGTAGTCACATGCCCAGAAGGCCTGCTGTCACTCCACCTCCACCCCTACTGAACGTCTGCAGGAACTGTGTGGGATGCATGCGATGGATTACCACAGGACACCATTAGGAACTGCTACAACTCCATGCCGAGACGTCTGGCATGTTGTGTTGGCAAACGACGCGACCCAAAGCCATACTTAAGAGACCCTGCTTCTGCATGTGTAGTTCTTCCTTCCCTATAGCACTGCAGTCAGACGCATCCTTCTGGGTGCAGCTAATCTTTTGAAGAGTGGATGGTATAGTTATTCGTTGAGGCTTCTCGCTTGTTCCCTGACGCAGAAATATGAATGATCTCGTGACTTGGGAATTGCGTAAATCAGTCTGTGGTCTCTGCACAGAGCCATACATCATGTACCCCAGTCATGCTTTGCTCCAACATCTCTCCAGATATGAGAAACGTTCACCCCTTGTGAGGAACATCGTTCAGGCTAATGTGCTTATGTGAGTTCTATAAGGCTGCATACATATTGCACATGTGCTGTGGTTAATGCTCTACAGCGATTCCTGCTGAAGCTTCATGTTCTCTTTTTCAAAGTCTTTCACCCAAGTAGGTCAGCGTGGCTTTTGTTGGCTCTATTGAGTCATTCTCCGAGTGCCCTCCTCCCCCTAGCCTTAAATCTCTGATACATCACTCTGTGCTGTTGTCCATAAAAACCTCACCTCGCCTTGCATTTAGGCAGGCCAGCGTCGACTCGCCCCGGAGCAAAACGGCCCATTAGAAGAAATAAAAGGGCCGTATGCGACACTGCGCTCAATTTACCCGCTGCTTATTGATTTCAGAACGGAATGGACTGGCGTAAGTACTCGGGCCCAAAGCGCCGCAAATCGTTCCTGTATTGCAGCTAATAAAACAAACAGGCCTAGATGGAAATAGGCCCAATGTTGGTCATGGATCAGGGGGTGGGGTATGTCATCTTGTGTTTGATCCTAGCAGTTGGAGGTGGAAACAGGCGCACTGCTAAGCTAACCCTAGAACAGAGGGCACTAACCCTCCTGCTGGAGATCGGATTTCCTGTGAAGGGGCATGCTGCTCCCTTTACCTAGCGCCAATGCATCCCACTGTTAGAAATTCGGGTCTTTGAGAGGAGTCAGGAGACAAGTAGGTTTCAGCATGCCATCCGGGTCACGGCACCAAATTGTTAGAAATTCGGGTCTTCAAGAAGAATCAGGAGTCAGGAGTCAGGAGACTGGAGATGAGGTTCAGCGTTGTGTTGAGTTTGTTCACACATACAGAGATGCATGGGTACAAGTCGGTCGATCATGACCTATTCACGTGCATGAAAAGTCATGCATGGGCACCAGGCTTAGATTGTCAGTCATGTCCAGTCTGGTCCAGTCTGGTCTTGTCTAGTCTTGTCCTGTCTTGTCTGACTAGGGGTATTTTGGGAGAACCTTATATACATTGGAAACTGTGGGAGGGGAAAGGATGAAGGTGAGAGGAGTTGAAGGAGGAGTAGGAGGGGGGTGAAGATGAGGGTACTTGGAGTATCAACATTGGGGGGGTTGATGGTCATCACACAACAAAGGGTTATAGTTGGCATTCAAACAGATAAGGGAGAGTGATCAGCTGATGGTTATCACCTTAAGGTGGGAGACAGTGGGTCTTCCCATATAAACTGCATAGCCACTCCGTAGGTGGGGAGACAATTTACATTTTCTCTAACAAAAAGTTAATTAGCTGATTGTGGGAGGAATTAGAGTATGCGGAAAGGAAGACCCTCAAGACCACGTCGGTGACCATTGCCTTAGATCCATAGCTGACTGAGACTTAGATCCAAGACTTCCCCACTGTTGTTTTATGCTGCGATAACATAATTGGCTGTTGTCTATGGAGCTGTGACAGAAAGCTGCCAGCTTTTAGTGTTCCTGGGTTTTGGCAGCGGGGGAATAATCCGGATCTCGTTGAATTCTAGATGAACCTGGTATTGCTGAGTGAAATGTGAGAGTATAGAGCTCCACCTGCATCTATCAAATCATAAGCAACTTACACTACTACTACTAAACCTGAGCTCTGATAATCCCTCCTTTCACCATGGGAGGCTGTTGAATTCTGCACAGTGGAATGCATCTCGAATGGCCATGGCCTTTAAGGGTGATTTAAGGTGGCCTTAACAGCCTGACGTCTTACGTCTCCTTCCTGCAAGACTTAAAATTCACCTTATGACCTTTGGATCCTAAACTAGCGCGAATGACCGGCTTACAACCAATAGCTTTGCATGTTGAAAAGCTTTTGAAAGGAATACTGGAAGAAAAAATTGGCATTGTGCCAGAGTGTTGGCCCTCATGGAGAGGTGTGAATTGTTTTCACAGCAGGGCGTCCTCAACTCTCATTGACCCTCATTGTTTGCTAGCAGCTCAACGCAGTCACAACACCTCCCACATAGAGAGCCAGTTGTTACAGGGGAAGACTACTTTTGCTCTGACAGGGTGGGCACCAATGGGGTCTGCAGAAAGAATTTTGGAGACCACCATATAACCGTTTCCTTTGATGAGAACATGCGTAAGCCCTGCCATACATTGCTAATGTTATTTTTCCTCTGCTGAGTGACCTTGGAGTCCCGCTTGGTTCCCATCTGCACTGCTGGTTCAGGGGGCGGGGCAAGTCTCTGCCACGGCACTCTGTAGGGTCACTTTTCCTAAAAAAGGGAATTAGCAAAAATCACTTTTGGAGGCTAATGAAGCAATTACAGCTCATTTCGGTTGGAAATCAATTTCTGGAGTTTTCTAGCAGGAGAAGGAGCGTGTGATCACAGGAGGAGTAACGTGGAGTTTGTTATGCTAAATTTGACTCCCCTGTGAGTGCGGGCACGCTGTCTCCAGGTAAATTAATTCATTAATGTAAATTCACCTCAGGAGAGGATTAATATTCATGTTTTACGCCGAACGTCCTCTTTTACATAATCCTGGTTTTAGAGGAGTGCGTGTCCCCCGAGACCACTTCTGTAGTACTTTCAGTCTTACATGAAGATTAGCGCCTATCTGATAGGAGCTCAACACTGTTCTCTAATTCTCTCTCTCTCTTCCTCTCAGTCTCTCTCTCTCTCTCTCTCTCTCTCTCTCAATCTTCCGCCCCCTCGTCTCTGCTCCCCGCCTCTCTCTCTGCTCTCATCTCATCTTCTGCTCCTCATATCCCATCCCTCCCTGCCTCTTGCAAAGCCTCTTCAGGCACATCTCTCTCTCTCTCTCTCATCTCGGTTGTGCTCATCTGATAAGAGGCTCTCTTCTTCCTCTTCTCGTCGTCGCATCTCTCGGTATCGTCAAGGACGTCCCGAGGCAAAGTTCGACTCATACGTTCTCTACTCGAGTTCTGTCTGCTCTCTAACTCGTCTCTGTGTCTCATCTCTCTCTCTTCTCTCCTTCTCTCGTATGTCTCATCTGCTCTCTCTCTGTCTCTCATCTCGGGGTCTCTCTTTCTTCACCCCCCTCTCTTCTCTCTTTTCCTCGTCTCTGGTCTGCTCTCTCTCTCTCGGATCCCTCTTTCTCATTTACGGGGTCTCACTCTCTCGTCTCTCGTGTCATCTCTCTCCGCGTCCCCCTTTCTCTCTCTCTATTGCTCTCGGACTCAGGCCCCTCTCTCTATCTCTCTCTCCTCTCTCTCTCTTCTCTCTCAAGGGCTGCCCGTCTCACTTCCTCGTCACTCTGCTCCTCTCTGCTCTCTTCAACAAGGAGACTCTCTTTCTCCTCTCTCCTCTGCGGTCGACTTCCTCTCGCCTCTCAGCTCTCTCTCCTCTCTCTCTCGTCCATGTCTTTGCTTACATTCTCAACTGTGCTATCACTCTCTCTCCCAACAGGTGGTCTCATTGGCTACGAGATCCTATCATCGGCAAGGAGAATGACCCCATCTCGGGCGTCAGTCTCCTAGTCCTCTTACTCTCGTTCGCCGTCTATCTTTGCTCCTCCATCATTCAAGTTCTGGCCTGGGTGTCCTCTCACTCCGTTGCTCCTCCTCGTGTCCTTCTCTTCGGTCTATCCCCGACCTTGGCGACATCTGCTCATTTCCTGGAAGTGGAGTGATCTCTATAAAAAATCGTTCTCTTCTCTCACTCTCTTGTCTCCCTTCGTCTCATTTTCATCCTTACGTGCTCTCGAGCTCTCTCTTCCCCTCTATAATCCTCGAGTCTGTCACGTCTTAATCTCAATCTCGGTCCTCGTGCATGGGCATGAAACAATGTTCTCCTGCATGGCCTGGAACCATCGATTGCAATACTCGTGCTCTAACCCAGGTCTCGTACTTCGATTGCTCTCTCCACGTCCTCGATCGCTGTTCGTTCAAATCTGGCAGCTTGCTCTACTCAAATATGATAACTCACAGCTTGCTTGCATTGTCTCCTTCATCTGTCAGCGTTCGATCTAAAATGATCATTCCGGCCGGGCACGTGCTAGGAACGGACGCCCTCGATCGTCTCTGGCCGTACAGGTTGCTCCCTCTCGGTCCCTGTCACCGATCCGCGTCTCCTCATCTCTCCTCTGAGTCTCTCTCGGGGCATCTCGGTCATCGTGCGACATCTCTGCGATCCTTCGGGAAACTTCTCAGACAATCGACCCTTCTTTGGGTCCTCTGACTCTTGATTTCATCGTCTCTCATCCCCATCTACGTCCTCGACGTCAAGTTTGTCTATCCTCTCTCGTCCTCTACCAGTCTCATCTCTGTCATCCACTGCGAACTCAAATCAACTCGCCACAAGGCCTGCCCGTCGTCCTCACTCCCGATCTCGTCTCATCAAAGATACCGACCGAATCGTCAGGCGGGCTCAGTCAATCGCATCTACTCATCGTTTCTGCCTACGGAGGTGCTCCTCTCAAAGACCCTCTCCTGCGGAATGCATAGTCGCTCGACCAGGACGGTCTCTCAGCGTCGTGCACCCGCTCGGGGTCACTCATCTACTTCGAGAATGTCGATCCTCTTCTCTTCTCTTTCTCTCTCGTCTTCTTTTTCCTGTCCTATCTTAATTTTTTTTTCGCGTTCCGTTTCCTGTTGGCTCAGGGGGCGGTTTTACGTTGGAAGGCGGTTTGAGTGAGGGCCAATGCATCCGCTCTTCGGGAGGTTGCTGTTCAACACAGAGGTAAAGTATATATGCACGTCATGCGTAGTAAATGACTAACTTTATTAAAGCGCTAGCTGGTACAGGAATAGCAGCACAGCTTTGAACAGCTGTACGAATAAACTCCTAATATTTTCCCTAAAAGCATGAAAGTTTACTGAATTATGGAAAATCTGTGTTTTGGTAGGGATTTTAAGAACTGATTCAATGACCTAGGGGCACATTTACTTCACAGCATACATTACAATAAAACAAGTGGTAATAAAATAATATAAAAAAATATATATAATAATATTAATAATAAATAATAATTAAAACATTATACATTTATATTACTGTCTAGGGTGTGTGTGTGTGTGTGTGTGTGTGTGTGTGTGTGTTTGTGTGTATACTGTCTAGGGTTATATTAATCCCTTGGGTATTCATTGATCATAGCATACATATTGTAAAGATCTAAGCTCTGTTCTTTTTTTTTTCCCCTCAATGCTGCACTACAATTTGATCTAAATCAGTAGAATGCTGTGTGTGTGTGTGTGTGTGTGTGTGTGTGTGTGTGTGTGTGTGTGTGTGTGTGTGTGTGTGTGTGTGTGTGTGTGTGTGTGTGTGAGAGAGCAAAAGATAGAGAGAGAAATTTAATTCTCTGGTTTTCTGCCACTGCCCTGCAGCCCTGAACCTCCACATAAGGTTCACTGAGTTAAAAGCAGAGCAAATGTTGTTTGTTCTTTACTTTAGGGAGGGGATCTGTCCATTTCAAAGGTGCTGGCGAAGTAGATCTATAACAGTGCATCAGAAAGAAGACCCCGGTGTCCTTTGTTGGGATGTGGAATGATGAATGTTGTAGGATTTTGAGGAGTGTTGGGTTATAAAGCGCTGCCTTTGGCGTTTGACATGCTCTCGAATTTAACTTCCTCTAGGAATAGAACGCACAAAGCAACAATCAACAGTCTGCCTCAGCACCAGCGGAGGACAGAGCAGACCTTAATCCCTGAAACACAGCAGCAAGGAACTTAACAGAATTACTGGGGCTAGCAGCGCTTTCTGTGACCGCCCTCCACATTTCTCTTGTGCTATTATGTGTTTCCTGGCACACCTGATCCACTAATCAGCTAATTAACAAGCTCTTTATTAAGATGAGAGATATTCAAATATGCAGGGCTGAGATTTTCCGGGACCAGAGCTAGCGGACACTGGAGCACCAGTAATTATGACATTTCTGAGAGGGAACATAGCAAGGGTCTGCTGATGGTGTCTGAGGAAGGCATAATTATGGATTTCCATTTTTGACTCCAGTTGTAGTTATATTATTTTATTAGATATTACTGAGTAGTGCTTAGAAACTTTCCTGAAAAACAGTCAGAGATGGGTAGTAATACGCTATATTTAGTCAGTTATGTTTATTTAAGTTACTGTTGAAGTAAACTGTGCTTGTACATGCGTCTAATAGAGGAAACTTTATTGGGCACATTATGAGGAAGCGGGTGTCCTTGATTGGAGCCTCTGCTCTAGTAAAGCATTAAGAGCTGCTAACTGGTTGCTAAACGTGACTGGCTGAGCCATTGACTAAGCACCTGTCTGATTTAGCCACTGACTGGGCTACTGACAGACTGAGCCACTGACAGCATGAGACACTGACTAAGCAATTGTCTAATTAAGCAACTGACTAAACTACTGATTGGCTCAGACACTGACTGACTGGCTGAGACTGAACTGACTCACACTAATGAACAGAGTGAGGTGACGGACTAAAAATCACACTGCAGCTAAGTACCTGACTGACTGCGACCCCCTATCCTGACCAATCCGCGACTGACTTACCAACTTATGACTGACCATGACCAACTTGAGTGAGCGACTGGCTACAGCAACTGACTCACCATTTGCCCTGCACACGCCTGACTGTCTATGAGCGACTGACTCACTATGTGACCAATTAAATGAGTGACTGGCTGAGCCACTGATTGACTAAACAACTGACTGACTGAGCAACTGACTCACTATGTGACCAGTTGAGTGACTGACTCACCATGTGACCAATTGAGTGAGCGACTGGCTAAGTAACTGACCGACTGACTGAGCGACTGACTCACTATGTGACCAATTAAATGAGTGACTGGCTGAGCCACTGACTGAGCAACTGACTCACTATGTGACCAATTGACTGACTGACTGACTAAGCCACTGATTGAGCGATTGACTGAGCGACTGACTCACCATTTGCCCTGCAACACTGAATAAGCGACTGGCTGAGGCACTGACTGGCTGAGGCACTGACTGGCTGAGCAACTGGCTTACTATGTGACTGATTGAGGGACCAACTGACCGAGCAACTGACTGGCTGATACATTGACTAAGCACCTGTCTGATTTAGCCACTGGCTGGGCTACTGACAGACTGAGCCACTGACAGCATGAGACACTGACTAAGCAATAGTCTAATTAAGCAACTGACTAAACTACTGATTGGCTCAGACACTGGCTGAGACTCACTACATGACTCAGTGAGTGACTAAACCACTGACTGATTGAGCAACTGACTGACTGAGTGACTGACTCACCATGTGACCAATTGAGTAAGCGACTGGCTAAGTGACTGACTGACTGAGCGACTGACTCACCATGTGACCAATTGAGTGAGCGACTGGCTAAGCAACTGACTGAGCAACTGACTCACTATGTGACCAGTTGAGTGACTGACTGACTAAGCCACTGATTAAGCGATTGACTGAGCGACAGACTCACCATTTGCCATGCAACACTGAATAAGCGACTGGCTGAGGGACTAACTGGCTGAGCAACTGGCTTACTATGTGACTGATTAAGGGGCCAACTGACCGAGCAACTGACTGACTGAGCAGCAGACTGCAAGTCGTCTCTGCCAGACTACCTTGCAAATTGTCTCTGCCAATAATTCCCGGATTCCTAGAGGCCTAGATACGCTACCAAGGGTTGTCCACAAATATCACAGGGTTAGGCATGTAGTCGCGCTCATGCGCCCGTGGTACATGCGCGAGTGCCTAAGTTCTGAGCGCTTAGATAAAGAGGGCCAATCTCAGCGTCAGTGTTAGTGCTGGGTGATGTATGTTGCCATGGTCACCCCACTTGCAGCCGGAGAGCTGCAAGTAGATGGATGTGTGCCACCCAGAGCAGAGCTGAGGTCTGTGATGAAGCCCCATGCCAGCCTGTCTGACAGCGGGCATACATAACCCACAATCAGGGGTAATTACAGCACAGGGCAGGCTGAGAGGGGACGCTGTGAGGAAATGGGGGGCGGGGCCATCCAGCACAGGGAAAAAACAATATACACAGTGGTCCATATACAAAGTTGCATGTGTGTAAATCTGAAGAAGTACGCACAAATTGAGTCGTGTGTTGTTATCCATTTCTACAGAAACCCCAAATGGTCTGCATGAAGACTGTCAAATCTGTGGGCATTGTTCCGGTTCCTACCTTTGTGTTGCTAGTCAGTGTACTGTACTTTCTTTCTATGGCCTTTTTCTATTGGGATGGTTCTGTTTGGTAAAGCTTCATATAGTGAAAGGAACTCCCCACAAGCGTAAGCTCACTGGACATACTACAGGTCACACCTAATACACTTAAAATGTGGGTGTGGCCATTAAAAAAACAGGGACAGAGTGAAAAAACTGCAGATTTTTATTAAAATAAAATAATAAAATTCAAAATGAAAAAGTCAAAAGCCAAAAAAAGTAAATCACAAACCAAAAAAATGCACTCAATTTAATTATCCAAAATATAATTGAACATTAGCTCACAGTCTATATTAGTTCTGCTATTACCTCTAGTCTATTAATACAATATACAGAGGTCTAATTACTCAGCAGAACCTACCAGGGACAGCACGTCAACCCTGGGTGCTCACCAACATTTGGACAAGAGAGAGAGAGAACAACTAGACAAGACACACATTTATAGCAAAGTGACCAGCACCATTACTACCACACAGGGGGAATACACCTATCCCAAACACACTAAATTAGATTTAGACAAACAAAAAGACATTGGCCGATATCACATTTATATGAAATTATTGTATTTACCATTAAACATGTTAAATAAATCAAAAACAAATACATTTCAGTAAGACAGCTGTTCAGTATTGGTTCAATGGCCCCTATGGCCAAATCCAAACGGCTCGTTCCATCTTCCACCTAGGAACCAAATAAATTTCCATTTTACCAAGTGGGACTCCTTTTGCCGCCGGACCTATAGACCAGACAACACTCCCAAACAAACAGGTAAAGCATTTCCAGAAAGAAGAGGAAAAAGGTTAAGTTACCGCTGAGCCCGTGCACCGACTCAGTATAACCTAAACCAATAACATTAGCAGCAAAAGGTCTGCCTGGCAACCGTCACAAAGACCCATTTCCCCTGATGGTGCTGCACGAGGATGATGGGGCTATACATATGTGCAGGGTGTGGGTGACGGGATTCATAGATTGAGATGAGGTGGTACAGTGCTGTGAATGTCTTGTACTGTGTGTGGGAATTGGCTCTAAAGCAGATGTTAATGAAAGGAGCGATTTCTGCAGGTGTATGGAAGCGTAAGGTCATGCAGGTCTACCAGCAGTGGCTAAAATCCCAGTATCTCCTCAGAATTGGGCCACTGGAGGCATCCACCAAATCTGGGCCAACTGGGCAATTCTTTGATACAGAAGTGTCTGAACGGTGATGTGGCCTACATCCAGAACTTTGTCCAGTCCATGCCCAATCCAGTCACAGCTGGTATTAATTCTCATAGAGGTATTACATGGTACATTTTAATCACAGGGGACCTTTTTTTTTTTTTTTTTTGTCTGGTAAGCTTATGTCCTAACTATAACTTGTGTTTCATAACTTGGTTCTAGAAATGGGGTCAGAATGGGTTAAAGGGGGTTGGAATCGACCTTACAGACTCAAAATGCAAGCCCTTAAAATAAGCTGGGTTTGTCTCTTACACTAACCAATCACATGGCTAATCACACAAGCTGTCATGTGATCCAGGACGTTCAGTAAAGGTCACTCAAGGACTCCATGAGTTAAAGTGAAG
Organism: Prochilodus magdalenae; assembly: GCA_024036415.1. Classification (NCBI taxonomy): domain Eukaryota; kingdom Metazoa; phylum Chordata; class Actinopteri; order Characiformes; family Prochilodontidae; genus Prochilodus; species Prochilodus magdalenae. Next base: position 253,768 of record JAMWET010001206.1, on the reverse strand, counting down.
GACAAAGCTGTATGAGTTGCTCTCCAGGCTTTCTAAATGGTTGTGAGACATATGCTATCATGGGCTCATCTGTGTTAATGAGTTCGCCTCATACACCGTCCCATGCAGTGGTGCCTCTGATCGTCAGACGCTGCTGGAATTTGCAAAGCATGACAATCCTTCAAGCTTTGATACCTGCTGGTCCACAGCTTGCTGCACATACACACCAGGAGATCACACTGTGTGTTGTGCAGCTGACCGAGTCAAGCGGATCCCCAGCCAGGCCTTATGAGCCTGCTGTCCATGTCAGGCTAACCCCAGAAGTCCAGGTCATTCCTTTATGTCTGCTGCCTCAAAAACAAGGAGGCAGCGGGAGATGATCAAGGCTCTGAAACATCCCTGACTCAGATGTCAAGCTAAAGCAGCTAATGGTTAGCATGCTGTGCGCTGTTTGAAAGCCACATTGTCCGTGCTTATGTGTCACACCGGCCTTACGGTTCATATGAAACTCGTACCCGAGGAAGAAATTGGACCGGTGTAACCAGATAAAGCGGTCAACACTAATGGTGACCTATCACAGCACCCCATGCATGTGCAGTACTTTTAAAAGCTCCTCCTCCTCGTGTCACGGAAGGTCGTCCACTTTAGCTACCGACCGCTCTCTAAACCCAGCCTGCTAACAGACGCGGCGAGCGTTTTCGTTCAACAGCCTGGTGGATGACTAAACGCAGCCCACTCGTTCTCACTCTCTTAACGCCTTCCCTCCATTCCACTGTCAGGATTTTCGAGTGCCATACAGTGGATGTCTGGCAATACAAAGAGCTTTCTGCTTCCACAATGGCTTTTCTTTTATTGCGAGAGACAGTGGGTGGTTTTATTTATTTATTTCTGCCTTTCGCCTTATTGTTCTCGTCAGTTTTGGAAAATGCAGAGCAGAATAAATATATAAGTTAAGTGAGCACTCCAGTTTCAGAGCTGCGTGCATCGCCTTGCCCTTGATCACCAGTCTAGTCTCTGCCTGTAGAGCCTGTTATCACTTACCATTAGATTTTCCTATAAGAAGAATTAAAATTCATATATTGCTGTTTATAAGTTTTCTTAAAGTTTTTTTTTGGTTTTGTTTTTTGATTTTATGTTTTTTAGAAAGCATAGTTTTATCTCTGCAGCTTGCGGTGATGTCTGTAATTATCTTTCCAACACTTTCGGGCAGAGTTGTTTCACTTAAATAGCTTTTTAATTGAACCTTAATCACGGCAAGCATTTGGAGATGACTGTAATTGAAATACTTGACGTTAACTCTGCAAAACACATAAGCAAGTCACGCTCCCGTGCCAAATTTGGATGTAATTATAAAACCTTAATCAAACCCACAGTGTGCTTTTGCCGTCCTCGCTTGGCTTAGTCTTAACCAGACCTTACAAAGGCAGGAATGCTTTTTGCTTTACTCCCTTTATTTGAAGGTTCATTTTTTATTTCTCCATAAATTCTGCATTGAAAGGGTAATAACGTAGAACACATGACACCGGTATATGATGGTTGTCATATGAGTTCATTATTGCATGTTATTACTGTCATGTCAAAAACTCCACTCTGAACGTCAGACGCAAACTCCAGTTAAAATGGCCTTTAGGTACAGAAGGTGGTTCTTCAGAAAGAGGAAAGTCAAAGAGAAATAAATGGGGAGAGCAGGAGTTTCAAGAGTCATAGAGAATACCGGATTCCTAACAACCACCTGCAAAGACCTGGTAGACCAGACTGTCCAAAGAAAATAAATACATTTCCTACATTTCATACATTTTTCCCAGATTTTTACCCTACTGAGCAAGTTGGATGTTTCATGAAAAAGCAACCTACTCAAAGCTAATAACTGTATTCCACTACACTACTATACTGCACACTGTCTACTACGGTAGTATGTACTGCACATTGTGTGTGGTATACAGTACAGTAACAAGTTCTGACCTGCAGTGTAGTATACTAATACAGTCACATGACCAGTTACCTCACATTTACCTCAGAGCTGTTATTACTGTATCCACTGTTTAGAGCTAGCTGCTACTAACGCTGCTAAGTTCACCTGAACTACATTAAGCCTAGCCGTTAGCTACCCTCGGCTATTTCACTCTAAAACTGATCCTCTAAAGCGAGTTCATCTTTTATTAATTTTCAGACCTGTATATTTAACTTTCTGAGGTTCATCTGATAAATACATACCCCTCTACAATCACTACACCCACATTTACCTCAGAGCTGTTATTACTGTATCCACTGTTTAGAGCTAGTTGCTGCTAACGCTGCTCAGTTCACCAAAGATACGGTTAGCATAGCTGTTAGCTCCCCTCGGCTATTTCACTCTAAAACTGATCCTCTAAAGCGAGTTCATCTTTTATTAATCTTCAGACCTGTATATTTAACTTTCTGAGGCTCATTCTGATAAACACACACCCACTACCATCACTACACCCACATTTACCTCAGAGCTGTTATTACTGTATCCACTGTTTAGAGCTAGCTGCTGCTAACGCTGCTCAGTTCACCTGAGATACGTTTAGCCTAGCTGTTAGCTACCCTCAGCTATTTCACTCTAAAACTGATCCTCTAAAGCGAGTTCATCTTTTATTAATTTTCAGACCTGTATATTTAACTTTCTGTGGCTCATTCTGATGAAAACCTATCCCACTACAATCACTACACCCACATTTATACTCAGAGTGGGCTGTGTTTTACTCCCCAGTGTTACCCGCCGCCATTTTCTCTGACTGAAGTAGGCTGAGAGATGGTGAGGCCTTGGTGCATGATGAGATGCAGTACACCCTAAAGATAGCTCCCCCTGTATACTAGAAACTCTGACTGGTAGATTTAGTACATGAGTAGCGTAGTATGTACAATGACCTGTATATCAAACAGAGAAGATGCTGGTTTTCCCACCTCATCAAAAGGCAGGTATGTACCACCTGATCATGAACAACTGAGTTCAGGATGGGAACATTAAACAGTAATAAACAATATTTTCTCTTAGAATAATATATTTTTTTGACCAGTTAGCATAATTAGCTAGTAAGCTGGTCCTCTAATATAGCAGGGCAGCTAAATGTTGTTCTACATGGTCATGGCCTTTGTCTGATATTTGTTCTCATCTGTCAAAATAAAAATAATATGAGGATGCAGTGTAATACAGCCATACGACAGCTAACACATTGCTGATGAGTTTACGTAGCCAGGATGATACAGCATGGCAAAAGAATCAGAATCCATGTTTCTAGCTGTGTGCAGGATTCAGCATGTGAAGCCAGTCTTACGGTGTAGCACTGAATGATGCATCATGTGATGTTAGTCTCTGAGATTAACTACTAGCGACTCAAGATCTAAAGTGGCTCATGAACAGTAATGACAGTGACACTAATAGTGGTGCCCGGAGGCCGACGCAGACTGTAAAAGGCAGGCTCAGGGAATGTGGGTGTTGGTTGGAAGCTATAAGTAGTGGTTCCAAGGTAGACAACCAAATACATGCAGATATGAGCATAAAAATGAGGATTTTATTCACCAAAAAATGGAATACAGATTAGAGCAACAACATCAGTACAAGAGTTCAAAAAGCAGATGAGGACAGATTATTATAAACTTTGCTTTTTACAATTTCTCTGGTTTTACTTGCTTTTATTATTACTTTTATTACTAATCACATTTTCATGTCTTCTATATTTTTCATCAAATTGTGTTGGTACTTTAAAGCTAGAACTTTTTAAACTTTTACTTTATCTTTATTACTTTTCATTTTCTTTTTTGGGTTTTGAATTGTACTGTCTGTAGCTAATATAGATACATATTTCCTTTATCTACTGTATATTTATCTTAATTCCAGTTTTAATATTTGACTCCCCATATTATGTTTATATTGCCAGTGCCTTAAACACAATCTTATTTTGGGTAAAAGGTTTACCCTCTTTTTTTTTCTTTTTTTTTTAAGAGCACTCTGTGAAGCACACAGCGCTGCATTTAATAGTAATAATAATAGTAATAATAATGATAATAATAATAATAATAATAATAATAATAATAACAACAACAACAGTAATAATAATAATAATAATGTAACTGTGATAATAATAATATTAATAATAATAATAGTAATAATAGTTATTATTATTACCATAATAATAACAATAATAATGATGATGATAATAATAATAATAATAATAATAATAATAATAATGTTAATGGTAATAATGTTAATGGTAATAATGTTAGTGGTAATTATTATTATTACCATTACCATTATTATTATTAATATTATTAAGTAAATAGCAAAGCTGAATGAAAAAAAATAAATCAGGGTAAAGGCTACTGATAACTACAAGGTGACCCCGTTTACACCTGGTTACTTCATGCATCTTTAGTTATCAGAATTAGATCTGGATAAGGCCAAGCTACACCAGGTGTGAGTGTAAACGCACCTGAGACGCATTTAACACACATACAGCTCTAATGACTAAAACCACCTCAGAGGGTGACCTGAGACGCGTTTGAGCCACACGTTATAGCAGTCCAAACACATCCAACCCAAACCCCTCCAGGCGCTGCTTCACTGGGCACCTAATCTGAGGGAGGATGCACATGGTTGGGGACCAGATGAAGCGCTTAACAGCAGAATGGACGTTAATGTGCAGCTAGCTAATTTCCACCAGATTTGCATATTGTGACCCACACTGATTTCAGTCCGACTAACCGGAGATGCATTTGACTGCCAGGTGTGGTTAAATGTGGTTAAATTGTGAAATTAAGTAGCAAGTAGCCCAACAAGTAGTAATCCTGGCTAAGCAGCGTTCTAACCTTCACTTGAATAGATAAAAGCTACGTAGCCATAGCAAAGACCTTAAACATCCCTGTCAGCAGGACTAGTTTGGCAGTAGTCAAGGTCAAAGGTCATGCCCTGTGCAGTTTCCTTCAGACTAAAGACCAGAAAGCTGAGAGAGGGAGAGAAGCCAGCAGTCGCCTGAAAAGAGTTGCAGGACGACCTGAAAGCAGCAGGAGCAACAGCTACACAGGGAGCAGTAAGCAATGATCTGCCCTGTAATCACCTCCGTTCCTACCACACACTAAAAAAAGCATGCATCTGAAATTTTGCTCACCAGCGTTTAGACATATCGGACCGCTTTGGATGCACTGTAGTCCCTTTAGAAGGAACAGAAATAGAGCTCCTGGAAAGGAGGGTTGCACATAAGATCCCACACTCGGAGTGAAACATGGTGGTGGGAGTATCGTTGCTTCTCCGCCAAAAGGAAACATGAGTGGAGGGATGTGCCTGGGACATTTCAGAGGAGAACTCATTCTCCGTTGTTTAGGAAACTGAATCTGAGGAGAAGATGGATGATTCAATAGCACAGCAACCCCAGTCATACAGCCGAAGTAAGTGGCGACTGGGTTTTAGAAACTTCTCATTCACATACGTCTCAGAGCCCGAATTGCTAATGTGCCAAGTTGCATTCCAGCACCTCGGCTTCATGTTCAGATTTCCCCAATTCCACCATCAAAGCTGAAAAGAGAAATGTTCGTGCCTCAGTCTACATCTCCAGCTCCTTGTTCGGTTCCACCTTAAATGATGCAGCTCTTACATTGAGGTGCCACAGAACCCAGAATGTAACCACTGCACCAATTAAGGTGGAACGGGAAACTTGGTTACCATGTCATCTCCTTGAGATTTCTCCGCCGCCGAAACGCCTCCCTGATGATCCTGCCCCCTGTACCTGCTGGAATGGTCTAGGGAATCTCTACACAGCCCATGTTATTTACAGAGCCAACCGAGGTGTGTACCAATACCACGTCCATGTCGGCAAAGACTACAATGGTGTCACACCAGACTGTCATGGAGTGACTCGGAATGCCAGCCGATCGTTTCAGTGATGAGTCCCGCTTTAGTCTAGGTGGAGACAACCAATGAACCAGTGTGTGTGGAGGCACTGGGGGCAGCGCCAGGATGAGCAGTTTGAGGGCCTGTTGTCCCTCCCATGGCAACCCTACCACACAATCAGCAGAACTGTGTGACAGTGTTCAAGCTACATGGGATGGATTATCGTAGGAGACTATTTGGGAACCTCCATACTGAGACATCTGTCATGTTCATGTTGGGTTAGCAAACATGGTAGCCCAACGCCATACTGTACGCCATACATACGCCTAACCCTAACCCTCTGTATGTGTAGCTTAATAAATATTCCCCGTATCAGTCTAAATTCATCATTATTTATTCTTCCTGGTGACCTTTAACCTCCCTCCCAGCAGCACTGCAGTT
>JAMWET010001206.1:220000-245000 GCA_024036415.1 Prochilodus magdalenae | reverse complement strand
AAAGGGTAGAGAACAAGGAGAGAGAGAGAGAGACAGATGGAGAGGGAATAAGTGACAGAAAACAGGAAGAGAGAGAAGAATAGTGAGACAGAGAATCAGTGTGAAAAGAGGAGTGGGACTGAGAAATAGAGACAGAGAGAGAAGGAGAACATGAGAGACAAGGAGTCAGGAGGAGAGTGTGGCCAGGAGAAACAAAAGGAGAGAGAGAAGCAAATGGAGTGTGTGAGGGGAACAAAGACGTTGGCCTGAAAGAGATGTAGAGAATCAGTGAGAAAGAGAGAAAATGATTGTGAGAGGGTGGCAACGAGAGAGAGAGAGAGAGAGAGAGAGAGAGAGAGGACAGAGTGTGAACGAGAGGCAGAGTGATGCAACCTCTGGGCTCTGGCTTCTGAGATGAGATTAGCAGCTCTGCTTGAACCAAGACACAAAACAACATGCCACAGGCTACAGTGCTTCAGCACTTCCACGCAGCCTGTTCTCCACCACAAAGGTCCACAAAGATCTCACCACAAAGATCTGACACAAACGTCTCATGTCCTGATTTGGCAGGATTATGAATTATCCAAGACGTATGAAAGAACCAACCAAAAATTTTGAATGTGAAATGGACCTAGGATTGAGCCTTGAGGAACACCATATGCTTTATGTAATACTGAGGTCACATAACACGTCTCAACCTGGGTGGGGGGGGCTCACTTCGGTTTGTAAACACTACAGGAGTGAGTGGAGTCTGTAGAATGTCAGATCATCTTGGTTGCTGGAAGGAAGTAGAAAGCCCCCTGGTCTCAGGCTAAGTATAGCTGTAGCGCTATCGCTGCTGTTTGCACCGTTAGGTCAGCAGGATGGTTGGCCGCTCTGCACGCTCACCGTCCTTCCACGAACCCCCCCAAACCCCGGCCGCCTTGCTGTCTTTGCTTTCGGCTTGCCGGCATAATCTCGCAAGTTTGCGTTTCCACATGCCGACTCGAGTTGAAATCCTGTTTCGCTCTGGCTGGAACAAATGCTCCTACATATGTTTTTTGACTCGCGGATTTTTGAACAGTGTCATGCTAATTTGCTGCCACGGGCGCGAGGCGGCCCTTTCTTCTCCGTCTGCTTAGGAGTAAAACTTGGCTGCTTCTGAGGTAAACACCTCATAAGGACCACCGGCTTCATAATTGCGTCTGTCAAGAGCGGTAAACTGGGACCGTCTGCGCCAGCCAAGCCCAGAGCCTGGTGTCAGCGGCGAGGGAAATGTCGTTAGTCGTGACGATGTGACGGCTGGCATTTGGAGCGGCGTTGTTAATTAAGAGCACCTCGTCGAGGAGGCAGACGGCAAATGCTTTTGTGGGCAAAGCGGGAGAAAGGGACCGTGACATCGGCAGCCTCGAACCAATTAAAATGTTGACTTTGAAGCGTCGTTAGCGCCACATGTCGTTCGGGTGGCATTATGCTCACTTCTGGTGATTCCTTATTCCGAGTTTGTTTCGGCTTCCCGTAATATATGCCTTCATTTGCCTAAACGTGGAAAGAGCTGGTGACATTTCAGCGAGGTGGAAAGATATCGTAATTTAGCGCAACTTTTTGGAGAAGTTAATCACACTGACGTAGACGTGATGCAATAGCAGGAAGTAGCAATCTGGGCAGCCCAGCCTTTAAGTTGTGTCTTAAGGAAAATCTGGGATGGTGAATTGGTGTTGGTATGCAAATGATTACTTATTTATTTGTTCATTTTTTTTTTATTTTTTTATTTTCAGTTTTATTCTCATTCGGTAATGATGGTTATTTAAATACGTCCCACAGCTAATTTAATTTCTCTCTGTTTTTAAGCCCTTAAGTGCTTGTTTTTTAAGGCTGATTTTAACTGTCTGAGTAATACATTTTAATGTAGGGACACTCATAGCTGTCCGTAAAGCTACCGATGCTTAAAACCCCTCTGAGCTAACGAAAATCCAAACAGCTGGGCCACCAACTTTCAGCATTGCACCCACTTGGAGTTTCCATGCTCTTTGTCCAACTACCATATACAGGGGTTGGACAGTGAAACTGTAACACCTGCCATTTTAGTGTGGGAGGTCTCATGGCTAAATTGGACCAGCCTGGTGGCCAATCTTCATTAACTGCACATTGCACCAGTAAGAGCAGAGTGTGAAGGTTCAGTTAGCAGGTAAGAGCACAGTTCTGCTCAAAATACTGCAATGCTCACAACATTATGGGTGACATACCAGAGTTCAAAAGAGGACAAACTGTTGGTGCACGTCTTGCTGGCGCATCTGTGACCAAGACAGCAAGTCTTTGTGATGTATCAAGAGCCACGGTATCCAGGGTAATGTCAGCATACCACCAAGAAGGACGAACCTCCACCAGCATCACGTAGTGACCTGGCCACTATCCTGCAAGAAGAATGGCTTATCCCTCTGACCACTGTGCAGGACGGTATATGTCATTCCCAAGACCAACTGACGCTGTATTGGCTGCAAAAGGAGGCCCTACACCATACTAATAAATGATTGTGGTCTAAAACCAGGTGTTCCAGTTTCATTGTCCAACCCCTGTAGGTTCACTTTGCACCCCTGGTTGCATACATGCAACTCTCAGTTTTGGATGTTCAACCTGGCATTCATGTTCAAGTAGAGAGGGAGGAGTCTGCTGCAGGCTGAGCATTCTGAAAGATAATCCCTCCTCTCCCCCAAACACATTACAGCAGCCAATCACAACTAAGATAACATTGTAGTAGTGCGGCAGTCAAAGGCTGGAGATTAGGGAACCAACCTTGTCACAGGAAGTGTCCTTGAGCAAGGCACCTAACCCCCAGCTGCTTGCTGGGATCATGGATAGTGTTGCCCACTGTACCGGGCAAGTGTGCTCATTGCCCCCCTGGTGTGTGTTCACTAGTGGGTGGTTGAGTCTTTCAATGCATGGATGGGTTAAATGTAGAGGTCAGATTCCTCTGTCTGCAAGGACAGTTGGTCAGTTGTTCTATAAATGTATCTATTCTATAAAATGTTTAAAAATTCTAATTTCTAAATGAGCCGTGTTTTCTTCTCCATATCAGATTTTTATGATGGCAAATCACTGGTTCAATTTTCAGGCCTACTGAGGGCCGTTTGCTATATGGCTTTACTGTTATCTGTAACGCTCCAATACTTGGCTATGGCCAGCATCCTCGTCTTCTTGTAGGTCACACCATTAAAGAGACCACTGGTTTACAAACTCAGTTTCTTGGTGTAGGCATGCTGTAATGAAGTGCTGTGGTGTGTTTCAGGTGCAGGAGCCGGTGACGGACAGGCAGCTGATAGAATCGTCCCCTGTACTGCAGAAACTAACGGACTTCGAGACGGCCATCGGAGTTCTGTTTACACATGTTCGTCTACTGGCCCGAGCCTTCACACTCCGCACCGTTGGCTTCAACCACCTCACGCTGTAAGTACTTACTGTGTGTGTGTGTTTGCGTGCGTCTGTGTGTGTGTTTGCGTGCGTCTGTGTGTGTGTTTGCGTCTGTGTGTGTGTTTGCGTGTGTGTGTGTTTGCGTGCGCGCGTGTGTGTTTGCGTATGTGTGTGTTTGCGTGTGTGTTTGTGTGCATGTGTGTTTCGTGTGTGTGCGTTTGCGTGTGTGTTTGTGTGCGTGTGTGTTTGTGTGCATGTGTGTTTCGTGTGTGTGTTTGCGTATGTGTGTGTTTGCGTATGTGTGTGTTTGCGTGTGTGTGTGTTTGCGTATGTGTGTGTTTGTGTGCATGTGTGTTTCGTGTGTGTGCGTTTGCGTGTTTGTGTGCGTGTGTGTTCATTTCCGTGTGTGTGTTTGCGTGTGTGTTTGTGTGCATGTGTGTTTCGTGTGTGTGTGTTTGCGTGTGCGTGTGTGTTTGCGTGTGTGTGTGTGTGTTTGCGTGTGTGTTTGCGTGTGTGTGTGTGTTTGCGTGCGTGTGTGTGTTTGCGTGTGTTTGCGTGTGTGTGTGTGTTTGTGTGCATGTGTGTTTCGTGTGTGTGCGTTTGCGTGTGTGCGTGTTTGCGTGCGTGTGTGTGTTTGCGTAAATGTGTGTGTGTGTTTGCGTGTGTTTGCGTAAATGTGTGTGTGTGTTTGCGTGTGTGTGTGTTTGCGTAAATGTGTGTGTGTGTTTGCGGGTGTGTGTGTTTGCGTGTGTGTGTGTGTTTGCGTAAATGTGTGTGTGTGTTTGCGTAAATGTGTGTGTGTGTTTGCGTAAATGTGTGTGTGTTTGCGTGTGTGTGTGTTTGTGTAAATGTGTGTGTGTGTGTTTGCGTGTGTGTTTGTGTGTGTTTGCGTGCGTGTTTGCGTGTGCGTGTGTTTGCGTGTGTGCGTGTGTTTGCGTGTGTGTGTGTGTTTGCGTAAGTGTGTGTGTTTGCGTAAGTGTGTGTGTTGCGTAAGTGTGTGTGTGTGTGTGTGTGTGTGTGTGGTTTGCTTGGTCGTTACCTTACTCTGATTAAAACCGAATTTTCCAGGGATATTCCCACACAGTCCAATCTGAACTCTTATCTGCTGCGTCTGTAATCTGGGAACGTTGGCTCAGTAACCATAGCACCATACCACCGACAATTACCGCACATGGAAAAGAACAAAAAAAAAAAACACTTACAAAAGAAGCCAGTGTGCAGCTGCTGAATTCCAGTACCTGTAGTAGCTAGTGAGTAGATGTTCATGTGTACCTTCACACTGTTCTGACATACTAACTCCTGCACACGGCCCCCTTTACCCACCAATCATGACCATGACCATGATCTTGCCTACAACCGCCGATAAAACCTAGCGTCATTTTTCATCTGCACCACTGCACTTTAACCCCATGCTATGCCCACCTACTACTCTAGCCTACATTTAGGTTCTTCATCCACTCAAGCCTGCTGCTGCTGCTGCTGCAATCTGCTCCGCTGGTGTTGGACCCCTGTGCAGCCCCTGCAACATGGAAGACTAGCCTTTAGAGCCATTGTATCACAACCCATTTAGGTTACACAAAACTGCGTGAATTTGCACACGGCACCGCGTGATGAGTGTCACATCATGAGACATCACTGTTGAGGGACAAGAAAGAAAAAGCTGCTTGGCTTTGCTACATTTTTATCCGTATCAACGTTATTTTTATCTGTGTCAGCAATATACCATTAGCTAATTGCTCCACAAGACGTCTACGAGTCATCCAATTAAATTCAAGCCAGAATAGATGCTGAGGCACGGAGGCATGGCGCGACACAGGTTAAAAAGCCAAAGCAATTTTCTAGGAGGAACAAATCTGTTCTATATCTCACGGAAGTTATTTACGGGATGTTGTATAGCTTCGTGTGTGCCGCCGCTAATGGGAATCGCTAATGTTCTTACCTGTTTCTCAGAATGACCCATCCACAAAATGACTCCTCAGGTCAGAGCAGACCAGTGGGTGAACTCTAGAGGCTGCCTCAGAAGACATGTGACCTGGGCTAAACTAGAGCAAGCCGTAACATGTCTATGTGCTTATTGGTGCTAGCATGTTGAATAGGTTAATGTATAGGTTATGTATGTAATAACATCACTTAGCATAGTTAGCCTAGTTAGCCATGGAACCTCAGCGCCTCTGCTTTCTCGTCTCATTAACACCGCAGCCTTGACAACATAAGCTTGGGGTATCCATAGGGCTAGAGCCAGCATTGTTACCAGGAGCTCGCTGGTTTGATCCCCCTGAACTGACAGGACACAACTGAAGGTCTCTTGAGCACGGCATGTAGCTGCTTCCCATCCACTGTGGATAGGGCTGCCCACCACTATAAGCAAGTGTGCCCTAGGGTGTGTGCGAGTGTTCCACAGCATGGATGGGCTAAAAACCCAAATTCTTCTGAGTGCAAGCACAACTGGTCAGTGGTTCTAATTCCAAGTCTGGAAGTCCTGTTTCATGTGTCCATATATATGGAGCTCTTTACGTTTTCAAACACTGGCACCTTGAGCAGTTACCAATGGACACGTTAACAATGGACACGTCTAGTTTGCGTTATTTGTTTTATCTTTGGAAAAAGGTGCATCTACGGGTTTGATATTCAGTGGTATTGCTGTTAGTCGGTTGTGCAGTAGCCTTTAGGCGGCTGCAGTACTCATTGCACTAAGCAGATTAGAACCCCTCTGGACAAAACATGAGATGCCGTCCCTCTAGTGGAGTACAGAGGTCAGACATCTCATGGTTCTCAAATACATTACTGTGCTTCTTGTCAAAGAGCAAGTTGTACACTTACTACATTTATAATGAGAAGTGTATGCTGATAACTAACCACCCCAGGTCCAGACCTCCACATCACTGAATGTGTTGTTGTTTAGAAGGACAGCTGTAGTACTGACTTCTGCAGGTTACATAAAGGCTATAGCATATATGTCTATCTGTCTGTCTATCTATCTGTCTGGTGCAGTTTTTTTTTGCTAGCTTTGAGAGCTGTGTGTGTGTGAGAGAGAGTGTGAAAGTGTGAAAGAGAGCAAGAGAAAGAGGGAGGGGCCGGGGGGAAGACAGCATCGTTGGTGTTGGAGTTGTCTATAAATGCCAGCCTGCCTGGAGCGCATGGTCACTGCCATTGATTTTGCCTTTTCTGACTGATGGCCCGTTGCAGTCGATGTTGACACTGTGCCAGATATCCAGCCTTCCGCAGCCTCCGAGCCCCAGCGGGACCCTCCCACCTCCACCCCTCCCGGCCTCCACCAGTCAGCTTATCCCGTTAGTGCTGCTGTATCATGGGACGTGAAGTTTTTACCGCACTCCATCTAAATTTAGACTACGTCTAATAGTCTGGCTCTGACCTTGGAACAGAACCTTGAAGGGCTTCGCTGAAAGCAAAGAACAACGAAGGAAACAAACAAAAGCTGTAAAGCTGCTCCTGGAAGTGATGAAATTTGGTGCAGTTATTCCTGAAATGAAACAACCATGTAACAAGTCGCAGGGTTCATATTTGGGCCAATGTAAAGCAGAAAAGGCCCATTCAGCAAAATTAAGGAAAACCTGAAGATGGTGTATGGTAATGTGATAGAACATTCATAATATTAATAATAATAATCACAATTATTATTATTATTATTATTATTACTTTCAGTGTTGTCGATATTATTGTTGTTATTATTATCAATATTGTAATAATAATTAATAATAATATTATCAATATTATTATTAGTTTTGTTGTTGCTGTTGTTGTTATTATTATTACTACTACTGTTATTGTCATTATTTATAGAGCACTTTTTACATAATCGGCTTTGCTTTACAGGCAATTATATCATACTTTATACAACTATATATATATATATATTGGACAATAAAACTGAATCACCTGGTTTTAGACCACAATCATTTATTAGTATGGTGTAGGGCCTCCTTTTGTGGCCAATACAGCGTCAGTTGGTCTTGGGAATGACATATACTGCGTCCTGCACAGTGGTCAGAGGGAGTTTAAGCCATTCTTCTTGCAGGATAGTGGCCAGGTCACTACGTGATGCTGGTGGAGGTTCGTCCTTCTTGGTGGTATGCTGACATTACCCTGGATACCGTGGCTCTTGATACATCACAAAGACTTGCTGTCTTGGTCACAGATGCGCCAGCAAGACGTGCACCAACAATGTGTCCTCTTTTGAACTCTGGTATGTCACCCATAATGTTGTGTGCATTGCAGTATTTTGAGCAGAACTGTGCTCTTACCTGCTACCTGAACCGTCACACTCTGCTCTTACTGGTGCAATGTGCAATTAATGAAGATTGGCCACCAGGCTGGTCCAGTTTAGCCATGAGACCTCCCACACTAAAATGACAGGTGTTTCAGTTTCATTGTCCAACCCCTGTGTATATATATATGTATATATATATATATATATATATATACACGTTATACAATTATATAGCAGAAAGAATATTTTTAAACAGTGTGAAAGAGCATAACCGTATACTATGTGGCACAAAGGAGTTTTGCCCAAACAAAAGCTGTGCTGCATAGTGCTCTGTTCGAGCGCTCTAACCACAAGCTAATCTATTCGCCTCAAGCCAATGTATTAGCTATAACACACTATCATCCAGCACACGTACCAGACTTATAAAACACCACACTGCAGCGCATCCAAAACGTTCAAACCCTTGTTCTTCTAGCACTCCAGTAACTCAGAGCACTGTTCGATTCCTCAGTGCGCCAGGCAGCATTTTGCCTCTACTACATTCAGTTAAGTCATATAGAAATCTTACATGTGGCTTAAAGTTTTGGATAAACAGACAAATACTAACGGCCTGTTACCTCATCTAACCCTACCAGCCCTGCCTGTTTCAGCTTGGATCCTTCAGCATTCAGCTTGTAAAGAGGCATTGAACCGATGCCATGATGATAAGTGATGCTGAATGCTGTATTTCGTTCAGTTTATGTGAAAAGAGTGTGAAAACAAACCTGGCGTTTATCAGCTCTCCCTGTGTGGTGGGTGAGGGTGTACAGGACCTGTAATTATGCTTCTCTGCCTTTTCTGGACTTTAGTGTGTTATAGTCTCCCGAGTTATGAAGCCCATAGTTCATACCAGAGAGGAAAACCCTCTCCCTCAGAAACCACTCTTTCTCAGCTGCCTGAAACCCAAGGTGATGTCATCTTGTAACACAGTCCTTACTGGCCGTCTACCAGCAAGTTACACAACACACAGAGCTGAAACAGAATAAACTGACCACTCTGAAACATACTGCTCCAGACTAGCTTGCAAGAGTGGATCAGGTCTGCCAACTTGTTCTACCTAGACCTCCAGGACCAGACATCTTTGTAAGAATAGCCACAGCAGTGAGAAGGTAGAACTGTAGAAGGATGACAAGTCAGAACACAGTGGGTGAGCTGACCAACTAGAAGCCACTGGGTTCGTCAAGAGGCTGGGCTTAAATGCACATGAGCTCCAACACAGACCGAGGCAGAATACGGTTGTACAGTTTTAGAAATGGAAGTGTTTGAGGAGAATTAACGCATGTAGATATATTTAACCAATAAGAGCCCAGAAGCCTTTCCCCTTAAAGGACAGTGATGAGAGATGGGTTATTATTAAATTGGTCTTATGAAACCGGTACGAGGCATCTTCTATGACTATTTTAAAGTCAGAATACTTGGCAACATGTCTCAGCCATCATTTCATAACTCAGTATTTCATTATTTTGTTCTAGATACGGGGTCAGAATGGTTTCTATGTAATATAGAACATGTTCACAAAGCATTAGCACTGTTAGCATATAGATAACACAGGCTTTTAAAGTGAGCTGGTTTGGTCGCATGCAGTATCCAGTCATATCATGGTTCTGTAAGCAAGGTCACATGTTCACAAATACACAAACTGCCGTGTGACTGCATCCAGGATGTTCAGTATAGGTCACTTGGGGACTCCGTGAGTTTAAGTGAATGATAAGGCTGTATTAGGAACACTCCAGGCTGTTTAAGGGCTTGTGACACATGCGCCAACATGGGGTTCTTATGGGTTAAAAGACCTCCCCCAAAAAAACATTATGAAGATTAAAAATGAGCACAATAGGTCCTCTATTATTCAAAACTCTCCGCTGCACAGTTAAACTAGAATACAGACAGAACACAGGGTTTGTATTCAGTTAGGAAGGATTGTGAAATAGAAGCAACGTCTAACTCTTTTGGCACCACGTGGTTTGTTTATGGTATGACCGATCATAATTTTCTTCTCAGATTTGCACTCAGGCATGTTCAGAGATCATGGGGACCCAAGAAATAATGGAATTTCAAATATTAATGGGTTAATGACATTTTTAAATTGGTTCAGAAGAAACAGCCGAGCAATAAGGCCTAATTAGGTTCTATCTGCGGGTCCTCAGTGAAGAGTTGATCCAAATTACCCCTTTTTTGAAGGGAACGTTCAAGGATATTCCGTCACTTCACGCTTGTTCTGAGCGTGAGAAACTTGGTTGGCCATATTTTAAGATGCTTCGGCCTCCATGCGATGCATCGCGTCCCTGTTAAAATGGAACAATTGCATCCAAATATAACTCCTATCTGGCTGCAGTGAGGACGTGGTGGCTTTCTCAGGCTGGAAGCGTGCTGTATCGGGGCTGATCAGGTCCTCCTTAATGGTTGTGGCATTTGTGCTCTAACCTTCCGTCAATTTTGTTCGATGGGGAATCCGAAAGGCCATTTTGCGATTGCTCCATTTCAGCAAAAGACAAGGCAGGGCTTTATCTTGACGTTTGAGTGCATCTATATGAGCCATGTATGTTATATTGCCGGATAATTGGGGATTCAGTTTTCAGCATGCTCCCCGAGATAATTGCGTTTTCATTATGCTTGCAGGTATATTTGCTAATGGCGTGCATTGTAATTGCCTCGTAATGTTTACGTCTGAAGAAACAGCTTAACGTAAAGGTCTAATTAGCTTCTATCTGAGGGTCTTCATCAAAGAGTCGATCCATATTATACCCCGCCAACGGTTGTTTGCATGCACTTTTGCAAGGTATGTGGTAAAGAATTGTTTAGTGTAAGAAGTTTTTTGGCTTTTAGTATCGTCATGTGGCTCATATACACTCATCATCAAAAGAAGAACTGTATACAAAAGAAAGTGTGGGATTGCAGTGCTGTTGTGAGGGCAGATATGATAATAATTGAGTATGGCTGAGTATGGATCAGAACCAGATGATTTTTGGGTATAGTTGAGAACCAGTTGATTCTTGAGCATAGTTGAGTATGGACCAATTGATTGTTGAGTATGGTTGAGTATGGATCAGAACTAGTCGATTCTTGAGTATGGTTGAGTATGGATTAGAACTAATCGATTTTTGGGTATAGTAGAGAACCAATCGATTCCTGAGTATATGGTTGAGTATTAATCAGAATCTCGCCATTCTTGAGTATAGTTGAGTATGGATCAGAACCAGTTGATTCTTGAACATAGCTGAGTATGGATTAGAACCAATCAATTTCTGAGTATATGGTTGAGTATGAATCAGAACCAGTTGATTCTTGAACATAGTTGTAGATCATAGTGCCCACTTAAATCCTGTTGATTTTTGAGTATGGTAATGATTAATACGGTTGTCCCACAATGCAACGGTAAAACGGAAAGAGAGGAACTTTTCACATTGGCTAAATTCCAAAAAAAATTGCTGATGGTGATGGCGAGTTCAACCCAAATCTGTCACAACAGCCTGTAAACATACACGTAGTCTAGTAAATAATGTTTTGTGTGCGTTTACATTTTCTAAATAATCCTCCAGTTTGGTATGACGTGCGCTTCATCACTTCCTGTTATTAAGAAACCGTGTAGCATGCTAATGATTTGTGTGCTGGTCTGCTGAACCTTTAAGGTTAATATTAAGATACCTGCATAGTACTTAGTTTATGCTGTGTAGTATTAGTGTGTATTACACAATTGAGACACTGCCAACAGGTGAGGAGTTGGACATGCAGCCCCTGCTAAAGCATGTATATACTAGTCTTTGGACAGCTGTATACACATGTCCCTGAATTCACATTCATGCATACACGTCTTTAAATCCAATAAACAAATTAGCTTGCAGGGTTGTTGTTGCTGTTGTTGGCTAATGTGACATTTTCAGGTGTTAAGGTGTATATAAACTCACCAACCAAAAACTGAGACCCCCTATGACTGATGTGCACCTAATAGCATACCTCCACAAGCACTAATGTAAGCACAAAGCCCTAACTTATAGGCCACGTCAGTGTTCAGACATTCTTGTATCAAAAATTCCACAGTTTTACCAGATTTGGTGGATGCCTTCCCCGGCACAGATCCAAGCAGAGTTTCCTGTAGGCTGGGGTTTTATCCACTGCTGGATCCTATCACTCACACCCGCATGTATTTATAGTCCATCATTCTCGTGCAGCAACATCTGCAGGACATTAAAGTTCCTACAACCTTAAGCATGCAAGGTGACTTGGTGGGACAGGTGGGACGGTTAGGTGTCAAATATGACAACACCACCACCAGCATTGTTATCTTGAGGTAGAACATTGCCTTTAGCGTTTATGATGATAGTAGTACATTTTATAATAGCAGCTGTAGCTTGTTATGGAGCTCATCAGTTTGAGCGGAGCCAGGGTTTTGATTGGGCACGTGTGACACTGGTGTTATAATATTATTTAATTATTGGTATTATTGTATTTGTCTCCTCAGATCTTTAGAGTTGAGGTCTCAAAGAGATTTGTCTTTTGTGAAAGCCATCAGCATGTTGTCTCCCAGTAGACTTCTGAGCTGAGTGCATGCAAAGATGTTTGAAGACCCTCTGCCTCCCTCCTCGTTCTCAAACCTGAAAGCTCTGAAATTTGTTTGAGATTGCAGCTCGCGCTCTCCGTGCTAATTCACAGTCGGGCGGCTGCACAACACAGCATTGTTATTCTGGTTGCAGAATGAGAAGTGTGCACACTGGCCATCAGAAGTTCGGCAATGGCCAAATTCCAAATAGTTTTCTTTCCATTTCTCTTTGTGCGAACTGCAAACCTGAAGGAACCGCTGCCAAAAGCCCTGCCTTGGGAATGAAGCCAAATGCTGCATGTTTTATCCCCTTGTTGTGGTGTCAGCACTCATCAGCACTCGCACCTTTCAGCTGTTTAAACCTCCTTTGGGCTGAAAGAGTTTCAGTCTGTGCTTTTAACAATAGCTGGTAAAAGAAAACTGTCACAGCATTATTTAGGCTACAGCTGCGCTCTAGACCAAGAAAGACACTTTGATGAACATAATGCTGTAAGTTGAAAACAAACGGACCCAGAGGATTAGCAAACGGACCAGCACTGACTTCAGCATTGGCCTGGACTAATTCTAACAAGGCGGCATGGTGGCACAGTGGGTAGCTTTGAGTTGAGTTCCCGGTTGGGGTGTCTGGGATTCTTTCCGTGTGGAATTGGCATGTTCTTCCCGTGTCTGTGTGGTTTTCCTTTGGGTGCTTGGATGCTAATATGCCATCTAGGCGCGAGTGTATATGTTTGTGATTGGCGGCCTCTCCAGGTTGGGAGGTGTTGCAGCCCCCCATGCCGTCGACCAAGAAGAATAGTGTAGAGGATAAGGCCAACACAATTATGAGCAAGTTCTTCATTTTTGGAAGATTATTAGAAGGAGATTAGAGATACCATGGAAATGGAACTATGAACTGCTGTACAAGACCTAGTAGACCTCCAGAGCAGCCTCTGTAAGCTGTGCAGAACTAAATCGTGGTTTGAAAGTCTTGTTGTTCAAATCTGAAAAGAACGTATAAATGTCAACAGGTCCTTACTGAGAACTGAAACAAACGTCCAGACCCGGACATCACTCAGCATGCTCTGGGTTACCCGCATCATCAGAAGCAGAAAATGCAACCAGCTGCTAAGACGGAACTTTGGAGGGTGTGGCTGCAGATTTCTTTGAGAAACCGAATGCTGGTCTCCTGAAAAGAGTGGACACTGTAGTAAAGGGCACTGAGAGGAGAGGACACGCTGAGTGTTTAATATTTAGTTTGTGGAGACTTCAGCGTAGCTGAAATCTACAGTACCAGTCAAAAGTTTACACACCCCCAACTAAATGGATGTTGTTGGTGATCTTGTTTCATCTACCTGTAAAGTTCAGTTTTTTAAGGTGGACTGTGTAATTCCATGCATGCTGTTTTATAGTTTGATGTCTACACTTTCATTCTAAAGTACTAAGATAAAAAAAAATAAATAAATAAAATAAAAAAAACAGGGACTACCTTCTATGAGTAGCCGTGTTGAAACTGGTACTGCACTTTTTTTGCCCTGACACTGAAAAATGAATGCTGTGTAATACAATAGTGACTGTTTTGAAGTGACGGAAGTTAAACAAATCAAAGACAAATTGAAGGTTTGAAGACTTGGGTTGAAATATGACTGTTCTGACCTGCACCACTACAAACCCATCAGCTTCAAAAGAGGCCTGATGCATAGCGTAGTGGTGATGTCTCAGGGATGAGATTACTTTTAGCAATATTAATCACACAGTAATGTTAAGAGAAGTAATGTCAGTAATCTATTATGAAAAAAGATTTTTATAATGCTCATATATATTTATTATTATGATCTGCACAGTCATTCTGACAGATTGTAGTGCAGTGCTTAATGTGTAGAGGGTGATTTAGCTTCTGTATCAGTGGTCACCAACCCTGGTCCTAGAGATCTATCTAGAGAGTCCAGTGGCAGCCACACTGCGCTGCACCTGCTGTTACTAATTAGCATCTTCAGAAGTCCTGAGTTGGTTAAACCTGATGGAGCAGGGCTGGTGAACACTGTTCTGTATGGTTGCTGCTGTTGAGTTTAAGAAGCACTCTGTAAAGGTTTATAGTGTTGACATAATTCACATGATCGTTCTGACTGAGTGCATTATACTGCTGTAGGTGTTACCCTACAATTACACAGGTGACGGAGTGTCAAGCGACAAGTCCTTTCCTTCAGAAGTCGCCATTTGTAGCCGTAATTTAGCAACAAGCAGGAAACAGCAGATCAGATTGAAATCAACGTTATGCAAATCAATTACGATGCGGTCTATGGCATTGCTTAAGACTGGCTCCATCAAATACATTGTACCAATCATAGATACAGGGATCTGATGTCTAAAGCTCCTGCTTTCTTACCTTTTTGTCCCTACCAGTGTTTGCTTCCAGTTGTCAGCAGTCTGGTGGTAAATATGAAGGAGAAGCCACATAACCGCCGTTTCTTCTTTTCCTGGTTTATATGAAGCGTCTATCTACACATACCTATGAGGAGAACTGAAGCGTGGAAGAAAGCAGTGGCTATAACTGGTGTCTCTGGGGAGTTAGGTCACTTGATAGCTAGCTAGGTTAGCCCGCATGCTAACCGACCTGTAAGACAAATGCTGATGAAGATAGCTAGCTAGCTAGCTAAGGCAGAGCTAAGGCTAGCTATATACATTTTAGCCGGACAGCACAGCTAACGAACGGAACATAAAGATGTTGGTCTAAACAAAGGGCCAGTTTGGCGTTTGCCAATAGGAGCTATGCACTCCCATAGCTAGGTTCGCTAGCTAACATAAAAGCTCAATGCCAACAAACTTTTTTTTTCATTGGTGTGAGAATTGTAACTCGCTAGAATGACAACAAGCAACTTTTTAGACTCAAACAGTGAACACAGAACTGTGGGATGCCAGCGTGCTAACCGGCCGATGACGCTAGCCATGAATGCCAGCAGTTTGGTTTCCATACAAATTCCATACGAGTACGCGCTTTAACACTAGCTACCTTTCCCGGGCCTTGTACACACCCACCCGCAACAAATGCAGTCAGCCTTGAACACGCTGACGAGACAAACCTGGCGTGACGTAGGCGACTAGCTTGTGTGAACGCAGGGTTGGGGGTGATATGTCTTTATTAGCCAAGTTGGGTAAATTAGCCCTTATAATCTGCAGACTGTTCGCCCCCCTTAAGGGACTCTCTAAGAACTGAAGAGAGCCACAACCTGATAGACCAGGGTGAATAATGCAGGAAAGAAGCAGGTGAAAGAAAGAGTAGAGGAGAAAAAAAAAAGCCAAGATAGAAGGAGGGTGGCTTTTTCTTCTCCGGCTCTCCACACCTCAGTTTTAAAGAATGCTGAAAGGTGTTGGCGATGAAAGCGGGAAGTGGAATGAAAGAGGGAAAACTCCCCCTCCCTCGCTCACTCTTCAGCCGGCCCTTTTTGAAAGAGAACGGCTTAATGCACTTTTACCATGAAAACCGCTCTCCGCTTGACATCGGCTGGACACGCAAACACACTTATCCGCCCGGCGAGCAGCCGAGACGCACCTTTAACTCTCCAGTATTCATCCATATTCAGGAACCTTCATTCGCTTCTGCCCTCGTTCTGGTACTCTGTTATCCTTTCCCTGACTTCGCTCGTGCTCTACTCACTTTATCAGTCTCTCTCTCTCTCTCTCTCTCTCTCTCTCTCTCTCTCTCTCTCTCTCTCTCTAAAACATTAACATAATGAATAGGCGAACTTCCTAATCAGAAAAGAGCAATTAATTGTCCTGCTTGACTGGTCATCTCTCAAGCCATGACCTGTTGCCAGATCACCTCTCTCTTCTCCCTCAATATACAACAGTTTTTGCTGCCAGCTGAAACTTGATACCCTAAACCAAGTGATAGCATGTGTTTCCAAAGTTCATATGTCACCCATGGATGCAGTCTGTTGTATCGTGTATTGTGAGGTTGGATGAGCTTTATCGAACAGGTTCCAGGTAAAGGTTCCAGTCAGCCAGTCACATTTGTCTTATTTGCTCAAATTGTGTCCTGAAGACCAGCAAATTTTGTTGAAGCTGTAGCTGTAGGGCTGGCCTGAGTACCATTGTTTTGGGCTCTGGAGATTCAGCACTGATCAAGAGTGAATATTGTGGCGTTTAATAAAAAGCTGCTTGTATCTTGTTGGGCAGCATGGGGCTATAAATACCTGTAGGGTGTGAGCGATGGGATCCATGGATTGAGAGGAGGTGCTACAGTGCAGTGAGTGTCTCGTTCCATGTGTGGTAAATGGCTCCAAAGCAGATGGTAATGATTGGCTAAAAGGAGTGACTGCATGTGGGTGTGGCCAAAGACCATAGTGTGAAGGAAGTAGCTGAATCTGTAGGTGTATAGAAGCGTACAGTCATACGGGTCTACCAGCAGTGGGAAAATCCCAGTCTACAGGAAACTCGTCTCAGAATTGTGTTAGGGAGGGCTTCTACCAAACCTGACCCAGCTGCTTAAGTCTTTGATGTGAGAGTGTCTGAACACCGTGATGTGACCTACATCCAGAAACTTGTCCAGTCCACACCAGACCAGATCAAAACTGTTTGTTGTGCTTGTGCAGGTATTACACAGTATGTATTGTACAGTGTACGGTAAGCTTATACAGTATTATTGTATTACCCAGTTAGTTTTATAACTAACTTTATAACACAAAGTCAGTAGTCACCCAAATCTATTCCATTAACGAATCTCTCAGTGTGTTTAAGCCAAGCTCAGGTCTTCATTAAGGTTGTGCAGACTCCAGTTTTGTTTAGGACACAGTGTGAACGAAATCACAGACGAAATTTAGCCCCCGTATCTCTCCCTTTTCATCCTTTTCTTTCCTCAGGTTGTGTCCCAGCACGCCTAATGAAACCATTTTCTGAAAACGGCATGATATAAAAGCCACAGGCTCTGTAATGGAGCTATAAACTCTAACCTTTCTTATATGACACCCTCAACCTCTGCTGTGCTCTAAAAGAGCTTTTCATGCATCACCGATGTGCCACTCTGTACATGTGTTAATGCGGTGCTTTGTGTGTGTGTGTTGTGCCGGAAAGGAGTGTGTCAGTGAAGCCGAGAGTGGGTGGGTGTGCTCGTGTGTGGGAGACAGGAGTGTATGCCGTTTGGTGTTCTTGTGTGAGTCTGTGCGCGTATGCGTTTTGAAATGTAGTGCTGCGGTGATTGGCTTCTGTAAAGCTCTACAGTGTTCATATGGTCTACACGGACGTTCTCACAGGCCGTAATGCACTCCAGGCAGTGTAGGCGGGGATTTGGATTTTTTCATGCTGAAAGTGCTCTGTAATGCTCTGTTATAATGTGTTCCGAGTCGTCGTTCTGACAGACTGTAATACAGCACAGGCTTTTAATGTATAGGGCAAAACGGCGCACATGTAAGGGTGAATACGGCTTCTGCATTTAATTTTAAAAAGACCTGCCTAACACTCACATGGTCATGACCCTTAATCCTCAAGTAGACAAGAAATCCATAGCTTTTTTGGTGGTAAAGGAAAATAAAACTTCTAGAAAGTACTTCTTGCAAAGCAGTACGGTTTCTTGTGAACCCACTTAACTAGCGTAGTGCTAGTCTAGATGCCCATTAGCTATCGTTTGGTTTTCTGAGGTAAATCTTTGCACAATGATGTTTCCATTCAGGGTGTTTGGGGTCATTTGGGGGAAGTACCAAAATACTTTATCCTGTACGAGTCAGGCTGTCAAATATCACACCTTTCCGAACCTTTTGTAGTGAAACTAATCCTGCTCAAATAGGATTTCGAGTCATATGGTCAATATGGCATCTATACTTCATTTTAAAAGTACATTCACATTCACATGATCAGTGCAGTAAGTCAGACTAATTGCAGTACCCAATAGGAAGTGTAGGGGGCGATATGGCTTCTGTTGTTTTATGTAAAAATAATAATAATAAAAATAAAGATCTATAAAGTAATGCCGAATATAGGAAGTATCAGGGACAATTTGATTTTTGTTCCCTTTAAAAGCAGCCTTTTCGGACAAGTTGCAATAGACTACAGTAAGTCTAGGGGGCGATATGACCTTTGTTCATTTAAAAATCACTCTGTCATACTATATATACTGTTAATATGATGCACATACGTATTCTGACAGATTGTGATTAATCAGTATAGGTAGCAATATGGCTTCTTTAGTTTGATTTAAAATGTGTTCTGTAATGTTCTGGTTATCCACAAGGTAATTCTGACAGATTGCAACACGCTGTAGGATGTGTAGGCGCCCGATATGGTCTTACTCTGACAGATTGTAATCCACCAGTATAGGGAGTGATGCATCTTCTATAGGTTCATTTAAAATGTGTTCTGTGATCTTTAGGTTAGTTGCAGTGCACTACAGTACACTAAACAGTGCCCTATGTAGTTCATATTAGCTTGACAGTAATTAAGTCTATAAGAAGTATAGGGTCAAATTGGCACAATGTGTTCTCTCTGAAAAGTAAGCCTTACTCAGACC
The DNA here is from genome assembly GCA_024036415.1 of Prochilodus magdalenae. Classification (NCBI taxonomy): domain Eukaryota; kingdom Metazoa; phylum Chordata; class Actinopteri; order Characiformes; family Prochilodontidae; genus Prochilodus; species Prochilodus magdalenae. The sequence continues at coordinate 226,358 of JAMWET010001206.1, read as the reverse complement.
AGTGATCTGAGGTTACAGTACACTACTGCAAGTCTAGGGGGCGGTATGACTATTTGTTATTTGAAAGTAACTCTGTAATACTATATACTGTTAATATGATTCACATGCTTAATCTGACCGATTGTGACAGGCCAGTGTAGTAATAATAACAGGCTACACTTATGTAGCCACTTTCACATACCCAAGGATGCATAGGAAGCAATATGGCTTCTAAAGTGTTCTGTAATGTTCAGGTTGTCCACAAGGTCATCACGACAAATTGTAATGCACTACAGGAAGTGTAGGGGGCGATATGGCACATTTAATTTCATTTAAAAAGTGCTCTAGTATGCTCTACAGTGTTCATATGAGATATTTGGTCAATCTGACAGTACACTACAGGAAGTGACATAGGTGTTATATGACTTAAAATGATCTTTAATGTTTGTATCATTCATCTATGATATTTATAGTAATGGACAGATTGTAATGGACTATATGAAATGCAGAGGGGGATTCTTGCTGTGCAGACTGAATTTTGTATGATGGAAGGGCTAAAGAAGGTTAGATTTATTACTTGCCCTGATAATAATCAGTGTAGATTAACAGTGTAGATTAACGTATTATGAAAATAAATGACATAACGCTTTATGCAGTGGGACTAATTTGCATACGTACATTTATATTACATGCTTTATGTACTGCTAAATAAAATCTCTACTTAGAGTCCTGTCCAGTTTATTAGAGCCCTCTATCTTGTGCTTCCACTCATCAGCCACTTTGAGCTCTACTTACCTTCTCCAGGTCCACTAGAAAGGTGTACAATTACAAACTAATAGCCCATCTGTTTCTGCTCTTTCATCATCGGCCACTTTCTGACCACACGTCTGCTGTGGATCAGGTATTATTCGGATGGTGGATCATTCTCAGCGGGTTTGCTGGATTTTACACATCACTGTCTCCGCCAGGCTCAGAGTTGTCCGCCATTCCAAAAGGTCCAGCCACTGATGAAAGACTCCAGCCCTCCTGGAAATCTGCTTTGGTGCAGAGTTTAGTTGCTACCTGCATCTAATAAGCCGGCCAGCCCCCATACTTAACGAGGAGCTCCCCCGTACTTAACGAGGAGCTCCAGAGATTCTTTTAGAATGTCTGCATAATTAAGTCGTAGCACTCGGAGTGATCTGGTATGAAATGCTTTGGACTCAATAAACATACAGGCTTGGAATTGTTCACAGCAGTGCTGATAGGAACCAGATGTCTGAAGCCTCGGAAAGCTCCCTTGTAGAAGGCTTTCGGCTTGTTAAGCCTTTTTCTGAGTCCAAACACTCGCATCCCGAAATCGAACAACAGTGTTCTTCACACAGTCACTTCCTCCTTTATTGAGGCACCAAGCTGTTAAAAGAGAGACTTTCAACTCCAGTCTGCTTATTAAGACGTCCGGCTCCAAGCCTCTACTCGTCTTCTCAACATGCCACAGTTCTGTTTCCTATTTTCTAGATAGATCTGAGTCCAACCGTCCACTCAGTTGTCATTCTGCCAGTTTGTCTCACAATGAAGAGAAGCAAAAGTGGCTCGAGTTAATACTCTACAATAAAAGATATCTTGGCAAGTACAGGAATCTCGTATTTAGTTAATATGTATCTTAACATTGTCATTTTAAGGTTCTTGTAAACTCATTTTAGGATTATTTTACTAATTTCTGGGTATTGTTTACTTGTTTTGAGTGAGTTTGATCATTTTTGTTATTTTCTCACTATATTGGCTGATAATTTGGACGGTTTTAGCAAATTTCCTAAAATTTGGTGTAGTAAAATGAATTTTAAAAAGTAAAACCACCTGTAAACAACGTGAATGATCTTAAAATCGTCATTATGAGATTGTTGGAAGTTCATTTTAACATATTTCAGCTAGATATAAGACCTTTGGCCCCCTGGTACCGACCTTCATTTATTTAGGAATCGCAGCTAAACTTCTGAACTGCTGCCATTTCCACGTTAGACTGACATTTGAGTATTTTTTTTCTGACTCTGTTCAAACAATGAGAGCCTCAACCAACGCAGTAGAGGCTTGGATCCCCACATGAAGGCCAACAGTCACGTCTTGACAAGTAGACTACAAGAAATGGTCCCAATTTTGCTTTCTTGCTGTCCTGAAATATTTTTATGACAGTTTTAGTCTCAGATGTGTTTTTTTTTTTTTTTTACAGGCTGTTATATGTCAGAATAATAATATTATTAATAATATTACCAAAGGGACAAAAACAAGTGTCTCTGTAATGGCAACCTTACAGGAGATGGCGAAAACCTGATCTAATTTTAACCCAAGTCATTTGAACCAGACTTTCTTTGGAAGCAATTTTGGACCATCTCTGCTGGTCCATTAACATGTTCATGTTCAAGTGATGCATAAAAGTAAAAATGAACTAAATTGGATGTACATGTTTTTCTTTGGACAGCAACAATATGAAACTCCAAAAACACAGGTAGGTTTTTTTAGACATTGAGACCCTGGTTCCCATCACCACCACTGGGAGTTTGTCCACATCAAACCACACTAAGGCTGTGTTCACAAAGCAGGTTAGCAAGTGACCCAACTTTTTTCACCAAATCCAGTTTTCTTGTTGGGCCATTTACACCCTTTAAATATGATACGTATTGGACCTCATGATGAACGGGTCACAGTCCTAAATTGACAAGCTCATCCAGAGGTAGACAATGACTGCTGATGGAAGCAGGTCCGCTCCTGGTTTTAGTTTCAGTTTTATCTTCACCGGCATCACAGGAGGGATCACAAAGTTCCTGACAGCTGGGCTTACCAATGAGAATATATTCCAACTCGCTGTAGAAGGGGCATGTTATTCAGTCACGGCCGCCTCTTTGGTTTGTGGCCTTGGGTTTCTTTAAACTTTGCTTTCAGGTTTTTTTCTTTAATGATGTAGCCTCAGTCGCAGCACATTCGCCCATTTCGTTGGAAATCTCTTTTCATTTTTCATTTTTCTGCTTTCATTTTTGTGGTACAGAAACATCAGCCCAAATGTTTATGAGGTCTGTGCAATGTGCAATTATGATGAATGTGAATTGATGTATTGATGTAAAAGTCGCATGAATTCCGATCTGGCTGTTCAGGTTGTGTCACATTGGTTCGTAACAGATATGCATTGGATATATATCAGATATGTAGTGGATATGCAGAAGATATGCAGTTCATATGTAGAGGATATGTAGCGGATATGTAGTTCATATGTAGAGGATATGTAGAGGATATGTAGTTCATATGTAGAGGATATGTATAGGATATGTAGCTCATATGTAGAGGATATGTAGCGCATTAAGTAGAATATATGTAGAGGATATGTAGTTCATATGTAGAGGATGTGTAGAGGATATGTGTAGGATACGTAGTTCATATGTAGAGGATATGTGTAGGATATGTAACGCATTAAGTAGAATATATGTGGAGGATCTGTAGAGGATATGTAGCTCATATATAGAGCATATGTAGGAGATATGTAGTGGATATGTGGTTTATTTGTAGTGGATATGTAGCGGGTATGTCGTGGATATGTAGAGGATATGTAGAAGATGTGTAGCTCATATGTAGTGGATATGTAGAGAATATGTAGCGGATATTTAGTTCATATGTAGAGGATATGTAACGCATTAAGTAGAATATATGTAGAGGATATGTAGACGATATGTAGCTCATATGTAGAGCATATGTAGGAGATATGTAGTGGATATGTGGCTCATGTAGTGGATATGTAGCGGGCATGTCGTGAATATGTAAAGGATATGTAGAAGATGTGTAGCTCATATGTAGAGGATATGTAGTGGATATGTAGAAGATGTGTAGCTCATATGTAGAGGATATGTAGAGGATATGTTGAAGATGTGTAGCTCATATGTAGTGGATATGTAGAGGATATGTAGAGGATATGTTGAAGATGTGTAGCTCATATGTAGTGGATATGTAGGAGATGTGTAGCTCATATGTAGTGGATATGTAGAAGATGTGTAGCTCATATGTAGTGGATATGTAGATGATATGTAGCTCATATGTAGTGGATATGTAGAGGATATGTAGCTCATATGTAGTGGATATGTAGAAGATGTGTAGCTCATATGTAGTGGATATGTAGAAGATGTGTAGCTCATATGTAGTGGATATGTAGAGGATATGTAGAAGATGTGTAGCTCATATGTAGATGATGTGTAGCTCATATGTAGTGGATATGTAGAGGATATGTAGAAGATGTGTAGCTCATATGTAGAGGATATGTAGAAGATGTGTAGCTCATATGTAGTGGATATGTAGAAGATGTGTAGCTCATATGTAGTGGATATGTAGAGGATATGTAGAAGAAGTGTAGCTCATGTGTAGAAGATGTGTAGCTCATATGTAGTGGATATGTAGAAGATGTGTAGCTCATATGTAGTGGATATGTAGAGGATATGTAGAAGAAGTGTAGCTCATGTGTAGAAGATGTGTAGCTCATATGTAGTGGATATGTAGAAGATGTGTAGCTCATATGTAGTGGATATGTAGAGGATATGTAGAAGAAGTGTAGCTCATGTGTAGAAGATGTGTAGCTCATATGTAGTGGATATGTAGAGGATATGTAGCTCATATGTAGTGGATATGTAGAGCATATGTAGAGGATATGTATTTGTAGCTTTTTGACCGCTGAAGATGTGTGGAAATCTGATCCAGCATGACTTGGTAAGAGGTTGATTAGCTGGAGCAGCTGAGGCAGATTGTGGTTGAAACAAGGCTCTGCAGGGAGAAAGAGCTCTCACGGACCGCAGTTGGTGGATCCTGTTTTAGAGGTGTGCTAATAGAAACTGGGCATCAACAGATGGACTGCAGTCTGTAACTGTACACCTGCGAGATGGAGGCGTTTATAGTAAAGGGTATGATGATAAAAGAGCTACAGAACCTTTAGGCGCTGTGTGTGCTTCGAGCATCCTGACCAAAGATGAATCAAGACTGGTTTGCATATTGCAGCCTTATACAGTGAGGGTGTTGCACTGTCCAGTACTGCAATAGCGACTAACAAACGGTAACATGTGTTGCTCTAACACACACACACACACACACACACACGCTCTAACACACACACACAGACACAGTGCCTTGGCAGAGTGCCAGCATACATCTCCGACTCTAATCTATAATTCTGTTTAATTAAAGAGCTTTGATGTTCTCTGCACCTACACACTGTGCATGTGCACGTGTGTGAATCTTCACAGTCCTCCTGTCCTTACTTGTGCACATCAAGCTTCCTATGTCCTTACTGTGTGTGTGCGTGTGTGCGCGTGTGCGCGTGTGTGTATGTGTGCGTGTGCATGGGGTTGTGTGTGTGTGTGTTTCTCGGTCTGTAGAGTTTGCTTTTCTTTCTGCTCATGCACTTAGAGGGGAAACCAGTGCTCAGACAGTTATTTTATTTGAACTTCCAGGTCATTTATCCACTTATAAAATCAATATTCAGAATGAGGTCATAACATTCGTAGCCAGAATGATGCTATAACACCAATCTAGATTGAAGTTTATAAAAACAATAATATCTAGGTTGTTCTGACATTAATTTCTTGTAGATAAAATATCACCATCAAAAATGAATATATAAAATGAAATGATGTAAAATGACTGTAATATATACAGTTAGAGAATGAAGTTGTAGTAATATTAACATCCTGAATACCAGTAAACATTTCCTCCAGAAAGAAGTGATGTATTTTGTACAGTGAACGAGGTCAGCCTTTCATTATTTTCATTTCTGTTCATCCTTTAGAGGACACAACCAGAGGATGGAGTTTTTGGGGGATTCCATCATGCAGCTGGTGGCCACTGAGTATCTGTTCATTCACTTCCCTGACCACCATGAAGGACATCTGACGGTGAGTGACTTTGTGTGAGAGTGTGTGAGTCTCTGTGTGTGTGAGTCTCTGTGTGTGTGAGTGTCTCTGTGTGTGAGAGTGTGAGTCTCTGTGTGTGAGAGTGTGTGTGTGTGTGAGTCTGTGTGAGTGAGAGTGTGTGTGTGGGAGTGTGTGTGAGAGAATGTGTAAGTGTATGTGCGAGTCTCTGTGTGTGTGTGAGTCTGTGTGTGTGTGTGTGAGAGTCTGTGTGAGTGAGAGTGTGTGTGTATGTGTGAGTGAGAGTGTGTGTGTATGTGTGTATGTGAGTGTGTGTGTGTGAGTGTGTGTGTGTGTGTGTGTGTGTGTGTGTGTGTGTGTGAGTGGGAGTAAGTGTGAGTCTGTGTGTGTGTAAGTGTGTGTGTGACGTAACAGCATGTCTGAAATGTAGTATGTATAGTGTGGGAGTCTGTGTGAGTGTGTGTGTGTGTGTGAGAGTGTGTGTGAGTCTGTGTGTGAGTGTGTGT
>JAMWET010001206.1:0-215000 GCA_024036415.1 Prochilodus magdalenae | reverse complement strand
GTCTCATGGCTAAATTGGACCAGCCTGGTGGCCAGTCTTCATTAATTGCACATTGCACCAGTAAGAGCAGAGTGTGAAGGTTCAGTTAGCAGGTAAGAGCACAGTTCTGCTCAAAATACTGCAATGCACACAGCATTATGGGTGACATACCAGAGTTCAAAAGAGGACAGATTGTTGGTGCACGTCTTGCTGGCGCATCTGTGACCAAGACAGCAAGTCTTTGTGATGTATCAAGAGCCATGGTATCCAGGGTAATGTCAGCATACCACCAAGAAGGACGAACCTCCACCAGCATCACTTAGTGACCTGGCCACTATCCTGCAAGAAGAATGGCTTAAACTCCCTCTGAGCACTGTGCAGGACTTGTATATGTCATTCCCAAGACGAACTGACGCTGTATTGGCCGCAAAAGGAGGCCCTACACCATACTAATAAATGATTGTGGTCTAAAACCAGGTGTTAAGTTTCATTGTCCAACCCCTGTAAATGAGTGAGGAATAATTTGACATGTTGAAATTTGTATCACGTTACTATTAGCTATTAATTTTACTTTTCAAATTGACATCACTCATGTAAAACAATTACATTTATTACTTGAAAATGACTTTAAATTCGTTTTACTGATCAACTTTAAATACTTAATCATAAAAGTGTAATTGTCACATGAGTAAATGTGATTTCTGAGATGTGTATATACTTTTTCTGTTATTAATATTTCCTGACAAACACAGAAAGCTTCTTGTTTCTTGTTTTACTGTGTGTTGTTTGCTGTGCCTGTGTGCTGGGTGTGGATATCTGGATGGTTTTCTTTCACTTTTCTTTTTTCTTCCTGCCTTGACCTTTGAATGAAGGTTGTGAGCAGTTTGCCTTCCAGTTTCTCTTATCATTTTTTACGTATTATCTTATTATTCGTGTTTATTTGCTCATGTTTACCTTTTTTGTCACCACTTCATCTTCTTTCTTTGATTCTTTATTTATTTATTTGTTCTTTAATCAGCATCAGATCCACTGCTGTAGCCCAAGAGAGCTTTACTTGACTGGTCTTTTATAGTATATGAGCTCATTTACATGTGGATTGTGGCTCTGACTGTGGACACAGATGAAAACACCACAGTGTGAAAACGACACTTATCACTGCCACTGGCAGACATACATTTCGCGTGGCTTTACACCGTTACTGCTGAGTCCTGTGAATCTGATCTCTGAAGTCACGGTCATGAATACACTTTGCTGTAAGATAGTTAGAAGATCAAATTATGGACAAATTTTTTTGGGCTGTTCCATTTATTAAGAGATTGTGCAGAAAATAAAATATAAAATATACAGTAAAAAAAAAAAAATAATAAATAAATATATATATATATATATATATATATATATATATATATATATATATATATATATATATATATATTTATTTATTTTTTAAATATATTATTATTTATTATCCATAAAAAAATATTATTATTTATTATCCATAAATTAAATTATATATCCATAAATCCATAAATTATTATTTATTATCCATAAAAATAGCTATTCTTTTTAATTTACCACAGTTTTACCATTAAAGGTAAATTTATAAGATTACACAGTTCAAACTCCAAGGAGCAACATATCACCAATACTGTGTGCAGCACTCTCATTAGAAACAAGGAAATGCACAGTCCCACCACACTACATTAACTCTCTATCGCCACTTGAGGTAAAAGGTGATACTGCGAGACAGGATAGGCCACGGCTAGCTAGTTAGCATGCTAACTTCAGTAGATATCTAGATATCAGTAGCCACACAGTACACTGACATGCAGTCAGGGCTGTTATTTATTTACATTCTATTGTTATTTTTATCTTGGAATATTTTATGCATATTGCTATATTAATGTCAAAATAATTGTGTGGGTTCACTGGTTGTGGTAGATAGTAAATTAAATGGCTAGGTTTGCAGCACAGCCTTGCTGACTCCTGGTTACCATCGCCACCACTGTAAAGAAATCAGTGTACCAAACCTCGTATTAAACTGACTGCATGACCGCTTACATCTCAACAGCTGAATTATGCACAAAGTTTATAAAGTTGGTGGAATTGCCCTCTTACATCCCTCTGGGGCTTGTCCAACCATTCTAGCCCCCCCACTCCCCCCTCTCCATCCTAGAGAGTTTTTTAAATCATCAAAAGTACATTTCATTTGTATGAATCCAATATTTAGTAGTGTAGTGTAGCAAAGAGGATGCAGTTCACTAAAACATTTAGCATGGCCTCTTAAGTCCTTCCATCTCTAGCGCAGGTCCATTTCCAGCATTCCACTAAACGTAGCTTTTTCTTTCAGGGCGTTTTGTTGCTTTGAGTGTTCGTGAATGTTATTTGCGTTGGCTTTAACACACTTTGCCTGGAGTGGGTTTGTTAGTGCATGCGTGCAGATGTAAAACATTTCAGTCGGGATTGTGGATTCACTTCAGCACAGGCTCCATATCCTAGTGTTTAGTTTTTTCCACTGATGTCCATTTATAACTTTTGTGGGTTTATGTAACACAGCCAACCATAAACCATTTTTACTCAAAAACCTCTTTATGACCCGTTTCTGTTACCATCTATTTAGGAGCAACCAAACGTGTATTATTATCTCACCAGGCAAAAAATGAGTCACCTTGCGTGTTAGTAACTTCAGGCTCCTGCAGATGGCGCTGCACGAGGATGATGGGGCTATTAGTACCTGCAAGGAGTGAGTGAACGATAGATTGAGAAGAGGTGGTACAGTGCGCAAATGTCTTGTTAATGTTAATGATTGGCTAAAAGGAGTGGCTGCGTTTGGGCGTTCACATAGTGTGAAGGAAGTAGCTGAATGTGCAGGTGTATGGAAGCGTACGGTCATATGGGTCTACCAGCAGTGGCTACAATCCCAGTCTACAGGAAACTCTCCTCAGAATTGTGTCAGGGAATTCCTCCACCGTATCTGACTCAACTGACCAATTATTTGGTGCAAGAGTGTCTGAACATTGATGTGGCCTACATCCAGACACTGGTCCTTGCCAAATCCAATCACAGCTGTTTTTGGTGCTCATGGAGGTATAACACGCTATGTTATACATCACCCTGTTTTACCCTGTTACTCAGTGGTCAGTCGTAACCCCACCAGACCCTCACAAAGCAAGTATTATTTAAGGGTGGTGGATTCACAGCACTGCAGGGACACTGACGTGGTGGTGGTCTGTTAGTGTGTGTCGTGCTGGTGTGAATGGAAGAGACAGCAGTGCTGCTGGAGTATTTAAACACTGTGTCCACTCACTGTCTGCTTGAGGTTGTACAGGCTAGTTGAATGTCTAAGATGTCATGCTAAGTCCCTGATCATGTGATTATGATAACCTCAGAGAAGACAACAGGTGGGGAGGCTAATACCTTTGGGACCCATATCTTCAGTTTCCTGAAGGCTAGCAGTATGATCCAGGGTTCGTGGGGAAAGGCACGTCGGGCTCCTGACCTTGAGGAGTTTTGCAAAGCATTCTTCTGTGGTGTTATTCTGTGGTCCACTCTATTAGAGACTCCTACCTTGCTGCTCCACCTTATACATGTACAGTCAGAGACGGTAGCTCATCTGCTGCTGCACAGTGCAGTGTTGGTCATCCTCTAGTCCTTCAGCAGTGGTCACAGGATGCTGCCCACAGGATGCTGTTAGCTGGATAGTTTTGGTTGCTGGTTCTCAGTCCAGCAGTGACACTGACCTGTCTAAAAGCCCTAGCTGCACTGCTGGGTCTGGTCATGGACTTTTTTACTGTGTGTATTACTGTATTGTGTTTATCTGAGATCACTATAATTAACTGGCTGTTTGCTGATCACTTGTTTGGCACAGAAACCTGCTGACTCCTGTCCCAGCAGACGCCAGTCGTGCTTCCACAATTGTAATAAAGTCAAATCAAGTCGAATCCTCCTGCAGTGTTATGAATGCTATTGGTTTCTGTGTTCCACAGCTGCTGCGGAGCTCTTTGGTGAACAACAGGACTCAGGCCAAAGTGGCGGAGGAGCTGGGTATGCAGGAGTACGCCATCACCAACGACAAGACCAAACGGCCTGTGGCTCTCCGGACCAAAACACTAGCTGACCTGCTGGAGTGTAAGTACACGTTTACTTCTTAGGTGGGGTTTTCTCAGCTTTACCATGTGCCCAGTAAAGTTCCAGAGCATTGACAGTAAACATGACCCCATGACCTTTGACGGGACCGGTTTGAAGGTCAGGTTTAGCTTTATGTGTAGACAAATCGTTACTGAGCGCTAGTTCCACTGACTGGCCACTTTAATAGAAGTCCCTAACTTTGTGTGTGTAGCTACAGGGGGAGCCTGGGGGGGACCTAGTCCCCCTCAGTTGAAAGCCAGGCCCCCCATAGCTACGCCTGAGGTAAAAAAGAAAAAGAAAGGCAAGTCCCTCGTTCATAGTGAAAATGTTACAAATTCTAATTCCCCTGCACTAATGCAACACAGGAAGAACCTAAAGGTGGCGAGTTCTTGCGTGCTCATGTCGTTTCTTCCCTCACGTTAAGAAACTGGATAAACTCTCCTCTGATGAAGTTTTTTTGCCGCTGTCGTCCTGCTAATGTTTTTGCACAGCTTGTGTGCTGCCATTGGTTAAGGATTGTTCTCACTTTCCCCCGACCGTACAGTAAGACACAGAACAGGCTGTTTGTTAAACTGTAAACAAGAACAGTAACGCGTTACTTGAAGGCTGTCTACATAACACATTCATAACATCGTAGATAAACATTTCTTAACATTCATGAATCATTCATGAAATCAACATTCATAAACCGTACAAGTTTTACATGATATTGATATGGAGTACTTAGTAAGTAACAGCTGATATGGAGTAATGTAGTAAGTTACAGTTTTCATAATAAAAGTCTTTATTTATTACTTTGAAAAAACTATATTATTTTCAGTAAATGCATATTCGACATACTAAATAAAAATGACCACGGCTTTGGACAGAGTTACGGAGTTAATATTCATAAGTCATATGTGTTTTACATGATAATAATGGGGACTACTATGTTATTATTTTACTGAGAGTAATTGTTTAACAAACATCCTTATTTATTATTTGGACAAACTATAATATTTGAAATGTGAAATGTCTCGTTTCTGCACAGACAAAATAAAAATGACCTGGCTTTACACCTTCAGACAGAAAGTGCTTTTACTTTCAACTTATTTTATGACTATTTTTATTTCTTAAGCATTTTGCACATTTCTCCTCCCTTTTACTTTGTGTTTTGTCAGCAGTTATTGAGGTACATGTGCTTTCTCTAAAACCAAGGATAAGAAAAAAATTACCAAAAATAAAATGGATAATAAAAAGGATGGGTTTTTTATTCAGAGAGAATTAAATTTAGGATGAATATTTTTTTTCCTATGGGCTGTTGAAGGAACCCTCTGGCACAATATACATGTGAAGATGACAAAGAGTAAGTAGGAGGTAAAGCCAGGTCATTTACATTTTGCCAGTCTGGAAATAATAATATAGTTTGTCCAAATAAGAAATGATGAATAATAAATGAAGTCTTTTATTATGAAAAATGTATCTCAATATAATAACATTGTACTCAATAGCATGTAAACCTGTTTGTTATAAATGCTGATTTAAAAGGTTCATGAATAATGAAGTGGAGGAATCATCCGGCAGCGATGACACTTTTTGGGTAGACCTGACGTCATGAGACAGGCAAATGATTCACGTCTCACGTTCGACCACGCATGTGTATGTGTACGCACAATTGCGACGACTGGCCTTACTAAGACTGAGTAAGACCGTAATGGTGTCGTGCCAGACTGTCATGGAGTCACTTAGAATGGACTTAGAATCCCACTTTAGTCTTGGTGGAGGTGACCAACGAATCCGTGTGTGGAGGCATCGGGGTCAGCACCAAGATAAACGGTTTATTGTCACATGCCTCACATACAGAAGGCCTGGTGTCACTCCACCTACACCCCTACCGCACCATCTGCAGGAACTGTCTGAGAATATTGAAACTGCATGGGATGGATTATCACAGGACACCATTGGGATCCTCTACAACTCCATGCTGAGACGTCTGGCATGTTGGGTTAGCAAACATGGTGGGCCAAAGCCGTACTGAGAGACAGACTTCTGTATGTGTAGCTCAATAAATATTCCCCATATCAGTCTAAATTAATCATCGTTTATTGTTCCTGGTGACCTTTATCCTCCTTCCCAACAGCACTGCAATCCCACACTTCCTTCTGGGTGCAGCTATTTTTTGATGATGAGTGTTTGTTCACAGCATTGCCCACTATGAAATAACTCCTTAAACAGGGTCTTTACTTCGTTACTACTCTTAAAACTTTAAACTTAATGAATACATCTAAAAAAAAAGAAAAAAGAAAAAGGCATGTGCCGGTTCGATTCCCTGACAGTGACGACACCCCCAACTGCTCCCCGGGCGTCATAGATAGGGCTGCGCTCCGGGCAAGTGTGCTCACTGCCCCCTAGTGTTCACTAGTGTGTGTGTGTGTGTGTGTGTGTGTGTGTGTGTGTGTGTGTGTGTGTGTGTGTGTGTGTGTGTATGTGTGTGAGTGTTTTACTTACATACAAAAATGACTCTAAATCAAAAAAAAACAAACAATAAAATTGTTTAGGATTAGTTTTAGACTGGGATTAATTTATTAAATAAAAACATTATTTAATTTATTTACAGCCTCAAAGTAATACCTTCGTCTTTGTCAGAATGGGCTTACAGGGGAGCTGGATTTCTCTTTAAACATGAATAAATATTAAGCGCAGATGAAACACATGTAATTTAGGATTTGACCTTATCAGTAGCTTGTAGGCTTGAGTTGAGATGTGGTCTGTCACTGGCTAGTGGGCTATTCCTATTAGCTAGTGTATGTGATCAAGACAGTGGATGAGGCAGTCAGCCATTCCAGCCTTGTAAATAGACTTACTGCCTGCTTTATATGTTTATGCATTACAGTGAATCTGCCCAGGTAATTATAGAAAGGCTCCTGTACAGAAGTTATAGATGCAGCAAATCATCTTCTGAGACCTGGTTATATCTGGAGTAGCTTGTTAACCACCCCACCTCAGGCTTTATCAGTCACCTGGATTTTTTAACCCATTGTGCGCCAGAGATGCCCACTAGACTGTAAAAAATACAGTCATAATTCATTTATGATTCCTCATTCAAATGTTGTCTTTGTCCATTTCTGTACTGCTTGACTTGGAGGACTGATCAAAACAACATCTTGGACATGACAAAATTAGTTTATAGCCGTTTTATGTTGTAGCTTCTGGGGTGTAGCTCTTTTAAAGCATTTAAAAGTGTGTACGATGATTCAGAGTGGCACACACACAGCACACAGCATACTACAGTAGTATGTACTGCACACTGTGTGTAGTATACAGTACAGTTACAAATTCTGACCTACAGTGTAGTATACTAATACAGTCACATGACAAGTTACCTCACATTTACCTCAGAGATGTTATTACTGTATCCACTGTTTAGAGCTAGCTGCTGCTAACGCTGCTCAGTTCACCTGAACTACGTTTAGCCTAGCTGTTAGCTCCCCTCGGCTATTTCACTCTAAAACTGATCCTCTAAAGCGAGTTCATCTTTTATTAATCTTCAGACCTGTATATTTAACTTTCTGAGGCTCATTCTGATGAAAACATACCCCACCACAATCACTACACCCACATTACCTCAGAGCTGTTATTACTGTATCCACTGTTTAGAGCTAGCTGCTGCTAACGCTGCTCAGTTCACCTGAGATAAGGTTAGCCTAGCTGTTAGCTACCCTTGGCTATTTCACTCTAAAACTGATCCTCTAAAGCGAGTTTATATTTTATTGATCTTCAGACCTGTATATTTAACTTTCTGAGGCTCATTCTGATGAGAACATACCCCACTACAGTCACTACACCCACATTTATACTCGGGTGTTGACTGTTTTGCTACAGTGTTACCCGCCGCCATTTTCTCTTGCTGAAGCAGGCTGTGCTTGTACTTTTTCCGTGGGGACAGAAGTAGTGAAAAGTAGTAATACGGTGAATGACGAGCCAGATACATATTTGACATACCATCAAACTGTTGCTTCTTTACATTCTGTTTATTATTTTGGTTCATTTTTCAATGTTTTGATCTAAAAAGCTTATGAATTGATTGCATCACATTATATATAGTTCCTTTAAACTCTTCAGGTGTCTGGCTCCTAACCCTTATGAACACTTCTGACTCCAATGGTTTAATTATGCTGAAATATTGAAGATTCAATGGAGTTTCATTTTAAAGGAATTACATCATACAGAAACACATTGCATTTCACAGGAGGAAATGAAGCTAAATGCAACCACACACGCTTCCCCCACGCATTGAGGTGTCACCCACACACTCGCACACATTGACCAGCCCAGAGGGTCCTAGAACACGCACACACTCTTTTCATCTCACATTACTCCTGAAAGGCCACAGACCACCGCAGAAATGAGGCAGGGGTATGTGTGGAGGGGTGTGCGTGTGTGAGTCCAGTGGAAAGACTGCGATGCCCTGGAGCTACAGTGCTGTGAGAAAAATGACATCTCTCCCACTCGACCTGAATATTTCAGCAAGCGGACGCCTTTGAAGGAAAAAAAAAAGAAAGGGAAAGAAAAAAGACCGAGATGGCTGACATATGGACATGACAAGAACGACAAATGCGTTTAGTCTCCTTTGTGGAGGGCCGTGCTCAGGGGGAGAAAGAGAGAGAGAATGAGTCGAAGAGACAAGAGGCTGCTGTTCTCCAGGGTTCACATGCAGAATGAAGAAGTGGTCTCAAAAGCAATATTCACCAGGAATGAAAGATTCAAGGTGGCTAATACGTGGAAGTATATAAGAAGGGTTTCTAATAAAGTGGCCATAAGTGGATGTGTAAAGGAGCAGGTTTTCAATAAAGTGGCCAGTGATTGGACGTACGGTGATCATGTTTCTATTAAAGTGGCCAGTGAGTGGATGAATAGGGGAGGGGTTTCTAATAAAGTGGCCAGAGAGTTGAACTATAAGGGAGAGGTTTCTAATAAAGTGGCCAGTGAGTGGATGTATAAGGGTGGGGTTTCTAATAAAGTTGCCAGTGAGTGGAAGTATAAGGGATGGGGTTTCTAATAAAGTGGCCAATGAGTGGAAGTATAAGGGTGGGGTTTCTAATAACGTGGCCAGTGAGTGGAAGTATAAGGTACGGGGTTTCTAATAAAGTGGCCAGTGAGTGGAAGTATAAAGGTGGGGTTTCTAATAAAGTGGCCAGTGAGCAGAAGTATAAAGGAGGTGTTTCTAATAAAGTGGCCAGTAAGCAGAAGTATAAGGGGGTGTTTCTAATAAAGTGGCCAGTAAGCGGAAGTATAAGGGTGGGGTTTCTAATAAAGTGGCCAGTGAGTGAAAGTATACAGGAGGAGTTTCTTTAAATGGGCGAGACCAATAGCCAATATCAGTTGTGTTTAATTCCAATAATTAGCTCATCTTGTTTTTCTTTCCTGTGCTTGTTTCTATAGCTTTCATCGCTGCGCTCTACATAGACAAAGACCTTGAGTTCGTCCAAACCTTCATGAATGTCTGCTTCTTTCCACGGCTGAAGGTATGTTCATTCACTGCCAGAGAGAGAAAGTCTCATCTGCTTTCTGTACTTTATTGTCAGATACTGATTTAACACATTAGCCTAACACTTAACAGCTAATGCTGCTATCTTTGGCAGACTCTTAACTGTCTGTTCACGCTAGGTTTAAATAAAGAACGTTTAAAATGAAGCGTCAATATCAGCGCTCTTGTTTTAGCATCATTATTGGAAGGGTTCTTGCTTTGGTCTCTCAGTGTGTAAAAGAGCTATTTGGGGGATTATTTATTCTCCTGGCAATCAATCAAGGACACGCTAGTTTGCTTGAACAGCAGGCCTGCGCTTCCTTTGACTACAGAAGGAATTGCTTCCTTCTAGTTCTTCTTCCCTGCTTTAGCGGCACTCGCTCAGCCTCATTATACTTCTCTTAAAGCCTTTCAGTCCTGTGGCGGGAAAGCCGTTGCTCGTCAGAAAGCCGAGAAAGTTCTTTAACTAACGGCGCTGGCGACTAGCGAGCCGTCACTGAAGTTAGCATGGCGTTTTGAAAGGAGGTGACAGTTAGAGAGGGGGGTTTCTTTCTTTTCTCCTTTTAGTGTGGCCTGGATTTACATTTGTTCTCACTCTGCGTCTCGCTCGCTCACACACTCCCTCACACGTGCGCACACGCGCTCTCGCGATCCGCTATGCTAATTGCTAGCGAGGCTAGCGTCTCTGGAGGGAAGGAGTGAAGCGAGGGACGGCACCGTGGCCCCGATTTCCATTCGTGAGAGGGGAAAAAAAGACCAGAGACACCACATGTCCACCGCTCCTCCTGGAAAAGGGAGATTTTTATCTTCGTTTTACTTTCCATCAGCTCTTTTGGGCTGTCGCTGGTATAAAAAAATAAAAAACTAAAAAAAAGGTCAGCTTTCACAAACTTTGCCTTCCTTCTTCAAACAATAAAAAAAAAAAAAAAAAAACAGGGGGCTGCCGTTCGGTGGTTGAAGTAGTAAATTAGGAGAAATGAATGGAAGAGAAAGAGAGCGAGAGAGACTGAAGTTTGCTTTCAGAGTGCAAAATGAAGAGGTGGGGATGGTGTAACCTGAAGAAAGTGTTCTCACAGTAGACAAGCTGAGAAGGGAGAAAACCAAGGAAAGGCAAATAGGAGAACGGGCCGATGAGGGGGAGTTGGTTATAGAAGACAATAACTAGAGATGGTAAAACGGAATTGGTTTTATTGGTCTGGTAAATTAATTCAATAAAAAGAAAGTAATGATAATTCTAATTATAGCTGTTAAATTGAAAAGCATTAAACTGCATTGGTAACGCAATGGCTTATAACTCAGCGGACAGAAAATGTGTCACCTGCAACTGAAACATGTCTTAACAGTGTGTATTACCTCCACAAGCACCAATAACAGCTGGGATCAGATTAAGCATGGACTGGACATGTTTCTGGACGTAGGCCACATCAGTGTTCAGACACTCTTGCATCAAAGACTTGTGCTTCTGGGCCAAATTTGGTGGACGCCTTCCCTGACACAATTTTGAGGGGAATTTCCTCTAGACTGGGATTTTAGCTGGTAGACCTGCATGACCATACGCTTCCATACACCTGCAGATTCAGCTACTTCCTTCACACTATGGTCTTTGGCGACACCCAAATGCAGTCCCTCCTATTTAGAGCCCCATTTATTGCAATTTATAGCTTCATCATTCTTTTAAGTGCCATCTGCAGAAGCCTGCCGTTACTACCACCTTAAAAACACAAGGCTATTTTTGATTGTAGCTCACTTGTTCAGATACAGCTTCTATATGCCTTTTAAGAGGTGCATTCTAGTGATGCGTGAGTCTGGGTTTACTGCAGCCGACTCTCGACTCCTCATGGTGGAACTGGTGGACCAAGACAGCTCCATAACCGATCATTATGGTTTACAGTAAAGATTAAACCATGTTAACATTTAGCCATGTTTAGCCAAAATGAAGCTTATTTGGCATAACAATGGGCGATAGGGAAGCGAAGGCCGATGTACTAAAGACGTCATTACTTTACTAAAAGTTTCCTTTTACCTTATTTTAAACTTTTCCATCTTTAAACTTTTTTTTTTTTCAATTCTCAGCTTCTGATTACGTAACACGATTGTGGGTAGTAATGTATTCCATTACTACCCAAGTCTGGTAGGTAGAACTAGTTTAAGCAAGTTCTCCTGTTTGTCAGGAATACAATAGCCGAGGAAAAGATCTAAAATGTTAGATTAACCGAAATTAAAGTAAGCAAATTAAAGTCAAGCAAAATTAAACTAATCAAAAGTATGAAGCAAAATGACCATGCTTTATTTAACGATGGGTTTGACTAGTTTTCTTTTAGAGACGTTATTTACAGAATATGAGTGGTAGCCTAATCTGCTGCTCGGTTAAATAAAACACTGAAATAAATGATAATTTAAAAATAAGATACTTATTAAAATGTCTATAGATTGGCAGAATAAAAGCATGCAACTTTTTCATTTTGAGATGCATGGATATGCATTTGATTCCCAGTAGCAGGACTCCCAATCCCTGCATCTCAAAATGAAAAACTCCTCAAATCATTGAGATTCATACAACAGATTTACCCTTCGAAACACCATGTATTCCGTTACCACCCAAACCTGGTGGGTAGATATAGTTTAAGCAAGCTCTCCTATTGGTCTGGACTAAAAGAGCTGAGGAGAAGATCCAACACGTTAGACTAACCAAAATAAAAGTAGGCAAATTAAAGTAAATCAAATTAAAGCTAAATTAAAGTACCAACCAACAACCAACCATGTTTTGATTTCCAATGGGTGGGAGTAATTTCCTTTGGATACGTTATTGACTGAATACGAGCGGCAGCCTAATCAGCGGGTCGTTGGAAACTCAACACAGTGGCAGTTCTAAACCGGCTGAGTAATTGGTACAAGGTAAACTATATGCTAATATGTCCGTCACAGGCTTCAAATAAAACATTTATATGAAGAATGAACATTGATGTCTTTTTTTTGGTCCAGGTTTTTAGCAGTTAGCAGCTATGCAGCTGGCATGCAGGCACTCCTCTTTTAGAAAATGAATTGGAACAGACAGTTGTATGTTCAAAGTCTCCATTTTGCTCTCTGGGCCGAGTGCATTTGTGTTAATGGAAGTGCTTTTAGAAGAAGTGTCCTCGGAGAGAGGGAGAGGGAGAGAGAGAGAGAGAGAGAGAGAGAGAGTGTATCAATGCTACACACCTGGGAGACTTATTTTTGGCCCCGATCTCCGTTTTTGTCTTAAGTAGCCCATGATTTGTTCCAAGTCCTGAAAGTAAGTATAAGACTGAGGAAGTAACAGAAGTAGGGTAATGCTTTTTAACAGATGATTTATTGGGGGGTTGGTTTGGTTTTGTGTTGCAGGAGTTTATTTTGAATCAGGACTGGAATGATCCCAAGTCTCAGCTTCAGCAGTGCTGTCTCACACTGAGGACGGAAGGGAAAGAGCCGGACATCCCTCTGTACAAGTACGTACTTCTCTGCTTTGTGCACTTTGTCTCAGTTCTCCAGCCCCTGTGTACCAGCTGGCATGCAGGAATATAAAGAATGTACCTAACACTGTATGTCATTAGCACAAAAACTACACCACTGTGTAACAGTTCAGTTCATACCTGAGGAAGAGTTTCAACCAGTGTTCTGCAGGACACTAGAATAAAGAACAAAGGGGTAGGGTAAAGAATAGAGTGAAGAAGTGGATAAGTAGGGGAATAAGGTAATGGAAAACTATAGGATTGTTGGGGAACATGGACACAAAGCAATGCTGGAGGGAGCGAAATGATTAAAAAAGGGAGTAATGAGAAGAGGGTGAGAGAGTGAAACCATAAAAGCGTGGGAGACGGAAACGGGAAGAAACTGAGAAAGAACATTACGAAAATGCTCAGCTTTTCTTTCTTCCTCTTCTCTTTCTCGGCTGACCTTTCCTCTGACCTTGACCACCCTCCTTTCTCCGGAGCGTTCTTGTCTAACAGCATACAAAAAAAAAGACTAATTCTGAAAAAGAAACATGCTAATAGAATGCTTACTTTTGAAGAAGAGGTCAGGACAGCAAGTGTCATTTGAAAAGCGTGTCCCTGGATGAACACATACAAGGTCCCTCAGCAACTGGGACAAAAGCGAAGGAAAAGAAAATCAAAAATGTTTCTAAGGCACTAAATTTGTATCAGGAATAAATTGCTTGGGTGTCTTAACCATACTTTGTCAAACTGTTAGCTTACATGTTGGGTTTGCAGGCAGTTAGAATGACTTGGTAAGAGAAGAATATCTCAGCTTTCTCTGTAACTCTATTTATTGATTTTTCTAATAACTGATTTTTCAGATATTGCTTTTAACATAAAAGGCAGATTTTTACACATTAAGCAAGAAACCATTATATAAATATTTAAAACATTAACATTTAATAGTTACAAAAAAAGAACATTCAATAATAAGGGCCTTTAAATGATATATAGATAATAATGCAAATTGATCATAAATCAATACATATTATATATATCTATATCAAGGTCAGAGGAAAGGTATCAGTATATATCTATCTATCTATAGATAGATAGATAGATAGATAGATAGATAGATAGATAGACATAAATTTTTTTTGATGATTGGCATTCCAGAACCTAAAAAAACTGATGTGATTTCTGTTTAATTGCAAATTTTTCCATGGCCACTGAGAAAGATACTTCAGCCATCAGCCAGTTGTTGGTTGTTGGTGCCTCTAACTGCTTCCCAATGACAAGATATTTTATGCTTAGTCTGAAGAAAGCATATACTAACCCATTTCTGTTTGCCCTTTGAAAAGTGAAGTGGAGATTTATCCATACATACCTAATAAATGCCTTACTAGAAACTAGTGCTCATCCTTTCAGCATCGGAACATTTATAAGCACAGGTTCATGGAACCTTTGAGATGTTCTGCCTTCCTGTAGAAATGACTTCATACATGTGATGATGAACACATTTGTATAAACATCTTTATTGAACAAATGGTTCCAACTGGCAAAAATGCCTTGGTATAGGTGGGGGTCAACCTAACACTTATGTAGTCGTATGCTGGGTGGAACATGAGATCCTGAGTTCTTTCAAATCCATAAGGCTGAGGAATACAATGCTACACGGTTACTTAAGCAGTACAGTACGAGAGGGAGTTTATCATCAGGAATATGATCACAGTTGTACTTTAGGCCATCAAAGCTGAGATGTTTTTCAAGATAACACTTAACCTCAATTGATCTGTGGCTTTGATACAAACGTTCTGCAAAGTAAAAGAATGAAAGGTATAGTGAAGAAGTGTGAGCTTTAAATGTAATGCTATACCCCTTTTTCCGACGGTTAACACGCTTCACAGGGAAAAGTCATGCTTTGGTCAAAATACCAAAAGAATCAACAGCATCCTTCTCCCCTGCCTAAACAGCCCTATTCGGAACGACCGCTTTGAGTGCTGTTCCTTTAAATGATAGTAACCCACTGTTTATCCCGCCTCCCTCTAAGCAGGGCATACCAAAGTGAGTACAGCTTATGCTTCCATAGCAAGAGTCAGTAGAGACTCCACACCATTCTCTCATTTTACTTCCACCTTATTCACCTGCTTTTCAGGTGAAGTTCATCTTACATTCAATAAACTAACAAGCTAATAGCATCAACGTTACTGTGGATCCTTTTCCAAGTTCCACCTTAAAAGCTGCAGCAGCTACCAGCAGGTGTCTTAGGTGCCAGAATGTAACTGCTGCCCCATTAACATCTGCTTTGGAGTCATTTTCCGCACATGGAACGAGACATTCACTGCACCACCTCTTCCCAATCTATGGATCCGGTCACTTACACCCTGTAGGTATTTATAGCTCCTGAAGTTACTACCACCTTAAACACTCAGGTTGACTTATTATAGGTCCGGTGAGCTTATCTGGTATTAGATTACTGCTAGTTAATCCGGTCACTGGTTGTAAAGCGAGTGGCAGTCCTTAACTAGGATTGGTAGTAGATGTAAATGAAGCAACCATTTTTACTACATTTGATTTGAAGTGCATTATTTAGCTGAAAAACATGGTCTGTGTTTCCCAGCCCTTATGTTTGGCCAAACTGAACAACTGACATTTTTTAATATACTAAAATTCAAAACTCAAATTTAAGGCTTTAAAAAGACTTAAAACTGGCCAGATTTTAAGCAAGGTCTTAAATTTAATTTAGTCAGGTCTTTACTAAAATTGTGTTACTTTCGTTATTTCCCGAGAAGCGTAGTCTAATCGAAAGTTAGTTCTGTGTTCTCTGTGTTGGTGTGTGATGATTAAACTACAAATTCCATGATCACTGCAGGCAGGAAACGGTCCTGTTTGCTCACTACCTGCACGCCAAATAAGTCCATACATATCTACTGCCTACAGTCACCGAAGTAATGTCTCTGGAATTGATTCATCTGCTTTGGAAAAACATGGGAAGGTGTATTTGCAGTGAGGCTTGGCTTGATAACAGCGATTTTCGCAGTTGCTAGCGGGCCCCAGTAGTCGATATAAAACTCATTGTAAACTATGCAGAAGACCATGTAGTTGGGGACCTTGGGTGTACAGGCGCTCGAGTCTCACACCAAGACGGAGAAACACCAGCTTGCCATGAAAAGCCTATGTGGACTGAATTCCCCCCATCTTTGCTGTCGTCAGTGGCCGGACCCGCTGGACTCGACTGCAATATCACTAGCGCCTTGGCTTACGACCTTCAGGCTACATTTAGATCCAGTAAAACATCAAAATCTGGGGTGCTGTGGGTTCTTCACTCGGGTACAAAGCATCTGTCGTATAACAGTAGTAGTGATATGAGCAGGCAGGCAACATTCCCTGACTCAAATATCGCTAAAACGTTTACATGTGGGCCGAACAAGATAGATTATGTAGCGAGCTTTGGCTCGGCAGACTTCATCACGACAGAGTTGATACACACCGGATGTGTTGGTCTTTAATTTCACTGAGAATGGTTTTAAAGTCTTAAATTAAACTCGCTGAAACCTGCATGAGCCCTGAATATATCAGATTGTAGGAGTGTGGACGTGCAGGTCTGATGCATGTTTGGAATATATTTCATTAGAAATTAAGGAGAGAAAGTCCAAATACCCCAACAGTCCCAAACCAACTTCCCTGTGCCATTAACCATACAAGTGCCACAATCTCAGGTTCAGTTTTTTCCCCTGTTGACTAGATTAACCTGAATGTTGTCTTGTTCCACACAGTCTACAACAAAGGCATTTCACAGCTTGTTCTGGCCATTTTGACTTCCTCTAGTTTGTTTAGATCTTCTGTCGTCACAGTAGGAACATATTTTGGTCAGCTGCAAAACAGCCATTACTTAGCAACTGGGTTTCAGCGGAATAATGCTGCTAGTGCGAACAACAGAAGACTATCATTATCACAACATTTTCAGGAATAGCATCACAGGAAGAGAGCTTTTCAGCCAATCAGATTGTGTCCTCAGATCCTATTAAAACTGTAGTTTAAGGCTGGAATTCCCCATTATGTGTTTTTTCTGTCAAAGACTGATGGTCTGAGGACACAATTCAAATGTTTTTCATTCTGTAGGGCAATAGACACTAGTATGTGTAAACTCATCAACTTGGCAGAATTTTGATAAGTAAAATTTTACATTACTATATGGAAATGTAAGGTTTAAAGGTAATTGATAGTGACAACCTCATTTATTAACTCCTGAAAAACAGTTTATTCCCCATCTGCTGTTGTTATGTAACTGAACTCAAGTGTGGCTTTGACCTGACCATATAAACCAAAAAAAAAGAAGCCACAAACTGTTAACCTGCTCGTCACAGCAAATTTCCATTTTGATGTAGAGATTTTGGTTCTTCATAACCACATGAACTGTACTGACTAAAAAGCTGAACTGCCTTGCTCTAAACTTAACTTTCCGTCTCAGTCCAAAGAAGCTCAATATGGTTGAGATCCAGGACTGTCTGGATCAATGAAGTTGAAAACGTAGTGTCATGTTCCTGTAAAGATCATAAGAGTGGAAGAAGTTTTATCAAAGGTGTTCAATAGTGGTTACCTTGGAAGAAATCACTGCTTCTCCGACAAGTGTTTTTTTCTAGGCAGTTTCCAGAGTTTTAGTAGTGTTTCTGTAAACATATGAGAAACATGTGCATACAAAAGCATGACCATACTACAGAAGTTCCTCATTCAGTGCCATTACCTCCAAAGTCTGGTCCTTTCACTGGTGGAGTGCAGAAAAGACGTGGATTCATCCGACCAGCACAGGGCTTTTTTCTGTTGCTCAACAGTTCGGTTTTGATGTTCCTGGACAGGCCAGGACTGTTTTACATTCCCCGCACATCCAGATTTGATGCTCCTGTGCCCACTGGAGACATGCTTTCTTGTTCCTCGCTGACAGCCTTGGCACCTGACATGGTCTTTGGCTGTTGTAGGCCATTCGAAACAAAGTCCGATTAGTGGTGCCCACTGGGATGATTGTTCTGCATGCCACTGTTGAATCTGGATATATTTTCCAGAGTTGTGGCCCATCTGTTTGCCTGCCTGACTCTCCTTTCACAAGCTGTTTTCTTCCACAGAATTACTGAACTCTGGCAACTTTTTTGATGTTTGCACCATTTGAAGGCATATGAAAAAAGGACAACAGCCATTTGGGAGATGATAAATCAGTATGCTGAGGGCCAGCTCCATGTTCAGAGTCACTAAGGCTTTGGCCATTTCAGTGCTCAGCTAAATAGGAACTGAAGCTAAATCCACTGGCATGCCTGATTCGTAGCACACACCACAGTTGTGTGATTTGTGGGGTATATCTGCATCAACCAAAGTGTCTGATTACCACCAATAAAGGCTTTCTGCTAGACACTGCAAGTAAAGGTCTCCATACTTTCAGACAGGGCATTGAAGGAAAGGGACAATTATATAGTTTGAAAGCTGATGTTTATCACATGTTGATGGGTAACTGAATTATGCCTTTTACAGTCATTGGGCCTAAAGCTAATCTTGTTAGCCTACCCAAAGTTGCACTGGTTTTACATGACCTGAGACAGTATCATTCCTGAGACCCTTCTTGAAGAAATCCATAAGAATCTGCAAGATATTTTAGCTCATTTTAGTTGACGATATCAGAGTGATAAGATAACAATTAAGAAGCTCTTGGTAAAATATTTAGTTGTGTTTAAGTACGGAAGAGGACAAGATTTCCAGACATCCGCTCCTCTGTTTGGTATGGTGTAGAGAAACCTGGAGGGATTAAAACTGATCAAGTGTAGATCATTCTTTTTAGGTCATAATATTCTAACTCCTGAAAGTACCTTGCATCTAAAAATAGGACATTAATTCAGGTCACAGTTGCTATTCGTTCATCCAAATGTGATTACATGTCTAGTTTTACTACAAAGGATTTTATTGTACTGCTAAAGCAAATAAGTGTCCTATAAACCTGCCCAGCCTTACCTGAAGAAGCAGTGGAAAAAGTGCCAGGGTTTAAAGTACCCAAATAACGTGAGTCACCTTGCGTGTTTAATGTGGTGGTAACTTCTGGTGGTGGCTTCTGCAGATGGTGCTGCATGATGATAATCATCACGCTATAAAGAACTGCAGGGTGTGAGTGACAGGATTCATAGAATGAGAAGAGGTGCTACAATAGAGTTATTGTCTCTTTTCAGGTGTGGTTAATGGCTCCAAAGCAGATGTTAATGATTGGCTAAAAGTAGTGACTGCATTTGGGTGTGCCTAAAATTATAGTATGAAGGAAGTAGCTAAATCTGCAGGTGTATGGAAGCGTACGGTCATACTGGTCTACCAGCAGTGGCTAAAATCCCAGTCTACAGGGAATTCTCCTCATAACTGTTTCAGGGAAGGCGTTCACCAAATCTAGACCAACTGTGTAATTCTTAGATGCAAAAAGTGACTGAACATTGTAACCTACATCCAGAAGCTTGTTCAGTCCATGGCAAATCCAGTCACAGCTGTCACACCTTTTTTTGTGTGTCCAGTGTGTGTACCAAATCTATTTTTGTTTTAACATACTCCAACTTTATTTGCTTGGAACAAGCAAATGCTAAATATATAATTATATAGCCTTTATGCAGCTTTTTGGTGCCGAAGGTAAACAGCTTTGCATATTTTCCTCATTCTATGTCACCATAATTGTTCACATATATTTTTGGGATGAACTTATCTCACTTGAACTCATGTATTTCTACTAGTATTTTAATTAGTGTTTCAGGGGCATGGAGGCACTGTTTTCTAGACTGTTGTGGGGGAAACATAGTAAACCATTATATGTGGAGCAGTGAAACCCAAAGCTGCATTCTGTAAGGCTGTGGCATGTGGTATTTGGTCGATTGCGAAAGTTGTTTTCAAACACAGGCCCAGGTAGTAGTCTTCTTAAAATCAATGTGCTTGGTTCACTTCAAGTGAACTTGTCCACATCATGTGTGAAAACTGTTCTGTCACAGCGCCAGGCTCTGAATAACGTAATTGGTTTACTCCCTGTTGCAAGTTGCGTAATAGCAAGGAATGGGATGCTGTCTTCTGCAGAGGAAGCACGGTTAAAGTGCATGGCTAAAACCCTTCTCGAGCAAGAACAGCTCCTCATTTGCTGGTGCTTGTACCAAAGGAGCGTTAAAATAGTAAGCCACAGAGCCTGTTTCTATCTATTTCCTAAAAACTATAAAGGTGAGTTGCACAGTCGATGCACAGCCTCTGTATGGAAACCTACCCATGATGACGAGCCCCTCTCCGAGCCAGCCAAGAATCAATCCGGGCTGCAGACTTAAGTGTTCGGGTCAAGTGTAAAAACACCCTTAGATGGACTTTTAGATGGCCTTCCTGACCCTGCTCGGTCTTCATGAGTGCCAGGTCTAAATCATTTAATGGTCTTGGTCCCAGTCGTTAAAGACACTTGTGACTTGATTTAAAGATTGACCTTCACATCTTTGAAGAACATTGAACAAAACACATTTTTATACATCCAGTTAAGCCAGAAAGCCCATTTTACAAGCTTTCAAAAGAATAACAGACTCCTCGTACTTGGATGAGCATGTTTTATATGTTTATGTGAAATAACCATGAAGAGTTCAGGACAGCTATGAAACTCCAACTTTAGCTTTTTTTCTCCAGCATCCATTTAAAAGTTAGGAACTGTCTAAAAATGTCTAGAATACAAGTTTGAAGTTTTATCATTATTACTATTATTATTAGAAGTGACCTTGTCAGTACATCTGCTGATACTTTCGGGAACATGACTAATGATGTGCCCAGAAGCATCAGCAGATGTACTTACAGAATTACTGCTAATAATAAGGCAACAGAAGGTTTCTAACTCTGAAGCTGACAGTGGAAAAACACAGTGATCGTCTGAGTTATGTGTACATTTATGTATTTCGAGCCCCATATAGACGGACTTATAACTGAATTATCTTACTGAGGAAGGCAAATGTAGCACCAGGATACCGTGCCCAGGTCTTACCCACTATACACCTAGTGCTCTGTTAAAGCATGAGCCTTGTGAAGTAAAAGAACATAATTACGGTTTTGTACCCTGATTCCTGTAGCCGCTCTGATGTACGAGAGCCGCGAGACGAGACTTTATTTCTATACTAAAGTTGTTTTGTGTGAAACCTGAAGTGTACAGGCATGAGTGCATCCCTGCACTAAGCATGTTCAACCAGTGCAATATGTTTTGCATGAAATATATCAATAAATTAACTGTTTTTATTATTTATTAGTTTTTCCTCATGGGTGTTAAAGGGGCAGTGTTTAAGATGACTCAACATGTCTCATTCATATTTCACCAGTCCCTCTTCCTCCCTCTTCGGGTCTTACCAGTTCAGAAGTAATGTTGCGTTTTAGCCCTTTACTTGCCAGTGTTAACTCGTTTTACTTCTGGTATTTGTTATCTCTTTTGTTTGCTCCTAAACGTGTTTTTTGCAGGGAGTGGGTGATAGCAGTTACTTCAGCCATTCTTGTGTTTACTAAACCTTTCATTGACATCAGGTCCTGAAGTGATCTAACTGGGAGAAGGGCCTTTAACATGATTAGAGGTTAGAATACACCATTGGAGAAGCAGTGCTATTACTTCATCCTCTCAATGTGGATGGATGGCAGACTTAACACCCAATGCTATAGCCTCTTGAGGTACAATGTGATGTTTTGAGACAGGTTGAGCCAGGGCAAGCTGATTAGCATGCTAACTTTTTTGACACCCCTTCAAAACTTTTTTGAGATTCTACTGTATTAATAATTGTTGTTAATTTTGGAATGTCTAAACTAAAACTCTTACATGTTACTTTTACTCCATTTTACTCATTTAAGACACCAGTTCAGAATTAGACTTCATAATCATAAGCTCTGGGCAAAAAATGAGTCCCCTCTGTGATGCTCTGGGGGTGTTTTAATTATGCGGATATGGGGCTTTTGGTTGAGGTGACAGTACATTTGAACCACAGTGTCTACACTGACAAGGTTTTGCCATTTGCTCATTATTTTACTGAGCAAAACGCCAAAAAAGGCAACCACCAAATCTGGCGGAACTGCGCAATTCTTCGCTGCAAGAGTCGCTGAACATTGATGTGGCCTATATCCAGAAACTGTCCAGTACATGCCAAATTGAATGGCAGCTGTTATTCTTGCTTGTTAAGGCATTACACGTTATTAGGTACGTTTCAGCCACAGAGGCCTCATTTTGTCCAGCCAGCATTAGCTTGTCTTTCATGCCCTGTAGGTGCAGCAATCCAGCAGAGCTTCTAAACGCTCCCTTGCTACCACCCTTTGAACCATGCCGCAAACCCCAAAGGGGTCCAGACCTCCAGGTTGAGAACTCCTGATGTAATAGACTAGCAACTGGATGGGTTAATAATTAAATGATTAGCTAATTATGAAAAGCTTGATTTCGAACATGATCTTTTCATACGTTACCTACCCCCACCACCAATGCTGCTGAATGTCTTGCCAGTGTTTTCAAAATCAGAATCTTTTTTATCCATCCCTATTTTTTTTTAATTTAAGTAATAGAAAAGCATCTTCATAAAAATGCTGAAATCAGGGGAAAAAACACATTTTAACAAACAGAGAGATGACACTCCTTTGACTGCTGTTTCCATTCTGGGAGCTTAATGAATTCAGAACACCTCGGAGGTCTGGGATGATTGGGTCAGAGCAGTAGGAACACTTCTCCCTTGAAATGTTTTAGATGTTCTTTGCGTGTGTTGATTATTCATGGCAGTGCTGGCGCTGCCGGATGTGAATGTAACATTTGCTGAAATGCCCTTTTTTAGGGTTTAGACAAACACATTTTCTTTAACATTATCACGAGTATCCATTTAGAGCTTAATCAAATCTAAATACTGTTTCACATTAACAAACCCATAGACCCAGAGCATACCAAGAAAATTAACAAGTTAACTCAATCAAGAAGGTACATCCTCCTATTCCGTGAGCTTTTTTTTCCAGGTTGGTACGTATTTGAACATTTTCAGAAATATGCGTATTGATGTTTACACTTTAGGTTAGCATGGATATAGTTTACAATGCATTGTGAAGGTAAAGGTGATTTTGTAGCTATATACTGCGATTGCAGTATGCCTTGCAATCAGGCACGTGCACAGACAGACCCCCCGGAGGGGAGAAGGATTGAGCCCCTTCCCTTTCGCCCTCAGACTGCACAAGTGCCCTTTTGGTCTGTGTGTATTATATATAGCCTCCTCTATTGTTCAAGATCTGTTTCTGCAAGGCACAGTTAGCTCAGTCTTGCTCAGGGAATAGAACTACTGGGTCAGCTTGGCTTCCATAGGCTTTACTGCTCTTGCACACCCCCCTCAGACTGTGGCTCAGTTAACTCATGCATGCATTATTGAAGCTCTGGGTGTCCTGCAGATAAAGGTCTGATAATTCATAAAATTGACAATAACAATAAACTGTCTGATCCACTCGTACTAGTGCAGTGCATACTAACACACCACCAGTACTTCAGTGTCAGTGATCCCCTGATGCTAATGAAATGCTAACTGAATGTCCATTTAGTCATCAGTTGACAACGTTTCAGCCGCTGCTGCCATTATTTGCTGGGGTAAACAGTGTTTCGCTTGGCAGTAATGGCCTTTATGGCTAAGCACAGCACAGTGTGTGAGCTGCCCATTCGACATTGTCGGTACTACGTTTTAGAGTGAGCTGTTAATGACTGTAAAAAAGCTGCAAATATTATTTTAAGAATTTGTTTTCTTTAAAGCATCCTGCCTCACTTTGCCATGTATAGATTTCAGAATGATCAGAGCCATAGAGATTTTAGAACCATAGAATTCTATAAAACCACTGAACTGCTTCTGCCGTGCATACTGGCTGGAATTGCTGTGGGTCAGGATGCTCTCGTCACACTGACTGCTTAGAGGGCTTATTTGTGCATTGTTGGTTGTAGGCTGTATTGTGCAGCCCTATGATATTTAATCCTCTGATGTGATCCAGATTAATACAGTAGAGCTAAGGTTTTGGCACAGACTCTGCTGTGCCAGTAGAGAACTTGGAATAAGGATGTCTTGGCTGGCAAAGATTCAGAAATGATGTACTTGTTCACTGCTATCCTGACTCACAGACGTACACACACACCGGAGAGTAGAGGAAATTTGATAGTGACAAAAACAAACTGGCACATCCACATTCTGCTCTTACGGCATGGTGGGCAGAAGATTGGCAAGAAGATTCCGTCTCGCAGTGTGACGCAGCCTAGCAGTCACAAACATGCCTGTCCAATAAGAAAAAGAAAGGTGTGTGTGTGTCTGTGTGTGTGTGTGCAAACTGCAGATGCTATCTCAGACTCGACAACCAACACAGTCAATAGCCATCAGGGGCACAATGATGATAAATGTGCGGAGAATATGTGCTTTCCTCTCTGCTTTTGTGAGGGAGTGTGCAAGTGTCATTGTAGGTTCTCGTGCCTATACACCTTTTCTTCACATTGTTCAGTATGTAAACATTGTTATGGTTTGAAAATATACTGTACTGTGTTAAGAATGGTAGAAACAACAGACTCATTTGAATATTTGGGCTCAAACCAGAGGTAGCATGGTCACCTGCAGCAGATGAGGCTGTTGTAGTGATGCTTTGTGCATGAAGCTGTGGACCACATGCAACAAAAGCATGAATAACTAATATTTTCAAGCATGAGTATGGGACATACACGTGACACAAAAAAAATTACAGAGCTCCTAATTAGAATATCCCATTTCACCTTAAATGGTTTACCAATTACATTCAGATGTCTGTACAGGTGCTGGAGTGTAACTGATGCCCCATTAGGTGGAAGTGAAGTTTTAACAGAAAGCTGGCTAATAGGAAGCCAGGGGTGTAGCAATTCATATTTGCATCTGTGAGGCTAGTGTTAGAATGCAGTATTTTCATAGGTTTATCTAATCTGTATATTGTTTGGTTTTGTTTTAGCACTTTTTCCACAGTAAAAATACTTAAGATTTGCTTGGTTGTTAAAAAAAAAAAAGTTGAAAAAAGCATATCCCAGAATAATAGCTAATAATAATCATCCCTAAACATACAAAAATAGTTTTACTTAAGCATCTAAAAAAGGTGTCATTTGAAATTAAGCATCTAAAAAAGGTATCATTTGAAATTATAACATCACCGGATGTGTATATCTGGTGTATACATGTATAGCCCTGAAAAGACTGCATCCAGAAGGCAGCATAGGTTGCTCCACAGTTCACTGGACAAAAAACAAGTCACTTTGCGTGTATAAGGTGGTTGCGACCAGATTCATAGATCGAGAAAAGGTTGTACAGTGCAGTGAATGTCTTGTTCCAAATGTCTTGTTGTGGAAAATGGGTCTCTAGCAGATGTTAGCAAAAAGGGGTGTTTAAATTTGGGTGTGCCAAAGGCCATAGTGGAAGTAGCTAGTAGCTAAGTTTGCAGATGTATGGAAGCGTATGGTCATACGAGTCTACCAGCAGCAGGAATAATCCCAGTCTTCAGGACATTTTCCTCAGATGTGTGCCAGGGAAGGCATCCACCAAATCCACCAGTCCATGCCAAATAGAACTGCAGCTGTTATTCATGCTCTTCAGGGTATTACACACTATTAGTCACAGGTAACACAGTTTTATATAGCACCTTGGTCAGACCACCCACTGCTAGTTTAATTAGTTTCCACTGTAAAGGGCAGAAAAGGATGCTTTCACCCAGTGTGTGAAATACCCCCTGCTACAGAGCTACCCCGAGGCAGACCTGTGCTGCATCTCTAGTTAGTCAAGATAAAGACAAAAAAGAGACAGAGCCGTCAATTTTACCCCAATGGACAAAATACATTTTAAATAATTCAAAAGTCCTGGCCCACTAGTTCACACCAAACTAACGTAAACCTCCCTCACACCTTTGGCCCTGACACCATTGACTCCTGTGAAACCCAGGTTTCAAAAAGCACATGACTCAGAGCACCTAATTAATGCTCCACAGATATTTTTTAAGGGTTCAGAAGAAGCATCACTACCGGTCACTTTGCAACTCCAAGTTGTCAATATATGTAAATTTAGCTGCAACAAAAGTCCAGTTTCTATTAAATTACAATTCATTTAATTCAATTCCACACATTTACACCTCAGCCTACAGCTGTTTAGCTCCACCCACTCAAGCTGACGTTATAAGCAGTGTTAAGCCAGAGTTGTTTTTTGAATGAGACGTAAATCATGACAGTCAGAACAGAGGTCATTTACGTATAAAGAGATCCCTTAGACATTTTTTGTAAGGAGTAAGGAGAGGTTGGAAAACGCTCATTTAAAAATGAATTATTGCTGCACCGAACATTATAAGACCTCAGGGAAAACAGTGAAAGAGAAAACAAATATGGGGCCTTTAAAACTAAAGTAATAGCCTTTGTCCCATATCTGCAATAGATGAAATAGTGTCAGTGGTAGACGTTTATGAATATAGCCAGAAAATATGTTTAGAGGTGCACATATGAAAGAGAATTCAGCTGCTGGCGACAATTGGAACGATACACAAGAGCACTTCATGCATTCCTAATAACAAGCTCTCTTTTGCTCTCCAGGCATGTTAGGTATCTGAAGTTAGCTCCTATGTTTTTGTACTGGAGCTAGCTGGTTTAACTAAGAAACAAAAACGTACACCCCTCCACTTAGCAGTGAGAGGATAACTGTGTGGAGTTATGTTATTTGTTTTCTTTCCTTGTATAACATACTGTTATCTATAATAATAATAAAACATTGCATAGCATGGCTAAAAAGGAAAAGCAGTAGTGGCCATCTTGTTTTGTCTAATATGGGTTTAGGAAGTTTGTATGATGCTAATTGCTGAATTTTAAGTGTCCATTACTTGTTAGCTACATATGCCTTATAGCTCCAGTGTAAAACTAGTGACGTTATCTTAAGACACTGAACAAGTCTCAGGAAATTGGGTATACTATTTTGTCTGACTAACTTTCCAGTGTTTTAGTAATGTCGGAGCTGAATGACCAGGACCAGAGGTTACAGATTCCCTGATGGTTTAGATCAAATAGCAGGGATTGAATTAAATGGCGGCAATGTTTTTGTCTGTGGTATTTCCCCTATTTGTCTCTCAATCTGTGTTACCAGTGGTCACTAAAAGCATCGCTCTAAAATGGTCATTTGTCATTTGTTCAAACAAACATTTATTCGTCACAGCCAGCCTGGGCTGTTCAATATGTGCATTAGAAAGAATCACACTAAAAGGCACTTGTGCAGTTTGTTTTTTAGCCTTTTATGTCTATGAACTTGTCTCCTGTGTTGAAGTATATTTGGATTTCTCCCTTAAATATCAGAATGCTTTAGCATTCACATATGAACTGTATGTATAATACCAAAATCCGAATAACAAATCTAAGTTGCAATGGAGAAAAATAGCTGAGTTCACTGATCAGACCTATCTGTGGTCTAATGAGCTGCCTGATTGACATTTCAGACTCCAAGCTAGCACCTCCATACATGCATGTATGTTTTTTGTGGGAGGGTTGAGTAAACTGTGAGTTCAGGCACTGATGTTGGCCTAGAAGGCCTGCCATCAACGTTCCTGTTTGTCTGAAAGGTGTTCAGTGGAATCGAGGACAGGGCTTTGTGCAGGACACTACAGTTCCTGTACTCCAAGCTCATAAAGCCATGTCTTTATGGACCTGGTTTTGTGCAGTGGGATCATGATGGAACTGCAAAGGCTCTTTGCAGTCACAACTGGTGCCACAAGGCTGGACGCATATAACTGTCAACAAAGTATTTGTGTGCTGTAGCAATAACACCACCCTTCACTTGAACTAAAGAGTTAAAACTCTGATAAACAGCCCAGGACCCATTATCCCTCCTCCACCCAACTTTACGGTTAGCACTGTACAATCCATTAGGTATGGTCCTCCTGGCATCCGCCATAGCCAGATTCATCCATCAGACTATATATGTATGCATGTCCATAAATGCATTGGTGCAGACATTCACACATCAGAGTAGCGAATGGCAGATTCTTTGTATGGCTGAAATGCTTGGCGAGAACAGGTGATTCTGATTCAGACTTCCATTCTGATTCAAATAGTGAAGCGTGTTTATTTTTTCACTCCTGGGAACACATGTCCACTGTTTTAGTGGCAGTGTGCTTTTTACCACCTCACTCCTGGCATTGCGCATAATGGTCTTAGACTTGGGTGCAGATGCTCAGCTTTGGAAACCCTTTTTACTGATGCACAGATATGGTGCAGATGTTGCTTGCAGAGGCAGTTTGGAACTGTGTAGTGAGCGATGCAACAGAGGATTGGTGAGATTTACGTACGCTTCAGAGCTTGGCGGTTTGCATGGTCTAGCTGTTGTTGTTCCGGCTGGAAGCTTTCAGTTCCATCTATTCTCCTGCCAGTGTTTGTCTATGGAGATTGCAGGGCTATGTGCTTGATTATGCCAATAACCTGTACACGGGAGTTATTGGCACACTGTTCCTAAGTTCCTGAGCTATGGGCAAGCCATGATGGACTAACTAAAAAAAAAAAAAATGAAAGAAAGAAAATGGGGAGGTGCATTCTTATCCTCAATGCATAATGTGAAGTGTCTGGAAAACTGTTCCTTTCAGCTTGAGTGGGCCAGCAAACCCAGAGCCCAGCTTTTATGAAAACAACTCCACAGCACAATGTACTGGGTGTTACTTCAACCTCCAAAAGGAATTTGGAATTGAATGCAGAGAGAACTATACTCCCTAGGCACCATCTCATACTAGCTAAGACCACCCAGCTTACCCATCCGTCATCATTCATTCACAAAAAAATTAACCTAATTACATAAACAGTTCCAAAAACGTTTGCTTGTTGATCACATACGTTTGCACAGTATGTGAAATGCCGATAAAAACAAAGCAGTGATTAGTGAATTCCGATTGACCTGTTTTAAATTAAAACTATTTAATGTTGTACTTTTTGGATGTAATGTGATGCCTGTAATATATTCCAAGAAAGTTGGGACGGGAACTGTTACATCTTTCCTTTTACCAGCACTTTATAATTATTTAGGGTTCAGCTGCAGCTGCCTTTGCTGATGTATTTTGCACTTTATAATGTCCCATGTATTTTCTATAGGAAACAGGCAGTCCATTCAAGCACTGGCACACTTTGATTACAGAGCCAAGCTCTGAATGTTTCTTGGCATTATCATGTTGAAACAAACATGGATAGCCCTTAAAAAGACTGCATCTAGAAGGTAGCATAGGTTGCCCCAAAGTTCAGTGGAAAGAAAAGATGACATCTCGTGAAAAAAAAAAAACATCTCGTGTGTTTAAGGCGGTAGTAACTTCTGGCTTCTGCAGATAAATATCTGTGAGGTGTGAAGGGCAGGATCCATAGATTGAAAAGAGGTGTTGCAGTTCAGTGAATCCATGTGGTACAGGTCTCGTTCCATGTGTGGTAAATGGCTCCAAAGCAGATGTTAACGATTGGCTAAGAGTAGTGATTGCATTTGGACGTGACAAAGACCATAGTGTGAAGGAAGTAGCTGAATATGCAGGTGTATGGAAGTGTATGTTCTTACAGGTCTACCAGCAGTGGCTAAAATCCCAGTCTACAGGAAACTATTGTTTGACACAATTCTTTGATGGAAAAGTGTCTGATCATTGATGTGGGTTAAAATCTCTGCAGTTCCTCGTTGAAAAGTGCCATTTTCAAGCTGTTGTGATATTTGCTGACACATTTTTGTCAAATGGTGAGCCTCAACCCCCTTGCTCATAAAAGTTGCTGCCATTTATACATTACGTGCAAACGTGAGTGCACAATTTGCTTAAGATGTTCTTTAAACATTTCAATTTTCCTAGTCCTAAATTGCCCCATACCATCTTTGCATTTCAGAATGAGTACGTGTTTACAAAAAAAAATGATGTTTCAGATAAAGCATTAAATATCTTGTACTGTTTTAATTTAATACAGGTCAAAGCAGATTTATAAATCACTGCTTACTGTTTTTTTTAGTGAGCCTATGAGGTGGAAACCCTTTCTTGTTATATATATTGAATCTTTGGCGAAACAGAATGCATTCCAATTGCAGTCAGTGTTGAAGTCACAATTCTAATCTAACACGACCAAGAAAAACCTTAAAATATTAATAATCCACCATGAATGACCGCAGTGCATTAAATATTCATTTAAACCATGCAGTGAGTAAATACCTCCTTAATAATTTACATGATTTGAACATGTTGTTTGTCCTCGCTAATGTGCTAACAATGCTACCA
Organism: Prochilodus magdalenae; assembly: GCA_024036415.1. Lineage (NCBI taxonomy): Eukaryota > Metazoa > Chordata > Actinopteri > Characiformes > Prochilodontidae > Prochilodus > Prochilodus magdalenae. The sequence continues at coordinate 184,691 of JAMWET010001206.1, read as the reverse complement.
TTTTCTCCCATTTGTTCATTTACTTGTACGTCTTTTTCCCCAGCTGATGTTTAAAAATGGCGCATAATGAGATTGTGTCATTAAGTTTTAAAGCAGCTGGTTGCTCCTCCTTTGGATGTGGAACGAGTTGTTTACTCCTTGAAAGCGTACCTCAGCTCCTTGACATCTGAGCAGTGTCGTTTATCTCTGCTCTGTACGTTTCTTTTGTTGTGAAGCCTGGGTCAATTTTCACCTCTTCTTTTTTTATTTATGTATTTATTTATGTTTTATTTTTTTGAGACTGTCAAGCAGATAGTACTGCAGCTACACGCATACAAAGATAAATTATGCTTCTCTTTTTCATGTCTTATTACAAGCTAAGGAACTTTTTTAAACTCCCTCCCCTCCATCTCCATTTTGGAAGCACAACTCTGCTGTCCTTGAGCTTCCCAACCCACTCCTTTGTGTCCTTCAATCTTTTTTCCCTCTCTTTTTCCTTGAACCCTCTCTTTCTCTCACCTGCTCCCTCCATCGCTCTGCTCATCACTGTTTTTCCCTGGGCTTTTGTCCCTCTGTCTTTTGTCTTCCTTTTTCCTTTTTTCCCTCTCTAACCTTTTGCCACATGTAACCAGTTTGTACCTTGCAGTACTTCTCTTTCAATCCTTTTCCAGCATTTCTTGTTCGGTTTCTTGAATTGGTTTTGTTTTGTCTTGTTTTTCAGAACGCTGCAGACAGTTGGCCCATCCCACGCTCGGACCTACACTGTGGCGGTGTACTTTAAAGGAGAGCGCATAGGCTGCGGAAAAGGACCCAGGTATAAATACGGTTATGCTCATTCAACTCAGCTTTTTGTACACGATGTCTTTGTAATTTAAATGTCATGCAAGGTAGCTTTACATAATATAAGCGATGCAGAGTCAGTAAACAAAAATATTACAGCACAGAGTCTCACACAGTTCAGACACAGAAAGTCTAAGAACGAAGGAAAGAAAACAGATAAACTGAATAAAATCAGATAAGCCACCACTGAGAGACACATGTTCAAGCTTTATCTTAATTAAAAGATTTAAGATTCAACTATCGTATCTGGATTTTAAATTAATTTATTTGATTGTTCCAATTCTTGGTGCTCTGCATACTAATGCCTTTTCTCCTCTTAGTCATTTTTATGACTCTTGGTATCTAAGCCTGTAGTCTAAGTTTAGTCAACAAGAATTGTAAAAGCCCACTAATGAACTTAACCGCTGCTTTCTGTCCTGACTCCAGAAGTCATCTTTATTCATGACCACACAGAATTATGTTTTACTACATTTGGGTTAGGACAGAATGCATTCGGTCTGCAGAGATTAGGCAGGGTTTTTGTGAAGTTACTGCTAAATTATAAATTTAGCATTAAAAATAATAAATAAAATTATAAATTATATTTTATTGGGGTTCAAGGTTTTGTCCATGTGCAGTCAGAAAATTTGTTCAGGCAGAATTTTATTGGCTACAGTTGAGTTCAGACAATAGGGCTACAGTCTGGTTTAAACAGAAATTTCTTGGCAACAATCGCGTTTAGTGAGCATTTTGTAGGACTAAACTTGAGTTCAGATGGAATTTTGTGGGACTATAATCGGGTTCATGATTAGGCTATGGCTGGGTTGGAATAAAACATTTTCAGGCTCGGGGAACTTGCTAATAGAGGTGTATGACAAGTTTACATTGCAGACAGAATCAGAGCAAAGGCTAGATTGGATTTTAGTGTCCTAACGGACAGGCTGGAGCTGCCAGTAAGGGAACAAGCAGAAAGGCAGTGAAAGCCACGGTTGAGACATGGGGCAAATAGGTAGGGGGCTGACAGTGGGATAGAAGGAAGAGAGTGATCCAGTGAAAGACAGATTAAAGAAATCAAACCCTAAATCCTATCCGCATCCTTTACACTCTTGAATTTGAATCTCTTTCCTGCAGGCCTGCTTTGAAAGCCCCCTCTCCTTGGCTCTAAGCTAGCGATAACTCTTTTTCTCTTTCCCCCTTTTTTCTTTTTCCTTTCTTTCTTTTTCACCCATCCTCAGCTGTTTATGTATTTACCCAACGTTAAGCTGCTGCTGCATTTGCACTATGATCGCATAATGCAGAATGGATATGCACTGTAAGCTACTGGAGAGCCTGCATAAACACTCTCAGGTTCAGCAGCCCGAGAGCTTTACCTTTTCACAGATAGAGCGTCGCCACTCAATAACGCCACTCTACACACATACACCCAAAGAAAAACAGCTTTAGCCAACACTTTTCTTTAATCCCCCTCTCCTCCCCTTCAGCCTTACAGATGAATTTCAGTACAGTACGGCAGAGGATCTCTCTCACTCCTACATTTCCATACATTCACTCTCAGTCCTCCCTCTGTCTTTCTATTTTTTGTTTTTCTTCTCTTTCTCTCAAACTAGCACTTTCCATCTGTCTTCTTTCTTTATTTCTCACCTTATTTCTTTTTCAACCCTCATTATTCTTTTTCTTCATTCCAAGCTGTTGAGAAATCTGTCTCAAATGCATACTATTTTACCTCGTCCCTATTTATTTCTTTAGTTTTTCTTTCTCTCATTTCATTAGTTTTGTTCTTCTCACTTCTCACCTCAGACTTTCCTCTCTCTCACTTTTTCTGTCCTCTTTCTATTTGGCCATAACTTCCATTTTCTTTTCCTTCCTCTCACTTTCTTTAGTTTTTATCTTCTTTCTCAGTCTTTCGTTCTTTCCTATTTACTCATTCACTTCTGTTCCTTCTTACTTTTCTTTCTGATTTTTCTATCTGACTCTTTTTCTTTTCTTCTTGCTTTCTGCCTTTGTTGTCTTTAACTTTTTCTTCCTCTTCTCTCAGTTCTTTCTTTCTATTTCTTTTTTCTTATTCGATTGCTTATGTTTTGCTTAGTATCTAATTTTTCTTAACTTCCTCTCTCTCTAACAGCATCCAGCAAGCTGAGATGGGTGCCGCTATGGACGCACTGGAAAAATGTAAGTCATTTTGGTGGAACGTTTTTCTACAGATAAGACATGGTGCTGTTATCTAATTCAGGAGCACTAATAATAAACATTGTAATCTGTAAAAACAGCACCATGGAACCAGACTTTTACACGGAAAACGTATGATAAACAGCAAGGCGCATTCTAGCTCAGTGCCTTGTAGAGGAACATTGTGAGATTAATTTCAAAATTGTAGCAAAACTGCATTGACTATAAAATTTGTATTACTATTTAAAAATTTTCTTGAAGAACTTTTTAAATAGATTTGGTGTTTATTATTCTGTAAAATGAATGTACTTTCTGTAATTCTCCTAGAAAATCAGATTGTGGTTTATGGCTGAGATTCGGTGAAAGCCTTGCTAAAAAGCCCTTCCTCCCAAAGCCTATTGTAGTCCAAGGTCGTGCTCTGCCTTATACTGGCATGTTCTTCTTCCTGCACCACACAATGTGAGAATAGATTGCACACTGAGCCCTCTCTGCTACGCTAACATGCTAGGAAGATATCTTTATCAGCACTTGTATTGTTTGTCACAAGGAAAAGACTCATTGTAGAGCCGAGTTTTGTTGTAGAAGAACCCTCCAGCGCAAGGGCTCTCTAGAAACATCTCCTCGAGGCCTCTTCACAAAGCCCCCATTCAGCATAATTACAACGCACTCAAGGAAAATTAGATATACGTCGTATGATTTAGACAAGAGCTTTGTTAATGGCTTTCAGTGCAAGACAAAAGTGCAGCGATAACGACTGGCATACTTTCCTGATCTGCAAGATCATGCCAAGCCACTAATGCATATTAATGCAGTTGTATTACATTAACTCTTTCTAGAACATTGAGTCATTTTTCTTTCTTAGCTTGACTTTCAAAACTGTCCCCAAGTATGTGCTTACTAGGGCTACATGATAAACCTATGATTTGTCAGTAGGGCAACAATGATGCAAAACTCATTCTGCAAAAGTGTGCAGTGTGTAAATAAGTGTTTTATTGAACTCAACATAAATGCATGATATAGTATGTGCTAGGGCTGTACCCGACTCAGAATTTCGTCAGTCGAATCGGATTCGCCCGTCCTGGTCGACGATTTGACTATTCGTTCGTGTTTTTTTCTCCATGTACATTATCTAGTAATCAGTAAATCAGTCTGCATACAGTTCAGATCAGACGTCCTCCTCATTTAGAAAGTCAGCAGAGTCACAGGAACATATTTCTGAACTAAAAGAGGCGGGGCTTATGATGATCGATCTGAACTGGAGCCTGATTTAATTACAGAATACAGCATCGGGCAGCAGCTCGTATTTATGCTAAACATTAGCGCTTATAGTCTTTTTAATTTCACTTCTAACAGCTTCTTCAGTAGGAGGACCCTTCGTCTTTCATCTCTCATAAATAATGAACGGCTAATAAAACCAAATTATTCCATATTTCAATTACTTTTAGATGAAAAGACGTTCAGTAAACCTGAAACCGTTTATTATATTTGTTGTGTTCCGCTTCGATGAATCAGACGAACAACGTCATATCAGAACAAGCTGCTTTTTAATGACATTTAGAATAGAGTAACCGACTTCTCCACTTTTTTCCGCTCACACTTGGCTAGCTCTTCTTCACTTTACCTCTTGCAACAACTCTCTAACCTCACTTATCACTGGCTCCCCCTAGAGGTTATTCCCAGCCACCACAATATTACCCTCGCTGAAATAATTATCTCTCGTTTATCGGCAGGCGTATTAAGTGACTGTACTTATCGTTAAATAAAGATAATCTTAACTTTAATTTGTTCAGATTCTCTTCTTCTAAAGCTCCTCCAGACTTTCTCTGAGACATCGTTCCACCCGTGTTTCTCAGCCTGCCTTTAGCGGATGAACCGCCAGTGCGCGTCGTCATGTGGATTTTATATTTTAGCAAGCATGCATCACAGCCCAGCTAGAACTTTAATATATATTTATTATTCCCCCTTTTAATAATTATTAAAATGTCTTTTTACATTCTTAAAGTTCTTTTACATTTTTGTAAGCGTTAGTCTGTTTTACGAAGAAAAAAAAGGTCACTGTTGTCAGTCGACTTGAAGGGTCTCAGTCGACTTAAAGGCTCTCCGACTGACGATTTGATTCGTCGACTTCTAGAGGGCAGTCCTAGTATGTGCACACCTGACGGTCATTCCTATATGTGCTTGCTGGACTTCCCATTCCAAAGCTATGCTCATTAATATGGAGTTGACTCCCCTTTGCGGCTATAATAGCCTCTACCTTTCTAAGATTTTAGAGTAGTTGTCAGGTCAGGCACTAATGTTGGATGAGAATGCCTGGATTGCAGTCAACTTTGCAGGCCATCCCAAAGGTGGTCAGCTGTGTTGAAATCAGGGCTCTGTGCAGGCCAGTGGCCTCCGCAACAAACTCATAGCATTAACTTCAACCTTTCCTGGAACTGAGAGCTCAAACAACTACTATTATTCCTCCACCACTAAACTAGCCTTCTCCCAGCGACCACCAAATTGCCAGATAGTCAAGCATGATTCATCACTTTAAAAAACACATTTCCAGAGCTCCAGAGTTCAGTGGCAGCATGCTGTACACCAATCTAGCTGATATTATGCATCTTGATCTTAGACTTTTGTCTAACTGCTCAGCCAAGGAAACCCATTTCATGAAGCTTACAGTACACACTTCTTGTGCTTAATGTTTCCAGTTAAGTTTTCTTTTGAGCACAACTGATCAATATGAACATGTTGAGGTAAAACAATACTGAGACTTAATAGCTACATAATAAGACGTGACTACATAGTCCAAACTTCCATCCACAAAAGTACCTACAGCTTTGTTAGAAAATTATCAGTAAGTATATCAGAAAGTTAACTGAAGAGTAAATTTTTGTGTACAGTAATTTCCATTGTTAATGTGTGATGTTAGAGCACCTACAATATTTTTATTTAAGTGCATTTATTAGGGACTTTTCCCTTCACTAAACACATTAAATACGTTGCTTTCTCACAATATCATTCATTCTTAATGTCCACTGCACTTAAGTGCATTCTGGTTTCAGTCTGTGTTTCAGAGATTTGGGCTCTGTGAGCTCAGCATGGCTGCTAGCGCATTAATCAAACAGTGTGTTATTAGAGGGGGGGGAGTTTTGACTAATAAGCTGGGGCTGAATAAAGCTCAGGTTTCCAGCTCGGGTTTGTGCCGCCGTTGTTGAAGGGCGGCGGGGTCAGAGCTTTGATTTAATTCGGCCGCAAATGAGGCCCCTAGCCGTCTGTGATTGATGCTGTTTGTCTCCATCTCCTCTCAGGTTTATAAAATATTAGCACACAACAGCAGGGCTCTGTAATAAGCTACCCCTGAGCTTTTACACTCAGACGTCTCCATCGCTGCTCTCTTGCTCTCCTTTCTTCTCACTTCTTTATCCTTGAGAGCATGTCTGCTTAAAGGACTAGTTGGGCCAAAAGTCAGTTTGGCAGCGTTTTTACTTTTACCCCTAATGTAGTACATCAGCCAGCATATGTTGCATCTTATGACTGGAGCTACAATGCTAATGTAGCCATCAGGTAATGTACGCTTATACCTCACTGACTGTCAATAGTGGAAATGGACCAAAGTGCATCTTATAGCTAAATATAATAGTAGCTCTCTTGAAGTTTTAATGTGGTACTCTTCTTCAGACGCGATGCTTATAGGTTTACAGAATTGTACAAATTTAGTGCACGTTTGAACATAGAAAATCACCAGGCCAGCGTTTGTTCGACACTCTTGCACAGACAATGTTTAACAAATGCATAGTTTAATAATACAGACTGTAAATGAACAGAACATGTTTGAGTTTAGTAAGCGTTCCTCCAGCTTTAGCTACATTTACATTTATGGCATTTAGCTCAACACTCTTATCCAGAGCAACTTGCAAGGTTAATCATATTACAGGGAGGCCAATGTAGTTTTCGAAGTCTTGCCCAAGGACTCTTATTGGTGTAGCATAGCATGGTCACCCAGACCAGGATTCAAACCCCAGTCTCCCACATGTGGTGGTGGCCTACTGGCGGTTAGTGGTGTTATCTGCTGAGCTATACCAACCCTAACCAGTTACTTTCTAAATAGGATGATCCTAATAATTTGTGTGAGGTAACTGAGTGGTCTGCTTCAGATTGCTTTTTGTGAAAAGCCAACTCTCCAAATGTGAAAACTTTTCAGCAAAAGTGTCCAACTTTTTTTTTTTTTTTTTTTTAAGAGGTGCAGATTGGACCACATCAAAACTACAGTAATGAAATTTTATTCACAAATGTAAATCAAACATGGTATTCAGCATGAAGTCCCTATATGAGATGCATGTATTTGCTTTGACTCTCTATGAAATGGTATTACATTTTCCAAATATGCCTGGTCATAATGTTTTCCAGTACTGTTGCCACTGTCTAGTGTAAGGATAAGAGATGCCCTGACTAGCAGACCACTTAATATCACACTTTAAAACAGCCACGGGAATCTACCCACGAGCCACGTTTGGCACTGGGGGCCAGACTGTGGACACCCCTGTTATATACCATTCTAGTAATCATGTCATTTTTGTAAGGTGGCAAGTAACTTGGTGGTTTATGTGCTAGTTGGTGCAACCACCTGAATGAGCTTATGATAATTTTTTTTATTTTTTTTAAGCTTTATTTGCACTCTGTCACTCTGTTTCTGCTTATAACGACAGTAGCCAGGTTTCCATCCAAGTGTCCTATTAAATCCAGAAAACTGAAATGTCACATTCTGAGGAATATGAAGCGTGTTTACAGAGAAATATTTTATCCTAAGTGGTTTCTTATTGCTGTTTTGTCCTGTACTTTATATCAAAAAAGCACTGAGACCAACAACTTTTACTATCTAATATTGCCATTGAGGTTAAAGGTATATTTTTGATTGCTTCATCAGTTCACCTGTCACTTTTGCTGCCATGGCTGAGCAAATATCAAACCAGCTGATCAGTCATGTGAATATGTCCTATTTTCATTTATTTATTTTGCAAATGCATTTAAATAATTATTTTGTTTTTTTCTGGAAAATAAATATATCCAACTTTAGCAAGCTTACAAATTTTTATGTGAATTTTAGGCATTCTATTTGATTTTTCCCTTTTCCTTCAAATCTTTATTCAGTATGTCAAAATATACATTAAAGTACATAGATGGAAACTGATGCCACTGGTATGCGACATTTTAAGTGAGATCAGTGTTCATTTTGGCAGCTGATTTTGATTTGGTTTTTGTCTTAGACTCTTGACTAAAATGTTTATTAGTTCATGTCACATTTTAGTAAATTATTCATTGTTGTTAGCGATTAAAACTGACTAAAAACGGTCGACCAATCAGAACAAAGTAGGCAAGTTGACCCATCAGAGTGAACTGGGCTCATCAGTGTTTCAGAGAGAGAAGTAAATACAGATGTCCAGTATGAAAAAAATTGTTTTTGTAAAGCTGAAGAATGTACATTAACCTTGTGGTTCTTTTCTTTGTATGACAAATTGATTTTTTGTGAAGATGCTTTGAGACAACGTTGGTTGTAAAAAGCGCTATATAAATAAATATTGATTGATTGATTGATTGATGAATGTTAATCTGTTGTAGTAGAGCCCAAAATTAGAATTAGAATTATTTGAATATGAGCATAATAGATCTCCTCAAGAAAAGGTATATGCAACTCCCAAAGTGGGAACCACTTGTTTTTAACACACAAGCTTCCACATGAGGTTTCCTGCTGTTAATTATCCTTCTTGTTTTTTTGTTTGTTTTTTTTGTTTTTTGGATTCTGTCAGAATATATAAGTGAGGGACAGTTCAGGTTGACAGCGCTGCTTCCTAACCTACATTAGTCTCCCAGCTGCAGTGCAAAACTAAAGAAACAAACTTTAGACACCAAAACATGTCTTGGCTAATGCACTACATTTGTGATAGGTTGGGGGAGGGTTGGAGATGGTGTTGGAATTTTTTTTTTTTTTGCCAAAAATACACGATTGCAGTTGAACTTCTTTCACTCCCCTTGCCTCTTGCTCATTTATTTTGTCTGGTCTCTCCGTCTCTATCCCTCCTCCCTTATCACCTCATCCTCTCTCCCTCATTTGCTCACTCCCTCGCTCCCTGTTGCCTCCTTAATCTGTTTCTTCCCCCCCTCCTTTCTTGCAGTAGATCCTTTCTCCCTTGCAAGCAGCTGTCAGATTGATTGATACTCGCTCATTGCTGCTAAATGAACATTTCCCCCTTCATAAATTGCCGTTTCATGTGACTAGATTAGCGATGCCTCCTGAAAAGGTCAGTTCATTTAATATCATCTATCAGTCACGTTCGGGCCAGCGCCGACACTATGGAACTGGGCCGGGTTCAAAATCCCCCCATGCGCTTTTCTATGAATAAACCAGCCAAGGGGGACACTGTCTCTTTCTCTCTCTCTCTCTCTCTCTCTCTCTCTCTCTCTCTCTCTGTCTCTCTCTCCCTCTCCCTCTCCCTCTCTCCCTCTTCCTTCTTTCAGCACCCTGGGGAGCAGGCCGTGGAACTCCAGCAGACTAAGTGCCATGTAAAGATTTGCCCTGAAATCACATCATGCATATGATCAAAACGTTCTCTCAGTTTCATTTCAGTTTGCGCCCAGTGATTGCTAGAAAGATGGATGAGGTTCGGAGGTTAGGCCACTGTACTGTCTACTAACAGGGTTATTGTGGAATGGGAACCTCATATGTAGTGAGCTTTTTCATCATGCACAGCGATGGGACTGCGGAGTCCCCTACCTCAAATGTAATTCCTGGTATTATATGTTGCTTTGCTTGAATAGGCACCACTTCGGGTATTTTGTCTGGCACATTGAAAGGTATAACCCATATTCACAAACGTATATTGACCCGTTAAATATTTTCTGTTCTGTAAAAGTAACAAGACAGACGGTATCCTTGGTAACCTCTTGTTCTATGATGCCATTAAAGCTCAGATAAAACAAAAGTACAGCTTGGTTATGAAAGTGGTAGCCATAGTTTCCGTGTCAAATATCATTGTGAAGAAAAAAATGCCCATGTCAAAGTGAATGGAAAAAAAAAAATTATATATATATATATATATATACTGCTCAAAAAAACACATCAGATCTCAATGGGAAAAAAATCATGCAGAATATCTTTCCTCATATAGACTGGGTAATGTGTTAGGAACAACAGGATGCCACATCGTGTGATGGAAATGAAAACGATCACCCTACAGAGGGTTGAATTCAAAGACACCCTGAAAATCAAAGCGAAAAAATAATGCAGCAGGCTCATCCATTTAACCCAAATTCTATTGCAGCAAAAATGGTACTCAGTAGTTTGTATGGCCCCCACACGCTTGTATGCAACTACGGATGGTGTCCTGGGGGATCTCCTCCCAGATCTGGATCAGGGCATCACTGAGCTCCTGGACAGTCTGAAGTGTAACCTGGTGGCGTCGGATGGACCGAAACATAATGTCCCAGAGGTGTTCTATTGGATTTAGGTCAGGCGAGCCGGTGGGCCAGTCAATGGTATCAATTCCTTCATTCTCCAAGAACTGCCTGCATGCTCTCGCCACATGAGGCCGGGCATTGTTGTGCACCAGGAGGAACCCAGGACCCACTGCACCAGCGTAGGTCTGATAACGGGTCCAAGGATTTCATCCCGATACCTAATAGCAGTCAGGGTGCCGTTGTCTAGCCTGTAGAGATCTGTGCGTCCTTCCAGGGATATGCCTCCCCAGACCATCACTGACCCACCACCAAACCAGTCATGCTGAATGATGTTGCAGGCGGCATAACATTCTCCACGGCGTCTCCAGAGCCTGTCATGTCTGTCACATGTGCTCAGGTAAAACCTGCTCCCATCTGTGAAAAGCACAAGGCGCCTGTGGCGGATCTGCCAATTCTGGTGTTCTGTGGCAAATGCCAATCGAGCTCTACGGTGCTGGCCAGTGAGCACAGGGCCCACTACAGGACATCGGGCCCTCAGGCCGCCTTCATGAGGCCTGTTTCTGATTGTTTGGTCAGACACATTCACAGCAGTAGGGCTCTGCCAGTGCTCATTCTGTTCCTTCTTGCACAAAGGAGCAGATATCGGTCCTGCTGAGGGGTTAAGGACCTTCTACAGCCTTGTCCAGCTCTCCTAGAGTAACTGCCTGTCTCCTGGAATCTCCACCTTACTCTTAAGACTGTGCTGGGGACACAGCAAACCTTGTAGCAATGGCACATATTGATGTGCCATCCTTCAGTAGTTGGACTACCTGTGCAACCTCTGTAGGGTTCAGGCACCGCACCATGGTACTAGTAGTGACGCTGACCCAAGCCAACTGCAGAACTAGTGAAAAATCAGTGGGAAAAGACGAGGGGGGACAAAATGCCAATGACCTCGTCCTTTTAAACCATTCCTGTTTTGGGGGGTGTCTCGTTGCTCCTCTACTGCACCTGTTGTTAATTTCATTAACACCAAAGCAGCTGAAACTGATTAACGGCCCTCCCTACTACTTAACTGACCAGATCAATATCCCTGAAGTTGAACTGAGTTGATACTATACTCTGATTAAAAAGTGTTCCCTTTATTTTTTTGAGCAGTGTACACATATATGTATATATATATATATAGATAGATAGATAGATAGATAGATAGATAGATATATATATATATAGATATATGTATAACTGTTTTGTGAGCCAACAGCTGACTCGTATAGCTCTTAGTTTGAGGTTAGTTTGAGGAACTGCTCACCGAACTTACCAAGCGTTATAGTGTTATAATTACTGACTGGAATAAACAATGTGTGAAATACACAAAATGTCGAGAGGAAAAAATAGAGACACTACAATGATGGTGAAAGTTATTTCATATTTTAATTTTTTTTTTTAGAGGCACAAAACATTGTGATATGTCTAAAAATGGAACATGAGCATGAATACATGCACTGTTGTACAGGATTGCTGTACAGATTATTAGTATTACTGTTATTTTCTATCTTTGTCATTGAAAATGTGTTTTTGTTATTTAACCATGAATCACTTTTTTTGTTAAATGACTTTGTTCAAATTTATACACTCTCCTGCCAAAGATGATTTTGATTATACCCATTTTTTGGGTGCAGTATTTTTGCTCTTAGATTCAAAAGAATAACAAAACTCTTGGTGAAATTTGTGTACGCTCATTTTGATCACATGTATAAATTTGTACTGTATATAAGGGCCATTGTGCTCAGCTTTTGACTGGCAGTGTATATCCACTACATGATGCTATTAGCAACCGTTTTAGCATTTTAGTACCCCATTCTGAGACACGACCTGGTGGTCCTGGTGTTAAAGATTATTTCCAACATCTCTGCTGTCATAAAATACAAACTGTGGACGTTCTCTTTGCGTTAGAAAGCGCTGTAAGCTTTTCACATAAACGTTTAACAGTGCTGATCTTGACAGTTGGCTGCCTGTTTGTGTTTGTGGGCAGAATTAAATGTTAACCGTCATCTGACCTCCAGTTTGAGCAGAAAGGCAGAAAAAGAAGACTTGAGGCAACTCTGAGCTACCACCTATAGCAATGGCCCTTTGCTCACATTCACTCTCAGCATACTGGCTTTTGAAGATATTCCTTGCGTATACACACACACACACACACACACAGCCATTAAACCTCACACCTGTTCTACCTTAAAAGGCAGAACTAAAATGAAATATGCATGAAAGTTCATATCTTTTAGCCTCTGAAAGCTCAAGGGTTGGTTAGCATCTCTTCCCTTCCAGACATAGGTTACCCTTCTTTTGTCTCCACTCATTCTTCATCACCTGTTTGCTCTTTTCGCTTCCCTGCGGATCCTTCCATCCACTTGCCCTCCTCGTTCTAACCCCTCTTCCATCAGCAGCCCCCTCTATTCCTTCTTCGCGTATTTCCCCCCGCCGGGAAGCACCGTGATATGCAGGGATATGATTCACTCCGATTAAAGATGAATTCCTCTTGATTGGCAGCTAGATTGCGCTCAGAAGGAGGCAATGAGAACAGATGGGGACTGTAGAAGATGGTGGAGCGATGGTTTGGAGTGAAAAAGGAGTCAAGTTGCACATGGTGAAGAGTCCTTGAGGCAGGTTGAAGATTTGAGGTGTAGGAGGGCTGCTCTAATGGAGAGTCAACGCAGGAGGCTTTGAGGGTGGTTAAAGATTGAGGAAAATGCTCAGTGCTCAAGGATAGGAGAACAAAAGTCTTTATGAATAATAGGTAATTGGTTCAGGGTGGTTGCATACAGTAAACTTGGGAAAGTTTTAGAACAAGTATGGTGTTGTTGTGTAATGGGGGAATAGTTCAGATTGATGTGAGTTTCTGATAGAAATAGCTTTTTCAAAAATACCTTCTTGATTGGGTATGATGTGAGAGATCATGATGTCAGAACTGATTTTTATTTTTTTCTCCTCACATTAGCCAGTAAATGCAGAAGAAAGCCACGTATCTTAGCCATATAACTGTATCAATGGTCTTCAGACTATAAATGCAGTGAGAGAATGGATTCACGAATGGCAGAAATGCCTCACCAGATGACGAGGACTGGAGCAGGAAAGGGTCTTTTGCCATTAAATTAAAATGATTAAAATGTCTTGGTATGCTAAAGCATTAACATCACACTTCACTGGAACTATGGGCCATTAACCCCCGTCACCAAACTTTACTGTTGGTGCATTCCGGTAGATAGTGTTCTTCTAGAATCTGTGGGACTCATACACCAGACTGCCAGAGAGTGAAGAGTTATTCATCAGTCCAGAGAACACGTTTCCATAGAGTCCAGTGGCAGTGTGCGTTACACCACTCCAGTAAACACCTAGCATTGTGCATCATGAGCTTCTACTTGTGTCCAGCCAGTTGGCCATGAATACCCATTTCATGAAACTCTAGTTATTGTGCTTGTTGCACCTAGAAGAAGTTTGGGTTTTCAGGTGCTAGCCGCTTCAACGCTCAGTAATCGTGCCCTGTGAGTTTGTGTGGTCTGCTGCTTTGTTTCATGTCTATTTCATGATAGTTTTGCCTAAGGCAAAACTAGCAGGGCAGATATTTCACAATCTAGAACAATGTCACACAAAGCCAACTAGCTCTTTAGCACAGCTAATCTATTCAGTACAGCATCTTATGCGCTAGATTGAATACGCCTGTTAGCGATGAGTGTGGCTAGAACAGTTTAGGTCAGCTATAGTGTTTTATTTTTGTGTTCTATTATCTCTAACCCTTCTGTTGCTTTGATTTATTTCACTATAATAGACCATCTTATAAATGTTCCAGAAATTGCTGACCAATTTCTATGTTTTTAGAAAATTGCTGCAGTGCGTTACAGGTTTTGGTGTTAAGGTCATGCTTGCATCTTGCAGTTCGGCCTTCATAGTTACTTTCCTTCAAAAACAGGAATATGACTCACCAGGCATTTGACTGCTCACAAATGCATCCGGAGGGGCAATGCACCATGACACAGCAGCACCAAAATTCCACATAACTAAATATCGTATGTTTTCTGGGTTGTTTCATTTAGTAATGACTTTCTGACTGTCTGTCCCTTAGCTGGGAAAAAAATCAAGGCTACATGGTGATTTTCCTGGTGCAATATCTCAGAATTTAGGCAGCGTTATTATGGTGTGGATGAATTTGGGCGCAGGCCAAAGCTGATCTGCATTTCTGAGTATAAAAGTGTTTGGGTTTCTCACTCTGTCAGTTTTTTATTTAATTGTTAATCTTTTTGTTGTTCTTCATCCTTTTTGTTTACTTTTTTTTGTTCTCTTTTTTCTTTGTTTTTGTGTATTTAGTTTTTTCTAGATCATCCGGTTTTGTATGTAATCTTCATGTTTTTGGGCTTGTAGTGCTTTTTCTTGTTTTTGTTCTTTGACCTTGTTTTTATTCTAGTTTCTTTTTTCTTGATTCTCTTGTATTTGTTTTTTTCAGATTTTCTTGCTTTCTTTTTCCTGTTGTTCATCTTCCTCTTTATCTCCCGCCTATTCCTGTTTCTTTTTCTTGTTTTTTATTTGTTATTCTTTGTGATCATTTTCTGTTTTTGTTGTTTTTGTCTTTATCTGGTGTTATTGTTCTTTTTCTTATTTCTTTTTCATTTTCCTTTTGCCCTTTTGTTATGTATTCCTTGTTCCCTGTTCAAGTTATTTTTGTTCCTTTCATGCTTGTTTAGTTGTTCTTGGTCCGTTTCTTTTTGTTTTTTTAGAATTTCTTTCTCCTTCCTCCTGTTCATCTTCCTCTTTTTTCCTTTTGTTTGTTATTCTTCATGATCTTTATTTTGTTCTTGTTCTGCTTCTTGATCATGCCACTGTTCTTGCTCTTTGCTCTTCTTCAGATAAAGGAAATTTGTTTTAATAAAATTAAGATTGATGAAGAATCCACAGAGAGCATGACTTCCTCTTCCTCTCTGAGATGGTCACGCTCAGGCCAGCGTCTGGCTAATGAAACTAAATTGAATTACAGCTGTGACGGAAGCAACGCCGTAAACATCAGCAGTATAAATGCTGTAGTCTCCTGTGTAAACCTGCAGTTTCAGATGGCGGTGTGTTCCTGCTGGGTTCTGCGCTCAGTGTTGTCAAGGACTTGTGCGCCTTCCCGAAAAACCCTCGCAAAGTGAAGTTTCGTCCTTGAAAGGAATTACTTCGTTGTCAATAAACAAAAGACGCCAGTTGAAGTGTGCATGCGGTTGCATACTTGCAGGGTCATCTGTATGCAGAATGCGCAGCTCTAAAGGTGATTTCTTCTCCGCAAAGGCCTGACTGGCGAGAATTCACGAGATGTTAAAAATGCTCGACTTTGTGCCCGGCTTTTCCCTCTCCCATCAAGCAGGAATGAAAGACTGCACATTTAATTCAGCTTTTTCCTTTTTTCTCCTTCTCTCTTGTTTCTGCTCTCACTTTCTCTCATCCTCAATCTCTGACCCAATTCAGACTTACCAATGGACTGTTGCGGACAAAGCATTTGGTCCTGAAGGATGCACTGTAGAATAGAAAATTAGCCAGCAGATTCAAGGCCACTTTCTATTGAATTGAAAGTTGATCAGGGATGTGTGAGGGTGCTCAATGCTGAAAAACGGTGGCAAGGCATGAAGCGGTGAAAGGCCTTGGTGTAGTGGTAGTGAGGTAGTTTTTTTCCTGACATTACTGTCTCTAAATAGCTTTATTTTGTTGATTTGTTTTGTGTCTCTTTAGCGAACTTTCTTTGAGCAAAGATACTAGTGTGACTAACACTGAATACAGCCTGATAGCTAGTAACTGTTCCTTAAAATGGTGTAGAGAAGTTTTAGTTATCAGTCTCCTTTTTGAGAATGGCAGACCCTGCTGTCCAGGAGTTCACTAGTACAGTCAATAGAAAATGTTACGATCCAAATAATCCAGAACATATTCAGTGATGTTGAGGTCTGGACTCTGGGGTGGTCAGAGTGAACTGGCGATCAGTGGAACAACTCATCATAAGTGTCAGCGGTACACAAAGTTTTGCTTCTCTTTGCTCTAGTTTTGCTCTTCTTACCATCTGTAGTAGTGCAAGCAGATACCCAGCTGTGGCACACTGTTTTTCTTTTAAGGAATTTAAATGGGTTTTCTTTAAGTGACAACCTTCGGGTCTATTTGACTGCACTGGACAGGTGCTCCAGTAGAACTATGCATAAATAACAACCAGCAAACAAAAGCAACAGTGAAGTGGAAAAATCCAGTTCTCCTCAAGAGCTTCCACTATAACAAGAATCCACAAGTTGTAAGAATGAGATTGAGAAGTGTAATCTCTGATTTAAGTGTATAATACATTTCATAATGCATTTAAATACCTGCGGGATGTGAGTGACGGGATTCTTAGATTGAGTAGAGGTGGTACAGTGCAATAAATGTCTCGTTCCATGTGTGGGAAAATGGGTCCAAAGAAGAAGTTAACGACTGGCTAAAAAGAATTGTTTTATTTGGGTGTGACAAAGACTGCATCTGCAGGTGTATGGAAGCATATGGCCATATGGGTTTACCAGCAGTGGGGGAAAAAAACCTAGTCTACAGAAATTTCTCCTCAGAATTGTGTCAGGGAAGGCATCCACCAAATCTGGCCCAACTGCACAATTCTTTAATGCAAGAGTGTCTGAAAATGAATGTCACAGTTGGTATTTCATGTTTGTGTAGTTATTACATGCTCTTTGGTTTGTTCAGTCACAGGTGACTCATTTTTTGCTAAGGAAAGACTCTTTTTAAACTCACATGCACTTGCAGCCAGTGATTACATGCACTTAATCTGTTTATAATAAGAAACATTTTGAACGGGTTACTGACAAAATCTAATTTTCTGCAGTTATCTGATTATTAAGCGAGTCTAAACACACTCAATTGTACCTCTACATCACTAGATGTTCTTAAAACTGTCTTCAGTCTTTGTAAACCCCATGATTTACATGTTTAGGTTGACATGAATTCTGCATTTACAAAATGAAAATGCATGCTTTCATGCCTGCAGGTTTAATCAAAAAAATAGTCCAAGGCTCTGATTTACTCAGATATGATCCTGCTGGTATACATTATTATTCAGGGAGGGTTTTCATCTTAAACTGCAGCACTCCTTGCTGTTTCTTCTTAATGCTCTTAGTGTCAGTGCCACTGGAGAAAACAACTACACAACTGAACACATATAAAAAATCTGTGGTCAGTAATACGGAGATTGTAAGGCCTCAGGGTACTTCAGCACTACATCTGTAAAGAAGACAGTTTCTATGTTCGCTTATTGTGCTGCATTAATTGAGACATATGCTTCCACACTTATCTGATCTCACATTTTGCCTTGTTACTGATCATATTAAGATATGTACAATTTTAATTAGTTTATCAAATCTGATTTCTGTGGCAGCAGATGAAGCTTGTCTAATTCGCCTCCTTGTTTTTCCCAGTGAAATTATGGGTATATGTGAACGCAGCAATTAATCCTTTGGTACGAGGTTGTATCAGTCAAAATAATTGCGGGATCGCGAGCGCATTTCCACGACAATCTGTCAAAGCAGCAGACAAGCCGGTTCCTCGTTTCCTCGCAATGTTAATGGAAAAAGTTTGGAGTTTATGTTCCACGTCTGAAATATCTCACTACATCTCTCTCTCTCACACGTTGTTTCTGTCTCCACCTCCTCCCCCCTCTTCTTCTTGCAGATAACTTCCCTCAGATGGCTCATCAGAAACGCTTCATTGAGCGGAAGTACAGGCAAGAGCTGAAGGAGATGAGGAGGGAGCGAGAGCGACAGGAGCGAGAGAGCGACGAGGGAGAAGATGGACGAAAATGAACTAAGAGAAAAAGGAAAGAACGTCTTGTCAAAAGAAACGAGTCCGACTGGGCCAGGAGGAGGTAGACAGGACATCCAACACGTATTAGGCCAAAGTCAAATTTACCACAGGCTTCTTTCTAGAAGTTCTTAATAAGCAGAATCTGATTAAAGTGATAGTTTAGCCAAAAATCTACACAATTTTTACCCCTGATGGATGCAGTCAACCAAGAATGGAATGGTAGATGCTTATGCCCAACCAGTTAGCTCAGACTTGTTACGCATTCATAAGCAGATTTGCTCTTGTGGTTACTGACACCATAGATTTATTTTATAGAGAGGAGTATGTCATCTGGTGTCTGTTTAAGATTGACAACAACGCTGTCCTGGTTTGAGGTGATCATATGTGATCAAAAAAATAAATAAATAAATAATTGCTGAGGTGTAAGCTTTAATTACACGTTAGCTACATGGCTTGTAGTTCTAGTGGAAAAACTAAAGCGTGTTTAAGAAGCCAAATGCACCCTAACTGTTTTTTACATTAAGCTGAACTGTCACTTTAATATCTACTCAGACGTGGGGTTGGTCTGTTAGTTTGTTTAATTTGTTTGTTTTTTATTTTGTTTGTTTTTATCTTTGTGTCATTTTTGAATGTAATAATAAAGATGTGATTTATATAAAATGTTGAGAGTGGATTAGGCTTACTAATAGAAATAAACTGGACAGTTTGTGAAAATGCCTTTGTGGATGATTTTAAATATCTCAGGTGCCTCCGTATTGGATGCTGGAGCTGTACTTGTGTAAAAGATGTCAACACCTCTCTTTTGGCAGTTTTTGTCGGTTTTCCATCCAATTTAGTCTTTCTCCACCACTTCATTTTTGGGATTTTTTTTCCACTGTATCCATATCAATATATGGCATAAACCTAAAACCATATAGGCTTAAGGCACTTCCTCGAAGTCACCTAAGCTTTTTTGTTGTTGTTTTTTGTTTTTGTTTTTAAAAGAAACTCACTTTCATTTTTGCCTCTCACTAGACCTTCAGGGATGCTCATTGCTAGACATTTTTGGATGGTGGAGTAAAACTGACATGTACAGTAGGCACACTTACCTGAGAGTAATCCACCCCAAGATCAGATTTGTTCAAAGTCCTGTCCCGTGGTCAGAAACTATGATGTGACAGGGGCCTGATAACTTGTACAGCAACAGTCTACAATTCAGTTGGAGTGATTATTAATATTTTGACTAATTTTACGGCATTTTGAAAATATAAACAAATTTTGAATTAGATGCCTGCAACACATTCAAAAAGTTGGGACAGGGGCAAAATTAAAAGTAAAATGAATATTGAAGTGAGACAGTTTTTAAACATTCCACAGTAAGTAAGTGAAGTGGAAGATGGAATGTTGCTGAACACACTGTGCCTAACTTTGTGGGGGAATAATCAAACAGTTCAAAAAGAATATTTCTCAACACACATCTACTGTACATAAAGTGAAAAGATTCAGGAAATCTGTGAATGTTGAATGTTTGGACCCTTTAAGCTCTGCGTAAGAAACGGTCATGTGGCTATGTTAAACTGGGGCACAAGAAAAAACCTCAGTACTTCAGTTCCATTGTTACTCAACACTGTGTGCTGTTGCATCAAGAAATGAGACTTGAAATGAGTGCCCACAGCACGTCTGATGTACATACATGTGAATGTATCCCTCAAAAAAAAAAAAAAAACCTCAGTATATATATATATATATATATATATATATATATATATATATATATATATATATATATATATATATATATATATAAGTTCGGTCATCAGACTAGTTAGCTATGCTATGGATAACTACTTCAGGCTTGCTAGTAGCTAACGTCACCTATGCTAGCTACTTACTTTCAATCTCAACATCAACGCAAAGTAAATTAAAGTTGTTCCTCACTATAAAACTCTCAGTTTAAGATGATCTGCTTTAATCGACAAACAGTGGTAAAATCACAGCATGGCTGCTACTTACAGGCTTCTGTTGGAGTTGTGTTGCTAAAGGTGTCCTCTCTTCAGTCCCCTCAGTGTTAAAATGCTCACCCATGCTGCTCCATATGAATCTGCAAAGCAAACTATAAACTGTGAATTAAAGTTGTCCGGGACCTTGTTAGAGATGTGAAAGATGAAGTTGACTTCCTGTCTGGCACCTTGTTTTGTGATTTTTTTTTTTGTTCATTCAGTTAAGAAACTGGTGAGTAGGAGGTCAACTTCAGCCTTGTTTAAAGATGAACATCAACAATGCCCACTGACAGATCAGTTCCTTGGGAGGAGTCTGTAAAGTGCAGACATCCCCTTTTTTACAGCATGGGACGGTACATTTCTATGGCAAGCCAGTTTTTATATTTCCAGATAGCCTATCTGCTATGGATTTTTTACTAGTCATATCAAGTATACACATCTATAAAGCTATTTTATAGAGCCTATTACTACTACGACTTGGCTTATTGTCTTGATGACATCCATAACTGCATTCTAGTAGTAGAAATACAAATCCAGACTAGTTATAACTAGTTACGACTAGTTATAATAGGCATTACAGATATGCACAGATTCAGATCTCTAAAATACAGATATGTAGCAGTCTCTCTTGACTAGTAAGAATAGATTTACTAATAGCCAAAGCTTTTTTAAATGCATTTTTAAGGTACATAAGCAATTAAAATATTGGGTTTTCAAAGCAACATTAGGTGGGAAAAGATGTTATGTGTGCAGCAAGTCAGTGCAGGTCAAAAGATGGAAGACAGTGGAGAGAAATAAAAGGCAGAAGAAGAATCTGACTGATGTACAGTCTGGAATATAGTCAGATTAAGAATATTAAAGCAATAGATGATTAGTTAAATTAGTTAAACTATCAACAATTTAACTAACAAAGGGCACTTTAACCGAAAAATCTAAAAATCTACGTCATTGCTGCTACTGTTTTATAAATGCTGCCTGACTGCCTGGTTTAGACAATGCATGTCTGACAACAGGTTAAGGATGTTTGTTAGGCTACAAGTTGTCCCAGCCAACTAAGAGTTTATTTTTATAGGAAAAAAGACTTTATAGCCAAATACTTAAAATAGCAACAGTCATAACCCATTCCACCCAAAGCCAAAGAAATGCTGAACATATTCAAGTCTACTCTAAAGGAGACAGTAGCTAATTATTGTTTTTTCTAATAGGGGAAATGTATCAACACCTGGGAATGTCCAACACTGTTGACTAGCATATTTTACTCACAATGTGGAAATAATTAAACACATATAAATCAATCAAGGGAGCAATAAAAAGGATGTAAAAAAGCGATACCGGAAATGACATATATGCTCTGCGCATGTGTAGTCAACTCGCGACAGCGCTTACACCGCCACTGCCAGTCAGTTGCCATGTTGAGGGCTGAATTATCCGTGCCACCCCGACTACGTCCACCTTTACGCCAAACTTATTTTACTGTTCTTACTTGAATTCCTCATTCCACCTTAAATGGTGCCATTCGGCATTTCAGAATGTCAGAAGAAGACTTTACCAGCCATCTAAAGGGCTAATCGTTTCCGGTCTTCTGCGCTATACAAGCTGGCCGTGTGTGCGGAGTGTAGGGTCAGGGTGGTGTAGCGATTTTGAGCATTTATGTATCAGACATTTACGAAAATACGGAACAAATCGTACAACATTTAATAGCCAAATAAAGGACGATTCCGTTTTTTTCCGAGACGGGTGGCAATCCTAATAAAGATGATGACTGGAAATGTCCACTAAGCAGGCAGTCCATTCCCAGACCAAGCTGAAGTTTGCTTTTATCTTTCGAACTTTCCGTTCCACCTTAAATGGTATCGCAGTGTGGCATTTACCTTAGGTTACCTAGTGCCTGTGACTGCTGCACCATTGGACTGGAGAATTTAAAGATAGGAAGCCATTTTTTCTTCATTTGTGCCTGTTAGCTTTCAGCGGGTTTAACTAGGGGGGGAAAGTTATAAATTCAATAAATTAATGAAAACTATAAAATAATAATATTAATATTTTAATAAAAAAGCAACAACAACTCAGCAGCACCTTCACTCCTTTACTATGAAGAAGCGTCCGCTACACACAGAGAGACCACACAATTAGCCATTTCAAACAGGCACCTGTGAGCATATATTCAGTGAACCGCAAACCTAAAAACCCTAACACCTAATGACTGGCACGGCGGGCATGAACAAGACATGGTCAGGTCCTACCTGTAATCTACTCGAGTGATGTTAGCCGTTAGCCGGTGAACAGCGACGGTGTTTTTGGGTTAGGATAGTCTGAAACCAGCAGACTGTACAGGCCGGAGTCGCACAGTTTAACCTGACGTTCGTCTTTCAGCCGTTAACGGTTCTTAAATTTCAAATTTAAACACCGGCGCGCGGATAAAGGACTACATGCTGCGGCGTGTGCAGAGGAGCGAACGGGGCGGGGCTTGACGGAAAGCGGTTAATTTGCCATATTCTGTCGAAACACTCACAGAAAACTAATCGGATTTCAATGGTTGTATTTGAAATGGCATACTGCATACTACTCGCACACCAAATCTGCCTAAAAGTAATATGCAGTGTGCAGTATAGTAGTGTGCCATTTTGAATACAGGCAATGGCCAATAAAGAACACCAGTCGCGGTGCATGATGGGGTGCAGTACACCAAGAAGATAGGTCCCCCTGTATACTAGAACCTCTGACGGGAGTAGAACACCATCCAGGGTATGTTCAGTGCACTACAGATACTGTAGACTGCATTTAGGCAGATTAAGTACATGAGTAGTATATAGTACACCATTGTGAATGCAGCTCACTTCTGATCGTGCTTCCACCACAGCCGATATTCACCGCTGTCCACCATTTTTTCAAAATTTCCAGACATTTGAAGCTCCTCGTTGTTGTTTCCCGTTGCATTTTAGGTCAATAGTATCCATCAATGAACTGTTTCTAAGTGTGCATTTTTTAATTTTATATATATACTCACATATACTGACTTCTGTAACTGTACTTTATAATATGGGCATAGGGACAGATAAGCCTGTGATCAGTCTGGGTATATAGGCTCAGGTCATAAATAAAAACCAATAACTGGCCAATCAGGGGCCCTAAATTACTGGGGGCCTCTGGGCTTCAGCGCAGGTAAGCCCGTGCTTTAAATCAACCCTGTTCTTCCCTGTCCCTGATATTTTTATGGTTGAAGAGTAAAATTAAATTTATGATTTCCTTATTATGGTTTTACTTTAGATCTAGTTGTATTGCACCATATAGTTTTAAACACAGGTTAACTTCTGATCTGACCTGCTACTAAAAGTGCCTGATGAATGTTTGAATTGAAAGCTAAGCTTGTTCCAAGGCTCGTTTCTGGTCTAATCCAAGTTCAAAGTATGTAGTCAGATAAGCTGGAACGCATAAGCAGGTATAACATTGTGCAAATTGTAAAAACCCTGTTATGATGTCAATTAATAGATCAATTTGAAAGCCAGCGTATGCCTATGGAATTAGCCCAGCACAGCTAGATCAGGGTCAGGGTCGGCACTCGGTGCTATTCAGGCACATTTTTGTTCTTATTGGGCATGATTACATCTTCAGAGCCAGTCTGTAGTGCAGGTTGTCACTCAAATATCTATATGGAGTTGGAATTTTTTGACCAAAAAAGACCTGGAACTGGCTTCACAGTGTTTAGTCATGGCCAAAAATGTAAAAAAAAAAAAAAAATGGGTACCATGAATTTCTAGATACAGCGTGGGTTTTTATTCAGGACTCAAAGCAAGACCAAAGCAAAGGCCAGCGCTGATGTAGCTGTGGAAGCCTTTTAGCTCAGTGTTAAAGATAAGCCAGCTATTAAACATTTTCTCTCTGATGTTAATTCTGATTTGACATGCACTTTCATTGCACATGCGATTGTTTTCATCTCTAGCAGACGCAATTATTATGGACATCTAGAGAAGCTGTTTGTGGTGCATTCTGATTACCAGACCAGACATTAGAACAGGCATTTGCACAGACAGAAAGATTATGAAAATGCAATTATGACAAGACAACAGTCTGATGAAGTGGGTTCTGTCTGTACAAGCCGGATCTTCAAAAGCATTCTGCTGGCTTTGTGCACATATGTTTACGGCATAATTCTAGTTCTCCCATTAACCCTGCAGGTTATTGATTAAGCTGTAAAATTAGCAAGCCGTTTGCTTTGCGTGACACATCCTGCAAGTACTACCCCTGAATTTATTTTATAGTCTAATGCTTTCTTTTAATTTGGCATGTTGTTTTTAGGTCTGGGGATGTTCTGCATGGTAGGTCCAAAAGTTTGTAGATATTGAAAGTAATTGGGTATTTATTGGGAGTTTGTTCCCAGCAGTCACTACTTATCGGGGAAGGCTTTACACTAGATGTTTGAACATTGTGATGAGGATTTGACTGATTTCAGACAAAGTAATACTAGTCAGGTCAGGTACTGTTGTTAGTCCTGAATCACTCCAGCTCATCCCGAAGGCAGCCTGTCCGGGGTGTTTCCTGTTGTCTGCCTATTGAATGCTGGGATAAGCTTCAGCACTGTGTGTGTGCAGTGGAATGTCCGTGTTAGTGATGGGTACACCTTAAAGTAGCTGAATTTACCAGTTGGCAGGAGTCACTGTGGTTGCACCCACTGTGTGAGTGGCAGCGTCAGCGTTCGGCGCGAATGCTGCAAAAACATCTGAAAATGGGAAAGAGCTGTTGTGTGATTGTATAAATAGATTCAGCATGAATTCAGAGCGATCTGTATACAGCTTCCTGAAAGAAAGCAAAGAAAATGGACCACACGAGGCTGAAGTCAGTTTCATATTCGCCAGCTTCTTTCTCAAGTTTTCTCATTCCACCTTAAACAGTAGTTAAATTCTGGAGGCGTTAAAATAACAACTACTGCACCCTTCCAGGTGGAACAGGAACATTTGGGATTGCTGCAATTGACACGAGCAACTGGTCTCCAGGCAATGAAATGTAGCTTTGTATTTGCCATTTTGTGTCACATTTGCTGGATTTTGGGTTAAAATCATACCTCAAGCTACATCATCTCTTTTCAATCATTGAAATATTACATTTCCTTTTCTGTGCAGTGTAACTGTAAAGTTTCAGTCAGTATTAATTAACATCACTAGGCACTGTTTTAGGCCTAGTTTTTCCCTGACCGTTACTGAGCGCACTGGGTTTGTCATACAGGTGTCTTTGGCATGTCAGTGATAAGGAGGTAGGGTCCAAAATATATAACCTTCTTATAGAAAGTCCTTGAGACATAAATCATATATTCACTCAGGTTTAGCATAACAAGAGGCGTTGTTGGTGCTGAGATAGCTTTGGTAATAAATGTAGATATTAAAAAAGGACCATAAAGTTGTAGCTATGAAGGTTTTATGTGATGTAGTGTTTATGAAACTGGGAAGGCAGTTCCTTTCTAAGCATTCAGCAGGATTCTGATGTATTCTGACACCTGCATATTTTGTCATATCAGTGTGTAACTACTTAAGGAATCACAAGTATATATGTTTTGCATGCACCAGATTACTTAACCATACAAAAGAGAGAACAAAAATGGCAGCTTATTGGTAAAATAGTTTCATAGATTTTTTAAATAGTATGTAAAGTACTTTGTTTGATTAATACAGTATTTTTTAATACTATTGAACATGTGCGCCATATTGGGGCCTATAACAATCAGGGTTCCCTTTAATAGTGCCAAAACCAGCGAGCCAGGTACTTCCAGTACCATCATCCTGGTCATTTGCACTGATTTCCTTCACAGTGACATTTAGAGCAAAGACACAAGCCCACTTAAAACGACACATCTTTAGCTGACCTAAGGTTCCCTCTGCAGCTTTGTGGCAAGAGGTCATCAGTCAGTCAGTCAGTAAGCAAAATTGCCTCTTTTAGGCATCCATGATGATGATACTGTGTTCTAAAAACACAGTGGGGATTGTTAGACAGCTCACACTGACCACAGGAATTTATATCTTGCTGTCAAGTCCAGCTGCCATATAAGCAGATAATCACTTTCCTGTTTCCCAGTTTCCCCTAATAAACACGGCCTTGTTGCAGAACGTTTTGCCTCTCAGTTCAACTGAGGGGTCATATACCAGCGACCACTCTTTTGGTCATGTGCCATGCTAGGAATTTCCAGGATGACAATTCCCAACTCTAATATAAGCAGGAAAACCCCACATGCTGCGACACTGCTGTAGCATCCCCGTGGAGACAGGAGGCTATATTTGTATGTGAATGATTCATTGTATTGGTAGTTAGTAAGACAGTGCTACAGCTATCAATTCTGCCTCCCCCACTTTTTAGGGACCCCTGCCACTTTATAAGGACAACCTGCTCAAGGACCAGCCCCAGACTGTACTCCACCTGTGGCTGCATAATTTATCTATCCATTTTTTTTTAATGAAAATACAAAATTATGCTAATTTGTGCAAGGATGGAAGGCTTCTCCATTTTATCAGCTCCACATGCCACATAGGAGCACACAGTATACACAGACTCAGATGGAATACAGTCTGTAACTGCAAAACTACAAAGTGCACTTATATGGTCAGTGGAGTTGAGTGGAGGATAAAGATGCAGGTGTAGTCACAGGAAGGTGTATTTACTGGCAATTTGTCAGCATCCAGCAGTGGTCAGTTTCTGGTATTGTTTGGGTTGGGGGTCATTCTCAGCACGGAAGTGGAAAGGCTATAAATTACAGAGTGCCTTCTTGAGCCTGAGCTTAAACACATCTAGCAAAAAAACAGAATTTAATGCAGTACAGAAACACAGTGTTGGTAATTTTACATGTATTTAATGTTGAGTCATATAAATATTTCATACAAAATATCACATTGTACAAAGCATAGATAGGTGGTCGTTGTGTCAGGGACATTAGTTCCCTCTTTCTGATTGGAAACCAAGGATAAGCTAAACAGAGTGCCTGCAACATCACACATAAGCAAGCCAAAGTGGCCTCCAACATCTACATCACTCACAGTTCACTTTTCAAAGGAGGAGCAGGGTATTTTGGTGCGCAGTGTATTTATTTATTCATTTTTTCTTTCTTTTTTTAAACGAGTCTCATGCGAGTCTTTTAAGGAAGGTGGTCTCAAGTACGTTCCTTGAAGTGTGACAACTCTGGCTCCAGGATGGCACTGTACGTCTTCGCAGCTCCTTTCTTGAAGCTTTATGGTTGATAGTAGTAGTTACAGCCATATCCCCTCAGGACAAACATAAATTAATTATATTTCTTTTTTTAATGAACATCAAACCTTTTTTTTTTATCATTTTACTCGGATTCTGTCAGTGCATTCAGTGAAAAGTCTGTTTGGTTGAATTTCTAAGATACATTAAACTACCACATCCTCTACCAGGAACGTAATTTATGCCATGTTCTGTGAATTTCAGTGCAGAATTCTGTTTATTTGGTGAATTTAACATTGAAAAAAAAAATACATAAAATGCACATTAACCTTCACAACGGCGTTTTCTTTGTAGAGGATGTGTTGATTTTTCTTCACTCGAAAATCAACTAAACAAAGTCATGTGACCGGGATGCCTAAATTTATGTTGTAATTACAGCTATATATCAGTTTTGACACATAATGTTTTTTTAAGATAAGTTCAGTTTGGGTGAAAGGTAATACAGATGCATACTGTCGCTGTCCAAAGAAACACAAGTATTTCCAAAATGGTAACTTTACACGGGAAGTAACTTTACAAAAACCTGTAACTTTTTTACTTTTCAAGTTATATGTCATTGAAAGACATTTTATTAGAGCCGTTTTAGACCTCTAATAGGAAGGTTCCCACAAATGTGAAGGTCAACTACAAAGCTCAGATCATGTAGACAACTAAACTAAAAATAAAGATTAGGGATGCACTGAATGTTCGGCAAACGAAGTAGGTGAAATAAGTGGAAGAACCGAATAATTTATACCGGACAATGATGTTTTAATGACGCTGTTTCCTTTTCTGAATTCCCGGATGTAGATGGGAACCAGAGCGGAGCTTCAGGACTTGTGCCATCTGCTCGAGGCTAATACCCACTTTAACGCGTTGTTTTCCCACTGCGAGTCCCACACCGGAACACACTGACGTCTCCCAGCTTTTATTCAGCGTTAAGTATTCGAGCCCAACGGAGCTACAGACAGAGTAAAGACCAGAACAGGGCCGCTACAAACGGGCAGCCAGACAGACAACAGCTTCCCAGCGCGAGAGCTCGTGTCTGCACGCACGCACTCACTCTCACGTGCACGCTTTCTCTTTCTCATGCCCGCATCCTCCTTCAAAAACACACGTCCGATTTTACAACATCGCGATAAACTCGTGACCAGTGTGGAGGGAGGAGCTCCGAATGCAGCAGACATGGCGGCTGGGATGTTTTTAATTGCTGCTGTATTTAAATCATATTGTGTTGGTGTGTCTACTGGGAAGTTAAATGTTCAGCGTTAAATCAGTATGTTTAAACTGCAGTTCAGTACAGTTTTTTTTTTTCTTTGAAACCCAATACAAAAATACATTTAGCATATTTAATTTATGCAATAGTAAAAAAAAGTGGCAAACTTTATGAAAGGTTATTAAAAACACTGTTCCTTTTCAGATATGATTCAAATGTTTTGATTTGTTTGGTTTCGGCTTCGACCAAAAATATTCATTTCCGTGCATCCCTAAAAAAAGATACTTGTTGGGGTTTTTTTGGACAGTGATTATATGTTTAGGATTAACCAACTATGTTTGAGCAAATGGCCTTTTGGTTTGAGAAATACAATTTTAAAAGTGTACAAAGGAAGGTGGCAAAACACATTTTGGCCCACAGTGGTAAATACATCAGAAAAATGAACATCTATCTGAGATGACAGTCAATATATCAATAATACTTCATCCATAAAAGCTACAATTGAACTGACCTGCTTCAGAATTCATATGGCCCATTAGGCAGCAGGATGGTATGGTATTGAAATCCCTTTGTTCCATATAGCAAACGGTTTAAAGAATCTGAACCGGCTTATTAATTATCTCTTTCTTCTAAAAGTTCAGTCGCCAATTACAACCTACAATGCTCATCCAATAATAAAAAAAGTGGCACACATATTTTGTGGGTCACTTTTCCTTCTGATTATATATAAAACCCATGACTGTATGCGACATCACAACACTTACTTCTATCCAGAGTTGCATTTATTGTTGGGCGAGATCTCGACAACAAACCACTCTGTAACATCTCCTCCACCACATCGCTCAAAACTTTAAGTGGGGTTGAGGTCAGGCCTCTGGTGGCCAGTCCATGGGTGAAGATGATGCCTCAAGGTCCCTGAACCACTCCTGATGGATCTCTGCACTGTCATACTGGAATATGCTCGTGTCAATAGGAAAGGAAAAATCTATGAATGGGATATCCCAGTCACTTCATTAAGGGGGTCAGTTGACTTAATTTTATTACCACATAAAGGTACTGAGCCTCAAGCTTGAGGTTTGTACCGTGGACACGGCATTATGGATACATTGTTTTATGCTGTTCCCTTTTTACCCTAATGTCCCTATAGTTTTGGAATAGGGCCAGTCTGGGCTCATCCAACCACATGACCATTTTCTATTTTTCAGAGTTCAGTCCTGAAAGAATGCAAGAGCTGAAGCTCTTTTTTTTGTGATTAGTCTCACTAACAAGTGGTTAACACCCACACAGGTGTTCAGTCCCAATCCTGTGAGTGCCATTACTTTGCAAGTGAACATAGCCGTGAATTCTGCTGCTTAACCTTAAGGTCATCAAGATGACCATCTGGAGCCTAGACTGTTTCTCTTTAGAAGGTCTTTTTTGTGGTGCAAAGTTCTTACTTAAAGCTAAAATGCTGCATTTACATACCTATTACACTGTAGATTTGCTGGACCCATCATCTTGGCACTGATGACTCTGCCTATAACCGAGACTTGCTGTTTTTTTACACTTGGAAACACAGATGAGGCCTCTAGACTGAAAGAAAGCACCTTGTTACGCTTATCCCACAACCCAGCACCTTGCCGTGAGCGCCAGGTGCGAACTGCCAGACCGTTATACTACAAAAACAGTTTACACCAGTCCTAACTGTGCCTAACTACCGCAAACGGAACAACAACCGATCGTCTTTTTAACATGAATCGTTCAACCAACGACATGGTTTCTTCTACCAAAGAAGTGCGACAATGCGTTTGTACAGCGGAAGAGTTACAGCTATACAGCTAAAAACCCAGAAGCACTGACTTGTGTACACAGACATAATTTGTGATTTTTTCGTTTATGCATAAGGTATGATTTTATGGTATGTGTAAAGCCCACTACTCTTTTTTTCTTTTTTTTCTTCCTTCTGCTTTGCAGAAGAAACTAATACACAAAGTCACCGAAGCAGATACTTTTCTGGTTATGTTGTGTCACCAAGATCAGAATGTTCTCCAAACGTTCGGAGTAGGTCACGTTTGATAAGACATCAGAAGTTCAGTCCTGTAAAAGGGCACTTTGGGAGAAAAAAGCATTATCACTGCTTGCCTTGGTATCCACTTAGGTAAAATACCGCACAAGGTGTAGAGGTCACTTTGTCAGTTTGTCTCTCATGGTTATGGATGTCCACCACTGACAAACAGCTTGTGCGAATCCACTGAGTCCATTATAACTCAGCTGCTTGAAGCTGTATGGTAGGGCTGCACAATATCTAGGTTGTTCACCATTATTGCGATAAAGGCCTTCGCAATATCGCTGCAGTGTATGAATGAATCCTGTAACCAATCGCAATGGTTTTGTTCTTATCGTAGCTCCTGACCAAGCACAGTTCCAGTTGGGTTTCTGTGGGTTTTTTGAAGGTATTCATGTCATCTGATAAAATAAAATGATTTTGGTAAAAATAATATGTCACATTATTGATTGATCTTTAATACATTTTGAATTTATTGCATGGCGTATCGCAGTCGCAATATAATCGCAATGCTAGTATTCCATATCGTGCAGCCCTACTGCATGGCTATGAGCCTTCGCTCTCCTCCCCTCCGTACATGTCTGCAAGTTTTTTAAACCTGGGCCCCCACTCGCTCAGGTAGTTGTAGTCCTGCAAGCCTTCGCTGCTGGCCGACTCCAGCGAGCTCAAGCTTTCGGCCACTGAGCCGCTGCCCTCGTAAGCATAAGTGGCCAGTGAGTCGTAAGGGGGCGCTGTTGGGTCAGAGTCGTTCTCCTGCAACCTCTGGGCGATGAAGTCCCGCACGTCTGCGTTATCCCGGGCCACGGTGGTTGCTAGTCTCCGTGTGGATGGGTACAGGCTATCCGGGATGATATCTCGTCTGTGTTTGGTGTCTTCAATCACTTCAGGATTACGTAGCGTTCCGATGTCAAAGGCTTGGGTGTCTTCCTCTCCTCCGCCTTCATCATTATAGCTCACCACGTTATCCCTCACGTCTTCTTTGGAAATGATCAGTGGCTCCATCTTCTCTCGTTGGCTCCTCAGAGCCGTAAACAGCACCACGATCACTGTGAAAACGAGCAGGACACTAACATTACTCAGTGAAACTTTAATAACATTAACAATGTTGATGAACACTAAATCAATAGCTTAGTGAAACTGACAAACAATGGAAATGTATATTCCATCGACTGGCACAATGCAGAACTCACAATGACCACCAAGTGTACTGATATATGAATCAGGTTTTGCGTAAACTGATAGAGTGATGACGTCTTAACAACTAGTCTAAAGAAAACGGATTAAAAGCATGGCTAACAGCCTAAACAACATCTCCACTAGTGTTTAGAGTTAATGTTTAGGATATTTAAAGAATATTTCTGGTTAAATCTTTCTTCAGTATCAGCATTAAACCCACTGAGTATACTTTGTAACAAAATCTATATAATTTGTAAGAAATCTAGTACAGATGTTTATTTCATATTTCCGATAATAATTTGGAAAACAAAAACTTCTTGTGAGCCAAATTCTTTATTATATGACAGAAAATGAATAAGCTTATGTAATGACTACAACAGCTACATAACTACGAATAAATGGTTTATTGAAAATATGCAAGGCTTTTATATCATGCACATGAGTTTGAATCACAGCCGGTAGAGCACACTGCTTTGACATACACGCTAAAACATGAGGCTTAGGTGAGTTTATTTCACCCTTTTAATGTGCTGAATTAGGTATTCTATTATGCTAGATAATGACACTATTAATTTGATGAATTGAGAGCAATTTGGTGGAAGACACTTATTATTTAATCTTGTTTTCTAAAGCAATGTCAGGCCTCTCGTAACGACACCAGAGCCTCAGAGCAATCACAGTACATCCACTGACTCTTCCTCTGAAATGAGCTTATCTTCTAATGTGTAAAGCAGTGTAAACGACATTTTCTTAGCCAAACAATATGTTTCACTGTAGCCTTAAAATTATTGCTGGGTTCCATGTAAAACAAAACAACTGATTTAGTTAGCTGTCCTTGCTTAAAGTCCTTAATAAGCCACTTGGGACCTTTACAGTGCTTTTACCTCACCTTATCTGTAATAAACAGTCAGTAACGCATGGCTTATTGCTTTTATGTGTAATAAAAAACTGACAATAATAACAGTAACAATGCATAATAATTGGCTCTTACTCAGCAGTATAATGACACACAGCAGGATGGCCACGAGTGCTCCTGTGCTCAGCCCAGCGGCAAGTGTGAAGGCCTCAGAGTTGCACTGCTTCATGTTCCCTTCGCGGTCACATGAGCACACCCGCACAGTCAGCATGTTGGTGCTGCTCTGTACAGGGAAGTCTCCGTCGGCGATCACCACAGGCACCAGGTACACGCTCTTCTGCAGCCGACTGTAACCGCTCCGCACTGTCACAACACTGGCCGTGTTATCTGCACAAACAGTGCAAACAGTTCCAACGTGGCAATACACTGACATTCAAAAGACATACTGTTCTATTAAAAATGAACTTAACCCTATCAGACCGAGCTTCCTGGGGCCGGGACATTCTCAGGCTTCAGTGATGTTCCCCTTTAGCTCGTTTAAATTAGTAGAGTTACTGTGCATGCATGTCCACCCTGAAACCGGGTAGATGCATGCAGAATCTGAGCTTATTGTATATTGCGTTTTCTGTTACTGTATTAAAGATGCATGGTATAAAAGATCAGCTTGGTAGGCAATGGTTTTTTGTTGAATCAGAGTAACTCTAACATGCAACTTGTATTACTTTTAATGCATTTTCGTGTTCAAAAAAGGCAATTTGTGCCAAGTCTTTGACCTTATTAGATCATATTTTTTACATACCAGATGCAGCAATAGTACCGAGAAGTCACAGTATTATCAGTGAATAGCAGACTGAATGGCAGAGAGTGACATATATTTGGGTAAGAATATGATGAATTTTGGTGAATGACATTATTATATAAGGTTTGATCAACGCTTCGGGATATTCATTTTGTCCCAACATCAGTCTCTGCTTTCTGAGTATTTTCATAATCATGCAGTTACATTGTACAAACATTACATTGGAATTCATGTTCATGTTTATATGCAACATAACCGGTTGTATGTTATTGTACATTTACTTTTGAACCGTAGCTTTTCAGTTGTAAGATCTGGGGCGGCTTCAATAGGCCAAGCCTCAGCTTTTGGTCCCTGATCCCCCTGAGGGGATGCAACAGGATAATCTGTTTGGGAATCCTCTGCACAACGCATAAATAAAGGAAGATGTTCGACAGCAGCCAATTCAGAAAGACAAGCATGAAGCTGTTCGGCTGATTCTAATCTTTACTTCACCTCAAATGAGGTCAACATCTATTCTCAGCCACAGCTGAAGCTGGCTCCTGGAGCTTCTACTTTTTTCCAATAAGATACTTTGTGGTTAAGTCCATTTTCACTGTTTGGTGCCTGATTACTCCACTAATCATCAATATAATTAATGGCGAGATAGCAGGAGCTCTACTTCAGTCTAGCTTAAGCTGTTTCTTTTAAACTAAGGTTCTCGTTATTTTTACCACAGAATTAGAAAGCAGCAAAAAGCCACATGATGAAGTTCACTGTTTGCATGGCATTAGGCTAATCCTCTCTGTTCTGCACCTGGGAGATTTTAGTAATTTATTCTATTATGAATAATTTTATAATAATGATAGTTTATACGATGTTCAGATTAAATATTTAAGACCAGTTAGTATGTTAATAATAAGGTACTAATACACGTTAATTGCTAATTACCTTTATAAAAGCATTTTCTCGTCCAACTACCACAACGAACGCAGAGCTATCTGCCGTGACGAATGACAAAATAATATAGGGCATAAATAATGCCCGGGAGGGTTTGAAATCAATTTTCATTGCAGCAATAAAACCATGAATAATGGCAATCTTAAAGTTCCACTTTTCTGTAAGTCACCTTTGTTGTCTCTGACAGTGAAGTTGGCATTGACGGAAGCTTCTGGTGCCAAACTGAAGAAGAACCTGTGACCTCCAGCTGGCTGGTCAGCATCTGAGGCACTGACTGTTTGGATCCTCTGAAAGAGAAAGAAGCTTTGTAGTCAGGTGAAAACACACAGGTGGAAAATAACAAATTCTGAGGCTGTTAAGACATTCTTTTCACATAGTATTTGAGAGGGGAACTTTTTTTTTGAACTCATGTTCAGTTTCCAGGCTAGCCTAAGCTAAAAAGAATTTCCAATAGTAAATTATCATCTGCCTAATATGGTGTTGGTTCTCTGCATGCCAAGTTCTCCGACCTGTCAAGTTATAGACTCTACAAGGGCTCTGATGGTGCCCAGTGGTATCCGTTTTCTTAGGCTTTCGACCGTGGATGGCTGTGGCAGGACCAGAGATCGGACATGGCTGGAGATCACTCTTCTCATCCAACAACAGAGCCAGTGCTTAGACCGTTGTGCCACTTGGTAAGTCCCTCATTTCTACATTTTAGCCAAACAGCATTCTATAGATGGTGATTAATTCAGTGTTCCAAATTCAGAACATCTATCATTACCTGGCCCGCTACGACAAATGGTACGTGCCAGATGAATACTGGAGTGCACAGACCTTGACACGTATGTCTGGTATGTTGGTTTTTGGGGGTTACAGTACTAAGCGGGTGGATGTGGTCACTATGGTTGTAGTGTGCTAGACAGACAATAATTTCCAGACCAAGCCTTACAGTTACACTTGTTTTTTAAATGTGTATATAGACCACATCTGGAAATCATATGCAATGTTTGTTTTCTTAGGCTTTCGACCGTGGATGGCTGTGGCAGGACCAGAGATCGGACATGGCTGGAGATCACTCTTCTCATCCAACAACAGAGCAAGTGCTTAGACCGTTGTGCCACTTGGTAAGTCCCCCATTTCTACATTTTAGCCAAACAGCATTCTATAGATGGTGATTAATTCAGTGTTCCAAATTCAGAACATCTATCATTACCTGGCCCGCTTTAGCATTTTCACAAACAAATGCCTCATCCACATTGTCGAAGGTTGGGGCATTGTCGTTTACGTCCAGCACCCTGACATAGACTGGCACATGACTCATCAGGTTGTCTGAAAAGGAAACAACGGAAACAGCTTGAAATCCTACTACATACAAAATCTATTTATTTAAAACCATAAACAGACCAAACCACTCTGTAACATCTATGTGCAAGGTCTTTCAGTTAATCAAGCTTGTGACTTTTTTTTAAATGATCTAAAATGCCAGCAGCCCTTTAAATTGTGTGACCATTTCATGATCAATAGAAACATTAAAAGCTTATAAATGTTGAGTTTTACTTAACCCCTAAGAGCCCAGACCCAAAATAATGAAGGGCCAGTTATGAGATCATAAAAGATCAGTCACAGAGGTCACATGGCATCTTCTGTAAGTATTATAGAGTCATAATGGTAGCACATGTCACAACAACGACGATTTTATAACTGGTATTCTATCTGTTCTAGAAATGGCATCAGAATGGGTATATGGAATATGGAATATGGCTATATGTAATATAGAACAAGTTATCAGAACCTTAGAGCTCTTAAATGGGTCGGAACCTTATAGGTACAAAATCAAGACTTTAAGTTGAGCTGGTTTTGTCTCTAACTGCACTAACCAAGCACATTGCCATTTTCTAAATGAAGTCATATGTTTACCAACTGTCATGTTACTGCATCCAGGATGCTTGGTATAGGTCACTCAGGTACCTCATGTGTTTAGGTGAAGGATAAAGCTGTATAAAGATCCTTACAGACTTTTAAAAGGCTTGTGACACAGACGTCACTGTGGGTTCTTATTGGTTAAAACAGTCACAATAGTGAAACTTTAGCTGTTTAGCTATTAAATACATAGAACTTACTGTTCTCAGTAGCCTGTACCGAAATATTGTGCCAGGCCTGCCCTTCTCGGTCCAGCAGACGAGAGATGTACACTGACCCGTTGTTTGAATGGATGTTGAACACATGGTCCATATCTGTGCGCCAGTCTATTAG
Organism: Prochilodus magdalenae; assembly: GCA_024036415.1. Classification (NCBI taxonomy): domain Eukaryota; kingdom Metazoa; phylum Chordata; class Actinopteri; order Characiformes; family Prochilodontidae; genus Prochilodus; species Prochilodus magdalenae. The sequence goes on along the minus strand of JAMWET010001206.1, from coordinate 148,022 downwards.
ATACCTATTAACAGAGAACAGACACTATTGAGGCCCCGCTGGACAAAGACAGAAAAAAAAAACAGCAGGGAAAGTACATTAGTTCAACATTTTTCACAGTTCCGATACTTATTTAGATTAACTAACAAGCAAGCTCTACTGCTCTATCTGTTAATTAGGTTTCATTTGAAGACTCTCAGATTGCGCCATTACTATTTCCATTACCAAACGACTCATTTGCTCCCTCAGGCTTTCAGACCCTTTTTACAGCTGGTGTTAAAAAGTGAACTGGATGTGAATGCCATGCACAGATGATAATGAGCGCACTTCCAGTTCCACCTGGCTTTAAAGTGTCCATATCACGGAAAACCAAAACGTCCCTTCTTCTTTTTTTCCATTCATTAAGCTGCAAAACAGCATATTTTTGACCTCAATGTTTTTGTTATAGCACAATTACAAACACACTTAGACATGTTAACACATTGTTTAAAGCCTTTTACCTGGGGCAATATGTGTTTTTGCTTGTATAAACACTAAATATAAGAATAGATGCAGATGCACATCCATTTATAGTCAAAAGAATAGCTGCACAAATAGCTGCACCCAGAAGGAATCAACTGGCAGGAATGAAACTGGGTGTGTAGGTTTGACATCGTGAGACCTGCAAATCATTCAAGTTTCATGCTCGGCCGTGCATGTGACATAAGCATGAAGGTGCCTTATCGCTGTACCTAACTGACTCAACAGCCACGACTGAGGACATTCAGCGAGCAGTGATGCCCTCCTTGGGTCATCCTGCAGCACCATTGACGGACAGATGAACGACACAGGACTACATACATGCAGCCTGTTACGACGACTGCCCCTAATACAATACTCAGAATGGTGGCAGGTCATCTTCATCCATTTTTGTCTTGGTGGAGATGACCAACGTATGTGGAAGCACCATGGTCAGCAGCAAGATGAATAGCTTGTTGTCACACGTCCAGAAGGCCATGTGTCACTCCACACCTACTGCAATCTGCAGTAACTTTTGTGTATCTGCCTATTCACGATTTAGGACCTAATCATTCACACTGTAACTCCAAGGAGTGCTTTTTTACCAAAAGCGGACAGGGCTGTTAATTAGAACAGAGCTCATTACATAAATCAGTCTTTATTTCATTGTAAAATGCGGAGCTGTATCATGGTCAAACACAGACCTCTGGAAACAAAATAAGTACAGGAACAATGTAGGACATGCGTAGGATGTAGCCACTCGTTAGCACTGTATTTTTTCCCCTTCACATTATAGAAACAAGTTTTCTCATGCTGGTCAACACCATCCCAGTGAGGTAAACATTTTTAGATGGAAATAAGGTCGAAGCTATAGAGTCGAATAAGGTCGAGCTCTGTTGAGCTCAGTGTCAGGATAACCCAAGAGAAAAAAGCTCCCATATGTAATGTGTTCCCCCCAAAATAATATGTTAGCAATATAATACATCCATATTAACAGACTTGTACATTGACAATTCTACATTTGCTTTATTCTCTGCTCTGTAGCATAAATATGTTCACCCCGCAGATATAACAGACTGCTACGTTGTACACTAGGATGGAGAGGTTGGTTAGACTCATTAAACTTAATAAATAAACCTTAGTAAATGCTCAAAAAGGTTCCTATATGCTAGAATAAAAAATATTTATCCACATATATTTATAAAACATATGAGCCCATAATCAACTTCAACAAACACTTCTATACACTAAAATAAGAACTATTATCCCAAAAAATATCTAAATAAACGCCCCTATAAATTACCTCTATAAACACACCAATCCAAAAGAATGGATCTTATTAATCCATACATAACCTCAATAATGCATTCCTATGTGTTACAATAAGAGATATTAAACCAAACAGCCTCCTTAAACATGTTTAGTCCATGAATCCTAGATATTAGCATATGTTCCTAGATATTACAACAGAAGCATGACAAAGCAATATGACGGTAGGAGGTTATGACTGAGGAGCTGGAACAACTGATTGTGTATTCAGGGATGCATTGGCCATGGGGAGAAGCAGCACAGTTCCTAGTGGGCCACAGAGAAAGTAAGAAAGAGAGAAATACATTGATATACTGTTGTGGTCCTATATAAATTGAATGGAAACCACCTGGGACAAATGGTACGTGCCAGATGAATACTGGAGTGCACAGACCTTGACACGTATGTCTGGTATGTTGGTTTTTGGGAGTTACAGTACTAAGCGGGTGGATGTGGTCACTATGGTTGTAGTGGGCTAGACAGACAATAATTTCCAGACCAAGCCTGGTATAAATTCTATACTTTCACATAGCACTGTATTAGCAACCCTACTAATACTAGGTAAAGACTCCTCTCAAAACAGCCTCAGGTCTTTATGGCATAGATTCTATAAAATGTTGGAAACATTCCTTTGAGATTTTGGCCCATGTTGACACGACTGCATCATCCAATTCCTGTAGATTTTCAGGTGCACTTTCGTGCTAAGAGTCTCCTGTTCTACTAGATCCCAAAGGTGTCTGAAAGATCCCAAAGATCACTCATTGTTCATGTAACCAGTTTGATCTGACTTTTGCTTTGTGATGAGGGGCATTATCACTTGGGAAGACGGTATCAGCAGATAGGTACATTGTGGTCGTAAAGGGATGCTCATGGTCAGCAAAAACAGTCTGTGGCATTCAGGTGATCTCCATCTCTACCACCACCTTTACCAGGCTGAACCACAGACACAAGGCAGGTATTCATGCTGTTGGCGCTAAATTCTGACCTTACCATCTTTGTGCTTCAGCAGAAATCAAGATTTTTTGGACAAGACAATGTTTCTCCAGTGTTTCTCCAGTTTTGGTGAGCCTGTGCCTACTACAGCCTTAGCCTTTTGTTCTCAGCTCACATAAGTGGAACCTGACATGGTCTTCTGCTTTTGTAGCCCATCCACCTCAAGGTTCAACATGTTCTACATTCTGAGATGATTTTGTACAGAGTGGTTATTCGAGTTGCTGTAGTCTTTCTGTCAGTGAACCAGTCTGGTCATTCTCTGCTGACATTACCTGAAGCTGGTGGTCTGTATCTACATGATTTTATGCATTGCATTACCACACAATTGGTTGATTAGATAATTGCATAAGAGAAATTAGTTGTACATGTGTTGATAATAGTCTTGAGTAAGTGTCTATAAGACATATATGATTAACTATACAAGATAATGCAATTCCTTATTTTGATTGGTGTCACATAGCGCCCTCTCTGGTGCGTTCACGTTATTACACAGCTTTTCCTGCTCAACCCTGGCTCCACCCACTCTCACACCTGCAGCTGATCCAGGACTCATTAGGACGGCCGTAAATACTCCTTTGTTTTCCCAGCATGGTGTGAAGTCTCTGTTTTCACTTGTGAGTTCTGAGCTGTGGTTCCCTACTGTTGTTTCCTGTGTCTTGTAGCGTTTGTGTTTATTCCTCTTTTTGAGTTTTTGACCCTTGTTTTGGTTTCTGGCTGTCTCTGTGGATGCTTCCTGTGTTTTGACCCCTGCCTCCCGGACAAACCCAAATAAAACCACTTTGCGTTTGCAATATGCCCTAACCCCCTTGTTACGTCAGTCCTATGTTTTCCCTCAATAATGCTTAATTAGTACAATCCCTGTTAGCCTTTAGGTAGTCCTTAATTAGTATGTTGTTGTAAATATTTCCGTCAGTGTATATAGAACTGCCCTATAATAATAGCATTTCCTACCCTGATTAACTGAGAGAGGTCAGCAAGGACAAACCTTTCTCCTGGAGATCCACCACCATGCAGAAAATATTTCCAAACCTAATATAACACCCCCTACACACCCCTGCCACGAATACATGCTGTACATCTAAAGCAAAAATGGCCTTGGGAGTAACTAATATGAATCACGTCTACACAGTTATGTGTCAGTTTTAATTTTAAGATACTCAGCCAGGAGCACTCGCCATATGAGAAGGTTCTGTAAGGGCCAATCATTAAGCGCACAAGTTAAACACTCATTTGTTTTCTCGCCTGATTAATGGGCCAATGTGCGGCAACAAGGAACGAGGGGCGAAAAGGACTGTCTCAAGGGGGTAAAGGAGCATAGATCTGTGTTACTCTTTTCTTATGAGCCTTGTTGCATGGTTTCACCTTCACTGAGCAATTGAACATATTTCTGTATGGCAGAATGGGAGATATTATGTCATAACCAACCTCAAAAACACTCCTATACGCTCATAAACAATGGGCTCGTAACAAATAAGCCCGTAAACTCTGAATGAACACTTCTATACACAAGAATCTGAGATATTAACCTATTAACAATCCTAAAATTCACTTCTATAAGATAGAATCAGAGATATTAGCCAAAAACAATCTCAATAAACAGTCCTATACTCTAGAAAGGAGATATTAGCATTAGTAAACACACCTATACATTATCAGACTATCACCTAAACAATACCAGTAAACAGTCTTGTAACATAGAATATAAAATATTTTGCCACAGATAACCTGAATAAACTCATATACACTACAATGAGATACTAGTCCATAAACACTATAAACTGATCCATAACTGATAAATAGATTTAGCAATGACTATCAACAGTACTATATTACAAAATATGACATATTACTCTATAAACAACCTACATAAATATTTGAATATACTAGAATAGGATATATTAGTGTATAAAGAAAACCTCAATGAGCGCTCCAATAAGCTAGAAAATTAGATATCCAAGCTCTTGTTTGAAGCACATACTAAAACTCTTTTGTTTCAAACACCTGAAAGGTCTTTGTGTTGATGAGTGACATCACATAAAATGCGAAGCCTTTGGCATTATTCCCAAGGTAGGGCCTACATCAGGCATTCTGTCAGCTTTAGAGTTTTAGGCTTTAGAGGAAAGGGAAATGGGAAGATCTAGACATCTTTCTATTTAATATGTTACGTTATTAGAAACTGACAAAAAAAACATGCATTTATCAGAAACCCTCTGAACCCTTTGGAAGTACTATATACAGTTATTGTTCATGGAAGTATTTTTTTGCAGTATTGTTGTGACAAAACATTATGCCATAGTTGATTCATCTACAAAAATTGGGCACATGGATTTTCTGACTACTGGTTATTGCTCTTCAAGACAGATGATCTTTTACGTTACAAGACAGAGGCGGCAAAGCCATCAGAGCGTCACCAGTGCCTAAGCTTTTGTGAGATTCACTGTGAAACCCGCTGTGATCTTTGTTTTATACAGCAATAAAAGACAGCTTGCATAAACACACATGCACTGCTCCGTTCTGGCATCGTTTCATTTCTGGGTGTAAGATTAAACTCAGCATTGGCTTCTTAGTAATGAGAGAAAATGGAGATAATAATGTAGAGCTCCAGTGCAGTGTTCAGCATAACACTATATCTTACAAGAGATGTAATTCTGTCTCTGTTGGGACTACTGATCATGATTAAGAAGTGGATTTAACAGCAAAGCAAACCACCACTAGAGGTTCTCGAATCCAGAATCTTGGGCACCCAGAATGAGGGATTTTCACTGGCTAGGGAAATGAACAGTGTGCGCAAAGTAATTAACACATCTGACAGCTCCGGCGAGATGATTCCTCTGCAGAACAATAGCATAGCAGACATTTCAACACCAGCCCACTGTGATAAAGACTAGAGCTCCCTATTCAAGTCTGTGCACAATCTCTCTAATTAAGGGTTAATTTCGGGTCAGACACGGCTAATATCTGCTATCAAGCGTTCATGAAGAACCTGCTCTAGAATAAATGTGATTACAGGGTGACTGGCTCTCGTCTGCAGGTGTGAGCTCCAAGATGTTCTGGATGTCAGCCACAAAATAAGATTTAGTGCAGTTTAACATGCAGCCAAGCTAAATGCTGTCACTGATATGGATGCTGATTTTCATGTGCTGAAATTCCAATAAGCAATTAAGAACATAATTTTAATAAGAACAGACTTTAGTAAAAGGAGCAGTTGTTTTAAGGGGGCTCTACTGGCAGAAATTTATGGTGGGGTCTATTGGCAGAAACGGAATATAATACAAAACTTTTCAAACTATGCGTCTAATTACCTGTGCCTACACAATGCTGTGTTTTCATTGGCTTAGAATGAGCCTTTCATATTTACATAGGAGCTGTTCAGTAGCCCAGAACAGACAAACGACCCACTGGATGTAGAGACAGCCTTTCACGTTTCGTGTTTTTACATGAACGCAGCAGCTAGGTGCTAGGTGCAGCTAGGTGCAGCTAGCAATTAGGTGGAGCTATAATATTAAAACTGAGAGGCTCAGGTCAGCGTCTTATTCACCAGGTTCTTGTTCAAATGTTCCTGTTACAAAATGTTTCATAACCTAGCATGTGCTAAGGTTTAAGGCTGTAACAGTTCACCACCATTAATCACACTTGGCATAATATTACTACTTTATTAAAAGCTTTCTGTTAAGTGAGCTGAGGAAGATTAGATTGTAACGTTAAGTGAAATCTGCATATCTAAAATACTGACTGCGATGTCATCTACCACCATGCCAGTATCTTGCTACTCTAGGTTCAAAATGTGTCCTCGTTATCCTGATCATTATGACTGAAAGGTGTTAAGTCAATGTCTTTAGTTCATTACATTAAACTAAACTAACACTATGAGAGTCTGTGTTTGGCTTGAAGTCCTGTAGTGCTGTTTGCTGTGGAAGTAAAGTAAGGATTAACTGTTATTTACATATAGAAGAAACTGAACCTTTGAATGTTATCTGTACGAGTTTGCTGCTTCATTCAAAATGAAAGACTTTCAAATCTCAGGGAAATCTGCAGAGCAGGTTTGCCACTACAGGTGCGTATAGAAGAGCTCTATCATGACAATACTGCAAAGGCAAAATTGCCACCTTGTTCAGAGGGGTGGGGAGTCGGGGCAGGTTACTTGCTTTATTACTGCAGTGACAAAAAATGGTTATTGTCACCGCCCTACTAAGGTTAGTAACTACCAGGTGCAGTAAATAAAGGTTTCCATATTAAATTGAAGTTTTGTACCATGTAAAATTACAGAAGCCCAGTTTATCAGTGATTCTTTAAAATAGGTGATTAAGTGAACATGGTTGGGATTTACCAGTTATGATAACCTAAGACTAAAACTGGACGTACTTGACAATGTTCCGGTTAGCATCAGGGTCCACGGCGCTGACAGATCCTATGATGGTTCCAATCTCAGCATCCTCTTTCACCTCCATGATGTAGGCAGGTCTTTTAAAGACAGGCGGCTCGTCCACATCCTCCACCAAAACCTTCACTGTGGCTGTGTCTCTGAAGGACTCGCGTGAGTGAAAGCGTGGATCTAGATAAACATTCTCCACCTGAATCCTGAAAGTGTACGTTTTCCTTTTCTCGTAGTCCAGAGGCTGGAGGAAACAGAGAAAGCAATAATTTTCATTTCACATACAGTCTTGTGGGTGTCTTGCTGTTAAAGACAAAAGTCAGAGTATTGATTTATTACACATTGCATTATTGAATATGTGACGATAACTCGGCCTACCACTCTTCAAAAGGAGAATGGACTCATGACAGCTCTTATCCCCCTGGTCATTGATTCCACTATGGCAGTCTACGCAATAAAAGCGAGTGTTGTTGATTTCTGACCTTTCTCAATGTGAGGACTGCCTCCTGAGTGACACGGTTGGTGGAGATTTGGAACATGTCCTGGTCATCCATGATGGTGTACTCCATCTCTGCGTTTTTGCCTGTATCTGCGTCCGTAGCTTTCAGGGTGCCAAATGTATTGCCTGGTTCTAATGACTCAGGAACGGTGAACTGATAAACACCTGGAGTAGATGGCAACAGACAGTTACTGAAAAGATCCTTTTCTTTTCAACAGAATGTAGTTTATTTGTGTTCAGTCTTTTTCTTGCCTTTCTGAAGAACTGCTCAGGCATCACCAAATTAGCACCATGGCAGTTCCACTAGTATAACAATAACTACACGTTTCCAGGTTTGGTAGAAATTCAAATCAGAAAATGTTGGACAGTATGGAAAATTGTTTGCTGTCTTTGCAGACAGTATGAGCACAAGATATTTCATGTTTTGTCTGTTATATTAACATTTAATTTGTTAATATACATCCATTCCTGTATTTTAGCCTTGCAAAACATTCCGAAAAACAACAACAAATGCAAAAATACAAAAATAAAAACATAAAATGTTCCTCAGAGAAAGACAGGGAGGGATTTGTATATATTTCCTTTACAGTGCATAATATCATTAAACGATTCAAGGAAGAATTTCAGTGTGTAAAAAGCACAAGCCTAAACTGAACACCTCTGAACACACCCTGAAATCTCCAATCTCTCAGGCAGCACTGCAACATAACCTTAAGTGCAAGGAATCTTTTGGCAGACCTCTGTCAAGCACTACAATACGGAGTTACATTGACAAATGCCACTTAATATTTCACTCTCCAAAACAGAAGCCTTATGTTAACCATGTCCAGAAGCAGTTTTGACATCTCTGGGCTGTGAGGAATCTGGAATAGACCATCACACAGTGGAAACATGTACTGTGGTCAGACCAACCAGTATTCCAGATCTTTTTTTGGAAGAAATGACGCCACGTGCGCCAGACCAAACACAAAAAGCAATAGCCAGCAACAAGTCCAAAAGTCAGGGTCTGTTACAGTATAGAGTTATTGTGCAAGTTTATGTGTCTGTGAATGCAGGACTGATGCAGAAAAGTTCAAATATGTTTTCATCAAGATGCTTCACATGCTCCACATATTACAAAGGCATGGTTAGAGAAGAAGAGGGTACTGGTACTGGACTGACCTGCCTGCAGTCCTGACCAACTCCCTATAGAGAATGTAGAGAATTTAAAAACAAAAATATGATGATGACCCTGTTTCTTTGCAGACATTAGGACCTGTTTGCAGAAAGAATCGTTTTATATAGTATCTGTGGTGGCAAGATGTCTTTTAAGTGTTGTGAGAAGGAGCTACAACATTACAAAGTCCTAACTTTTCTTGCTATTTGTTGCTGGCCTAAAATGCAGGAAAAAACAAATATTAACCTATGAAATTAAGTTGACCAGACAAATCATGAGTCTTGGGCTTATACTGTCTGTATTACAATATAAGGCAAAGTAAATATAAGCAATGTAGGTAAATGTAACATTTTCTGAATTTTGGTTGTACATTTTTTGAGTTTGAGCTCAAGAATCAGTTGGTTATGGATAATATGTGTTAAAAATGTGTAGATTCTACAAAGCTCTAATCATAGACTATAGACTAGAAAGATTGGCTTGGCTTAGAAATATAGAGGTTTTGCTGCACCACCCTCTAATAAAATAAGCTCAGACAATGTCAAGTACCTCCAAAAAGCAATCATTTGATTAACCCATTCCCTCCCTGCCAACTACACTGATGAGATGGATCCAGATTTGAACACAGTGATCTTGATGAAATGGAGTAAATGAACTTGCATTAGAGTGGTAGTTTTCACTTTTCAATTTTTAATACTCAATTATTGAAGTCACTACAACCGCCACCCCTCCCCAAAAAAACTTTCAGAACTTTAGTAATTAGTTGCCACAGTACTAAAAATTGCATGGCAATGAACCTTGGATGGAGAATTTTCTGCAGTGTGACGGTAATATAGTTCATTCACAATCAATAGCTTTTCGCTTAGACAGCTATTTTAATTAAAGACAATGTAAGCATGAAAATGAAACCTTTCATTTTATCGTAGAGCCGATAATTGTTCATTAATAAGTAATCAATACATGTAAATTCAAGTTCAAGTGCTCACGTCAGCAACACAATCCTCCATCTGCAAACCACTGGCTTGCGTAGAATAAGAATATTAACATTATTCATTAACATATATATATATATATATATATATATATATATATATATATATATAACATATATAATATAATAACATTAATTGTTGTAATGTATGTTTTTTAGTTTGAACATCATAAATGATGGGTTTTAAACATGGCAAAAACCTAGATGATACTGCACAATACAGAAGCTTGCAAAAATATTTAAGTCATCAGTTTGTCTGATTTTGACATGTTTATAGTTTGTATAAAAATGCTGTTTCCATCAGTAGTCAACCCCTGAGCTGTAAAAGCTCCAGGTTTACACAGATGAAAGATCCCCTAATGAGGACACAGCTGGCTTAAAACTGGCCTCTACCTGTGAATCATTAAAAAAAGTTCTCCTTTACTGGATAAAAGACTCAAGTCCCATTGGTCAAATTGAAGAACAAAGAGCTTTCTAAGGATATCAGAGATCAAGGTGTAGACATGAGCAAGATAGAAAGGCTACAAAATAATATCCAACTGTTTCAGTGAGGACTGTTGGAACAATTTTAAGGAAATGGCAGCTGCAGCATGCCACCCAAGCCCTCCCTACACCAGGCCATCCCTCAAAACTCAGCATCAGAGCAAAAAGGGGGAATTCTGGAGTAAAGACGGGAGTAAAGGAGCACCAGTTAATAATATCAAGAGTTCTGCATATCACTGTCCTGTATGAGACTGTGCTGAGAAAGAAGTCATTACTAAAAAAAAAAATAAAAATAAAAAAAAAAAATAAAATACACATCTGAAGTTTGCCAGAAAGCATCAGAGTGACCCAACCAAAATGTGGAAGGTTTTATGATCAGATGATACTAAAATAAACTGCTTTTTGGCAAAAAACTCAAAACGCTCTATGTGATACATTCCTCAATAAACACCATTTCAATAGTTAAGCATGGTGATGGCAGCATGATGTTGTCGGGATGCTGTTCCTTACTTACTATACATCTTGTACAGTCCAATAGATGGATGGTATATAGAAAGATACTGCAAGACTAACCGGCGTCAGTCTGCCAATGAAGTAAAGCGTGGGGAAAAAAACAAAGCAGGACAAGAGTAGCTGAACAACAGTGGAACAACAGAAAGGTGAATGTTCCACAATAGGCCAAGTTCATTTCTCAACAATATCAAGGACCTGTGACGTACAAGCAAAATATAAGCAATCTGAACATTCTGAAGCAAATCTGAATCACTCACAATTACTCACCATGCGAAGTCCAACAGCCTTAAAGCTCTTATTGCAGCAAAAGGTACTCTACCGAGTACTAGTCTGAAAAAGGCTTGAGTACTTATGTAAGCAGCATTTTTCAGGGTTTTTTTAGATCTACTAACAAATGATGAATTTAAACTTTGAAAATGTTTTTGAGAGCATATAACATAATGAAAAACTGCCTGAAGTAATATGTGTGGATATCATTTGTAATCTAGACAACTGAGTTTTTAGGGTGTTACTTTTGCTAGACACTGTATGTGTTATGATATTTAGCTGAGGTTAGCACACTAAGTTTGATTTAACATTTGGAAAAACTATTTACATGTTGCGAGCTACTTGTTGCTATACAGTCAATATACTTTGCTTGTTGTTTTCTATAATCAGTATAAATCGTTTTATGATGGACGCAATTGTTGGTACCAGTTATGGTACGCAGTTAATTATTAGTGTTTGCCAGACTCTTATGTACTGTATAATAAAAGCCATTTTAATTAAATATAGTAAATAACATGGCAATTACCTGGGATTTGCAAACAAATAAATATAAATGACATTGGAACAGGACTAGCAAGTTGTTTAAAAGAATGTGGCGGCATGCTGAATATGCATTAAAGCAGCTTCAGCATGTACTGCCTCGTAGACAATATATGCACACAAGCTGCATCATCAGAATAGTGTTGGGGTCACGGTGTCCAGGCAACTGCGGTACATGTCTCACCCTGAGGGAAGCGCGGCGGGTTATTGTTGATGTCCAGCAGAGTGATGTTAACTGTGGTGGTCCCTGAGAGACCCCCCATCTGTCCCGCCATGTCCTTGGCCTGAATCACCACCTGATAGTGTTCACGGACCTCGCGATTCATATTGGGTAGAGCTGTCCGGATGATGCCTGTGTGAAACAAAATAATTTTAAAAGTGTTTTTGTAGCCTAAAACAGTCCAGTGCTCGCAGCAAATATGTATAAATTTAGGGTTTTGTAGGGTTTTTTGTATAATTATCCCAATTAATTTAAAGCAAGAATAACTATGTTAACTACTACAAATCACCATGAAACGTCACCAGTAGATTACTTGCATTTTGACAGTTGTTTTCTGTATTTTCTGTTTTCTTCTAAAATTTTATGTTTAAACATGTAAATGTGAATTTATCTACTTAAATATGCACTAATTTGCATACATACACTTGCAACAGAATTCTGAACAGCACATAAAGTCTAGTTCAAAATTCTTGTTAGAATCAAAGATTTTCATAGAAGGAATTTTGGCTCCCTCTTTTTATTGTCAACAGCTACAAAAACCATTTTGCCATGTTTTAAGTCATAAAATATTATATAATTCTGTAAAAACCTACAGAATAGAAATGTTGTTAGAACTAGAAAATTTGGTGTTTGTAGAAGCTACTGAAGTCAAGTTTGTATTTTATTTTATGTTGTTTATGTTTTTGTTTATATGTTGCGCCTTTTACAGAAGATGTTGTCACAAAGCAGATTTACAGAGAATCCAGGTCCAAGCCCCCAGTGAGCAAGCCAAGGGTGACAGCGGCAAGAAAAAACTCCCTCAGAGCAAGAGAAAGAAACCTTGAGAGGAACCAAGACTTAACACCAGGTAGCAAAACAAGCCAAAACAGATAAGAACTTACAATCAAATGCAATACTGAATAGAAGTGAAGAAAATAAGAAAAAACAAAATTTTTATATATATTTTATAAAATTTCAGACATTTATATTAGAAACGCCTACTTATATCTAATCATATCCTTAGCAACATCTATATAGGACATCTGTAAAAATATAAATCAACAGCTATCTGTTTTTCCAAACCTTCAAGGTTATGTCTTAGAAGTTGCTAGATCCAAATAATCCCACAAACAGCATGATGACTGAACAGCGATGTTGAGGTTTGGACTCTAAACTTAACAGTACATGGTTCTGAGAACGTCAGATTTCCTTCTTTGAAAAATAGAAGAATGGACAGAAACACCTTTGTATAATTTAAGACCTAAAGCAAAAACCGGAACTCTATTCCTTCCTCTCTCACAAAGATGAATGCTTTACTGTTTATTTGATGGGGTTTTACTGATCTGCCACACACAAACATACACACTACTGTCCCACATCAACAGTAAAGCGTAGGACGGGGCAGAGAGACAGACAGAGAGAGACAGCATAATAGCAATAAGCCGCCCCAGTAATCTGCTAATGTTGTTTTATGTCTCTCTTCTTTGAGCACATACAGCAGATTTGCTCCAAAATAACAATTTATCCATTACATTTACATTTGCTGTCCCTAATCTCCATCAGAGTTCTTTCTATCAGAGGGAGAACAGCAGTAAAGGACAGCGTATGATGGGGCAGTGTGTGTGTGTGTGTGGAATACGGTGAACAAAACCAGAGAGCAGAAGTGTGCATGGTGAAACGTTCTTAAACCAACCTGTCTCTGGTTCTACAGAGAAGTATGGCTGCCCCTGCAGAATGCTGTATACCACTTTAGCACTGTTACCATATGTGGCATCGTCAGCGTCTGTGGCCGTCACCTGCACAACAAACGTACCTGTACAACAGAGAGAGGGAGGGAAAGGAAGGGAGAAGAAAAGAGAGAGAAAAAAACATAAAATTACAAATATAAACAAATGTCTAACTATAAGCAATGTTCTGATCTGAAAAGAAACATGAATATCAGAGCTGATAAAAGCATGTTTCAATCGATTTGTATCATCCATATTGACTGTTAAAGTGACAAGTACTTAAATAGCATTGTGCTATGATGCTTGCCAGTCTACTAATTAATAAAAACTACACTGTTAGACAGAATAAATGCTCACTGAGATAACTGAGGAATATTAGTTATTGATGTATCTTATAATATTGTATTTTGTATTAATTGTGCCTAACAACACTCCTTAACCACCACTTGTACAGTTACTAGAGTCTTGCAAGCCAGATTCCAATAAAAAGCTGTGTACTTTTACAGGAAAGTACTGTTTGACTTATGCCAAATCTGACTCAGAGTCTGATATGACTCTGCTGTTCTTGTGTGACCAGACAGAGCTACAAAGTGAGGCACCGAAGTGTTTCTTCCAACAGAGGAGGAACTCTTGCTTACATGCTACTAAATGATTTAAATAAAACTTTCAAGGCCAAGTCACAAATAAAACCTGCCGTGCGTTCCCAGGGATATGCCGGCAGCCAATCCCAATGCAGCTGATAAATTCCTAGCCTGCCTAGCATTCACACTATCTGTCTTCATGTGACACTGTAACACATTGCCTCTGACAAAGTACACAATCACATAAGCAGGTCTATTTAAGACTATTTAACAACTTGACACAGTTTGAGGCAAGTGTGTGACGGTTTAGACGTGCAGTTTGCACAGTGCTAATTGGAGGGGCATAAGCATTTATTACTTTAACCCTATAGTTCCAGTGCAGCTTGATAAAAACTCTAATCCACTGGAAGCTAATACAGCAGTGGTGCAACGAGGAGGAGAAAATTAAACGAGTAATATCTGAAATGCTAGAGCAGTTAAGACAGTCAGCTGATTTTAAAAACAAAGTTCAACTTGCCACATGTGACTGTGAGCAGCTATTACAAGCTTATTGCCAACAGTGAGTTGAAACACAAAGAGAATGTGTTAACTCAATTATCTGCAATTAAGAAAGCTTTGTTTACTTTTTTGGTGAAAAGTGATTTTATGTGTGTCCAACTGTTCAAAGTATTTTTTAATTTGTGCACTTGTGTTATGCTTCTGGGTTCTCCTCTCGCCTCCAACCTCCCAAATTCCATTTCCCACAATCCACCAGCTGGTGACATCACTGTCACATGCCCTCTGACACCCAATCACGTTTTCCCAGTCATCTTCACCCAAATACTAATCAGCTTCACCTGTTGTTATCAAGTCTGTTTGCTTTTAAATCGCAGTCTCACACTCAGTACCTTAGAAAGCTATTGTCACTCCCATGCGTGCTGAGCATTTCTCTACTGTTTATTCTTGTTGGCTTTCTCGGTTTTCACTCTGTTTTGTACTTTTGCTCTTTTGGTGTTTGAGCTTGTTATCTTATTTTACGTCCTTGCCGCGCTCTATGGTTATGTTTGCCTTGTTGCTGCTGTCGAGCCTCTGCGCCAAACCTTTAATTAAAACTGGTTTTACCTTTATCTCTGGGCTTGTTAAGTCTGTTTATTGTTACAACTTGCTATTGTAGTTCTGTTATTGAGTTTAAGTTTTTCATTTGTTAAAACTGTCCCTACTAAAACGGTCACTACTGAAACATGTGATTAAGTAATTTCTCTTTCTTTTTTGCATGAACACATGCTTATTTCTACAAAGTCTTTTAGGGGCACAGTAGTGATATCACCAATGAAGCTGACTGAAGTTTCTGATTGGTGAAACAGATAACGCTACATACTATAGTCCTCCCAAGTACCCCCTGCTTGCTTTGGGACAGGGGCAAACACTGGACATCCTTATTTAATTTCCATTCTTCAGTCCTATGCCGATGTAAATGAGGAATAAGTCTTTGTTTTACATGCAATACCATGTAATCCTCCAGAATGTAAGTCCATTCTTTTTTACATACAATACAGACAAGCTCCAGACTACAGCGACTGTTCCACATTCAAATTCAATACCAAATAGACTCTCACTTGCCCTTATTCATATCCTACCATACGACCAAAAATAACACTGCACAGCTCTGCTCATCCCCAAAAGACCTAATCACAATATTATTAACTGTATTCTTTTTTGTGGCTTTGCATGCAAAGTGCACATGGACTGAAATGATGAACTCCTTCACACAGCTGAACTCCAGCGTTCCCCCAACCTTTAAAAGTGCTGTGCTTGCAGAGTGATCACTGCTACATCATCCACTTTGAGTCATACACCGGCTGCAGCAAAAGAGCAGGTCAAACTCACTCTGTCCATACACGGTACCTTCGCCTGCACATTTCAACTTTCAGCGTCTATAACTACAAACATCTATTCAGCTCCACAAAACACATTTGCTTTGTAAACAAAAGGAAATTGGAAATTCAGGACTGTCACTAAGGGGTGCTTGTCCACATGTATCCACATATATTAACTCCTTTTAACAGTAAACACAAAATGCAAATTAAACACCAGATTTGGAACTAGATATTCATTTTTACAGATGAGCAAACAAGTCAAATCAAATCATCTCTGAAATGGAAGTCCTCATCAGGCAGAGAAGCTAGAGCTAGAGTTTCTCTAGCTTTACACCAAATTTGAACTATGTAGGATGTTTTTGACTTTGGTTAATGACATCAAGTCGTTTGAGATAGAGTTTAAAAATCTGTATTTAACAGACCTGAGCGCAGTACATTCTGGTGCCTCCGCACTACCATTTAATGATAAAGTGTAACTACAGTCATAAACATGTTATCATCGCCCCCAAATTGTCAAGCATACAGAAACAACCCAGTTATCAAGGTTTAATTGTTGTAATTATTTGAATTCAGTTTTAATTAATGCATGCTCAATGAATATAAACAGCAAGAGGCATAAGCTAACCAAAGGCAGTGTCATGACTTTCTTCTACTATCTGAAACATTCTTCTATAGACAGAAGGATGTTTCAGTAGAGAGTTTCAGTTTGATTTCTGACAGAAAGTGAGAAGTGAGACAGAAATCAGAAATGCCGAAGTACTGATCAGAGTTAGCATCAGCGATTTATGTCCCTCTCCCACATAAAGTCTTCCGGACAAAACGAACGGGAAGTAGGTTTTTTAGTAGGCTTATTATGAAAGATTATTACACCATTGTAGCGTAGCTAGATGTTATTTCCTACTTGCGTTAGCCGCCTACTTCAGGATCCTACTAGAAGTAGTAGTAGCTGCTGATTTTTTCCCATTTCTTGTTTATAATGTTCAAACATAAAGACCAACCATTAGGTCTTAAATGAATAAGAAATATAACACAAAATACACTGAATGAAAAGACATAGACAATACAAATACAAAACAAAAACCGAGACAGACAACTATTAAGTGATTAACATAATTTACTAAAGCTCCTTACTTTGGAGTTGTGATGCACAGCAGTACCCAAAAAAATCTCTACATTGTCCACAAAATATGACTCATAATACGAGACTGGATGACCTTCATTACAGAATGATCCAACGGTCCAACAGTTGGCTAGCTAGCTTCAGGTTATGAATATAACATTTTGCCTGTCCACAAAACCACTAAAAGCGCTCAGTTTTTAATGCAATGTTTATGTGCATTTTTAAAAATGTCCTGATATATGTGGATGAGGTCATAGTCTGTCAATAATTCAATAAGTCATATTATACATAATGTTTAATTTAATAATGAAATAAGGATTATTCCCCATTGTGCACAATGTTCTTTCAAACATACAGTACCCATCCTGTCTTATAAATCATATATGCAAAAAACCCCAAAGGGACCTTTATCATGCACACAACGGCAACTCTGCATTGCTCAGAGCTATTTTTGTTTTTAGTTTAGTGTGAGAAATAATAAGGGAACAACAGAAGAACAATGACAGCCCATGTTCTATAGAGGTAGGTTAGTTCTACAAAGACATTTGCATTACTATTCAAATTATTTTTCCCATAACAATAAGGCAAAGATGAACGACGTAGTTTGCGTAGCTGATAACATCTTGTAATCAAATCTGATATAACCAAGCACACAGAAACAGCATGGCCATCAGTCACGTCAGGCATAGATCCTTCAGTATGCTTGCCACACACGCAACAGCAATAGCCAGCAATAATGTGCAGGGGTTTTAAATAATAATGCTGGTTGAGCATTCTAAAGTCACCAAAGCTCGGTTTTAGGATGGGCGGGAAGTCAAAATGCAGAGACAAAGCAACAGACTTCACGGGTCTGAAAAGCACACTGAAAATCTTTATCAATTTCACCTGGAAATAAACAAAATAATAAACCTTTAAGAATTGTGAAAATGGAAAGTTGTGACTTGTTTAGATGACTTTCAGGTACTTATTGGACTTATTGAAGAAACATATGGAGCTCTTGGCAGCCTGAGTGCATGATGTCATTAAATCAAAAGGTGAGCAGAAGTGCAAACAGAAATCATATCCACATTTAATGGAGGAGGCCCCACACACATCTTCCACAGGTCAGTGCAGCGTTCTTTAGCTTCCATGTATATGGGACAGAACATCCACCAGAATGCCTCTGTTAACTTCACGACAGTAGTGCCTCACCTGGGCTTGTGAGTTTCCCTAAAGGACCCTGGAGAACCGGCAAAATGTGGTCTGGTCTGATGACTCATGGTACCAACTATTTCGGGCTGATGTTAGGGTTTGTGTTGATGTGGGGTGTGTTCTCATGGCATGGGTTGGGCCCACTGGTCCACCTAAACACTTTATTGACTGGTGACACTACTTGTGACCAATTGCAACCCTTCATAACCTCCCATATGATGAGAAACCTCATGATGGGATATTCCAGCAGGATTAATGCACCATGCCATTACAAGCACATATTCCAGCAGGATTAATGCACCATGCCATTACAAGCCAGCACAAGTTGTCCAGAATTGGTTCCAGAAGCATTCTGGAGAGTTCCAACAAGTGGTGTGGCCTGTACATTCGCCCAACACCAGCCCTTTTGACCATTTATGGGATGTTGTAAAGCGGTCCATTTACACCGCTGCCACCTGGAGACCAGCACCTTCAAATGATTTAGAGCTGTGGGTGGCTATCCAAATGGCATGGGTCAACATCCCTACAGACGTCTTCCATTCCCTTGTTGAATCGGTGCCTTGTAGGACCTACACAATAGTTCCTGTCCCATGACTATGGGCATGTCAGTATGTGTCCATGTCTGCTTTTCTGTCACTGCAGTGCTGGATTTTCTACCTTTTGATTTGCGTGCTATACTCTGCTGTCTGGATTTTCCCTCTTCTCCTAATCGATAACAAGATTAGAAAACCTTTCAGAAAAGTAAAAAATAAAAAAAAAACGCCCTTCCAGAGAAAGATTGCATGATAGAAATGTTTCCTGATGTCTTTAAGCCAGATCTGAACTGCAGTGTGCCTTAACACGATTTTGCTATGACAGCAAAGAAAATGTTGAATGTGTGCTGTGTGCAACTGTTGCTAAGGCAGGGATAACTTGTGATAGCCAAGGAAAGTACACTGAAAAATGGGCTTTGTTGGGCTAGTTTTACTTCGTCTTGGTGGAATCCCTGTTGCCATCGTTAGAACTGTTTCGGTTCTTCATAAGCTCATAAGCCGCAGATTGTTAGATGAGCCCTCTGAGAGCCAATGGATCAATTCTACAGCTTTCCATTTCCTGGCTGCGCACAAAACATTTGAAATGAATTTCTGAGAAATGGGTGAGGGAGTATTAGAAACAATAGTGGAACTGGGCCTTGTTCTCATTTAATATACTGACTCAAATCTTATCATAAAAGTGGTTCTCGTTCATCAAAGTTGAATGCAGACAAATCTGATCATAAAAGAAGTGCATGAAAATTTTATAGACAGTTTTGTTGTACATCAGCCTTATCTTTAGTGTATCAGTACCATCAAACCTGTGTCTGGTAGGAGTGTGTGTAAGTTGGAGTGTAATAAGGCTAAATGTTTTGATTTGTGGTTTACTAAGTAAACTATTATCACCTAACCTTACCAGACAAAAATAACCTGACTGGACGTACATAATAGTGTGTAATACCTCCACAAGCATGAATAACATCTGTGATTCTATTTGGCATGGCCTGAGCAAGCTTCTGAATGTAGGCCATATCAATGTTCAGCCACTCTTGCACCACAGAATTGTGCAGTTGGGCCAGATTTGGCAGATACACTTTGGTGGACAGAAGGCCGTGCGATTCTATACACCTGTAAATTCAGCTAACTCTTTCAAACTACGTTCTTTGCCACACCCAAATGCAGCCACTCCTTTCTGCTTTGGAGCCATTTTCCACACATGGAACGAGACATTCACTGGATTGTAGCACCTCTACTCAATCTATGGATCCCGTCAGTCACACCCCGCAGGTATTTATAGCCCCATCATGCTCGTCAACCCCATCTGCAGGAGCCTGAAATTACTACCACCTTAAACACACAAGGTGACTCATTGTTTGTCCACTCTTTAGCTTTTCAGTTTTAGTAACTACTAAACTACTAACATAGCAATATCATTCTAATGATCAGAAACTGAGGTGTGAAATAAAACTACACGCACAAACATCAGTGTTACAGTAGATGTTAGAACTGACCACTCAACAAAGGCACTAAACACATTTATGGTCAATGGACAAACAAAACATGTAAAGTGCATCCAAAGTTGCATTTAACCCAGATATAGCATGTGAATGTGTGGTTTATTTAAAGGCAATATCTGAAAGACAAATAAGAGCTATTGAACAGAAATAAACTAACTTGCTAGGGCTAGGAATTCTGGGTAATTCTACTTTTTTTGTCAAATTATTAAACGGATATCAGTCCATTTAATGTAATAAAAAAGCATCACCTAATAGTCACACAATTTTCTCATCTATGGTCTTGAGAGGAAGAAGCTTAAAGATGTGCCCTTGGAGCAACTTAAGGGTAAGCTTTTTGGTCAACTGCACAGCTACGGTGCTGAGGAACAGCTACTTTAGCATGTGTGGCCATTCAAGGTCCATTCTCTTTAGTAAAAAGCTATTGGTTAGTCCCTGGAACCACTGGCTAAGCCATTAGGATTTAGCAGATGAAACAGGCCAAATCAAAGTATTTTGCTTGAGAGAAAAGAGAGCGTTATGACTGTCAGCAGGAGTGTTAACATTGTTGAACAGCAGATATCAGAAGTCAATCTCTCTCTTACAAACAGTTTAATTATTATGACAGATAAAGCCAGACTGACCCTATTTAGCATTTGCCTCAGTGATAAGCTCTTTAATCCCTTTAAACTAGACAGGGTGGGTGTGGAGGGGTGATGTATTTATATGTTGTGAATACTCATTACTCTCACCGCTTTCACTATCAGCTCTCTCCCCTACATCCAACTCGCTTGCTTTGTCATTGTGCAAAGATCAGCCAATATCCACTCAATTCGACTTCAGAATAATTAACTTAGCTTAGGAAATTGACTTTCTGGAAAGCTATAGAGGGATGAGCTGTGTTGTGTGATGAAGGATTGTCCCTGCTGACTCGAACAGATGGGGCTACTCCCCGACCCCCCCCACGCACACACATAAAGTTGGAACAAATCTTTCTTCTTTACTCGCGGAACAATACGGAAGGGGATGAACCCCGTCACGTATTGATTGATATAGTTTGAAACCTCCTGTCTAATAACCTCAGCAAGGTCTGTAATCAGTTCAGCGTGGTAGATTAGCCCTCAATCCATTGATAGGGGTTGGTATTGTAGCCATTTTTGCTATTTATTGAAAGCCACCCATGCATATTATGAGCAATTTGAGCAATTTCTTATTTCCATAAAGTCCCATTTGAATAAGTTCGAATGTGATTAAGTTGTAAACACAGGCACACTCGTGAAACATGAGACGCAACATCTGCAGCTTGGGTATCAGTATTTCTGTGGTTCAACACTGATCAGTCAGTGAAAGGCTTACTTTCGAAATTACAAGATGGAACACAATTTGTTTTTTTCCCAAACCATGCATGCCTCATTTGAATGATCATAACACCACCCCTCCACATGCACATATGGAAATATTGATTTGAATAGATACTTGCTCTTCCATTCAACATTTGGTTGTGTGCAGGAACGCTTTAGGGGAACCTAGCTCTGAGTGATACCTAGAAACTGGGATTTAATTTTTTTTCCATTCCACCTTAGGTGGATAATGTAACTGCTGCTCCATTTAAGGTGGAACAGAAAATCCAATACAACCAAATTTTAGTTTTTGTTTTTTTCTTGTTTATCAGTAACACATTTAGGTGATGAGGTCTTCACAAATGGGTCTCTGATCCACACACTGAGCAATTTTGGCCAACTGTCACTGCTGGATCTACCATTGCAGTTGAAGCTTGCTCTTTTGCCATATCAAACAGCCTGACTGATAAATCTTCCAAGGCTGACTAACCAAACCATTTTACAGCATGCCGTCATGACATTCCTGATGCAAACCGATGATAAGTCTGATCAGAACTGCTAGTCAAACTAATATCAATTAATTATCATGGTCTGGCTAAGGTTTTAGATGACCTAGACTTAGCTTGGTTAAAATTTGGTCCAGGCCAATGTCTGATTATTCGAAACCTATTTAAACATAAATGTCCTCTTTTTCCATCATTTTGCGTAATTTTTTTTCGTCATGCTATGGATTTCTCGTTTTACCACACGTTTTTACATCAGTACAATCAGAGACAGACTAGTCTTTAATACATCTTAGTCAGTCCACTTTAATTAGCTAGGAACCTAACTAGTAAGCCTATTGTGTGTATGTATTTGTGTGTATGTATGTACATAGTTATTGAATAAATGGGGTTTCCAATCCTGGTCTTAGAGATCTACAACCCTGTGGGGTTTAGCGCCGATTCATAATGTTGCATACCGGATCCAGGTGATGAAGACCTCCAGGAACATCTGAATATTAGAGCCAGGTGTATCGGTGGATCTGTACTATCCATGGTGGTAAATCTCCAGGACCAGGATTGGTAACCTTGGCTAGTAAAACTAAAATGCATTTTGTTGGTATCTCATTCCTTAACAAATACTAAACAGAGATATGAATATATATGAATAACCATGGCCATCCCCAATGACTTGATGTTCTTCACTCACCTACATCGGCCATCTCTTGCACAAAGGCAATGTAGGGGTCTTTGGTAAATTTTGGCTCGTTGTCATTGATGTCATGGATTTTGATAGTGAACTGCGATGGGCCCTCCAGGTCTCGGCCCGTTTGCTTGTCCACAGCTTTGGCGCTGAGCGTGTAGGAGGCTTTCTCCTCGCGGTCCAGCCTCCGGGTGGCATGGAGGTCACCCGAGTTCTCGTCGATTACGAAAATGGTCCCCGCCCCCTCTCCAGTGAGAACGTACCTTACAGTGCCATCTTCTCTGTCCTTATCGGAGTGTAGCTGTGGGAGGTAGAAAAATCACGCTGTTAAAAAGACATACTGCCGCAATCACTGTGCTCCTGCAGTTTACTTTAGAAGGAGTTTTTATTTGTCGGACCACCAAGCAGGCCATCCAAGAGTACTTAATGTTCTTAACTGACGGACTCCCCACTGTTAAAACAAACATAGGTGAAAAGTATTAAAGGATGTCACACACTGTGGGTGGTGCCATTTCAGGAGCTGCCAATATCTCCAGCACAATGACAACTAATATTTCAACACTGAATACAAGATTAAATAACTTGCTGCCATAAAGAAAGGTTCATACTAATCCCTTAATCATTTATATAGATGAATTGAAACATTTTACTCCAACGTCACCAAGTCAGCTTTGTGTTGAGATAAATGTTTACAGCTTGTGGGCTACACACATGGTAAAAAGATACTGAAAACTTTAAGTACCAACTACCTTGCAAATCAATTGTAAGGCTGTTACAAATAAGCTCCACTTCCTTAGATCCAACCCTGGTTAATGACAAAAGAACACAAACTGAAATTTTGGAGACTCATGTTGTAGAGCTGTAATTGCAGTTACTTTTGAAGTTACTGTCACAAGTTAAATAAATAACACTATTGTTCAATTAAACAACATGCGTAGTATACTTTTGGATAAAGAAGAAACAGACTAATAAAAAAAAAAAAGCCAAACCCATAGGATAGAATTTATCGCCGCTGACTCAAAGCAGAAAAAAACTCAGTAAAAAAAAAAATCAATTCCACAGCCCCACTGCACACTGAAAATGTACTCTTGATCAATTTTCATTGAAAATACAATTACACCATCTCTAGGAAAAGTGGAAAAATCCTCCCATCCTCGTCTTTTACTTTGTTTTGTGAATCAGACAGAGCACAAGAAAACATGTTCGGTTTACTGCCTCTTGCCTTCAGCTCAAAGAAGATTTCAATTATTGCCTGTTTCTGACCTTGACAACATACTACAGTGTGGACTGTATGTTCACAAATATATAGTAAGTAGCAGAATAAGGCCCTTGAAAGCCTAATGATTTTTGGGTATGTCTGTCATTTTTGGTTTATTTTATTTAGTAGAATTATAGAATTTTACTTTGCAAGTATAACAGACCTACTCTTGTTTTATTCTAAAGATTTGGATGGAAACAAAAGAGTTACATCCTTGAAATCCTCAGTGAAAAGTACTGGCCAATCAGGCCAATCAGGTAGATATGGTTAAGCAAGATCTCCTATTGGTTTTGACTCAAGGGCTGAAAAGAAGACCTAACAAGTTACATTAATCACCAGTCGAATACACTGACTAAAACCAAGCAGCTTCTATTTACAGGTTGTTAGAAATAAGAACAGCAATAGCAGCCCCGGTTCAGAGCTCACTGGTGAAAGTAGTGCTGTGAAACATCTACAGGGTAAACATTAAGACTATTAAAAATAATGAAACTAATTCTAGTATATGATTTACACTACATTACACTGATGTAAAAACTCTATGCTAGATTTATACACTAGACTATACACTAAACTGTAACCTAACATCAAACCTTACATTAAAGTAAAATCATAATATCTCTTCTTCTACATAGAAACACAGATGTGAAATTCAAAAATGATAAAACTGGACTTTGCACAGAATGTTTCAGCTTGAGTGAGAAATAATTTCAACAAAACTGCATGCTTTTGTTATCAGTTTTGTGGCAAAACTGCTATTAAAGTCATCTAACAAAAAATTAGCCACCCTGCATGTTAAAGGTGGTAGTAACTTCAGGCCTATGCAGATGCTGCTGCATGAGGATGATGAGGCTATAAATACCTGCGGGATGTGAGTGACGGGATTCAAAGATTGAGAAGAGGTTTGGCAGTGCAGTGAATGTCTCGTTCCATGTGTGGAAAATGGCTCCAAAGCAGATGTTAATGATGGGCTAAATGAAGTGACTGCATTTTGGCGTTCCAAAGACCATAGTGTGAAGGAAGTAGGTTAATCTGCAGATGTATAGAAGTTGTACGTTCAGGTGAACATTCTGCCAGCAGTGGCTAAAACCCCAGTCTACATCAAATCAGTCATGATTTAATTTGCTATTATCTTTCGGAAATTAGCTATGACCTGTACTGCACTCCAATCAAAAGGGAGGCTGGGCTGAAACACTGCTGAAACTTCAGTGTGAATGGTGAAAATACGTGATGTGTCGGTTTTCATGACATCACAAAAATAGTGAACTTGGAATGGCCAGTTTCTGCATCTTAGTTTCCATATATGGCCTACATGGAATGAGAAGTGAACTGTATGTTTTGAAACTGTAACAGTCTTTACTTTATTTTTCCAATGTAGCTCACTTACCATTACAAAAAATTTCAATATCTCACTCTGATTGCTCAAACAGAATAAAAAAAATTGTTTCAAAAGATGGGATAAGTGATAAATGGCTTAGCTATAGTTAGAACATAGCAGAAAGTCAGAATTAGGACAGGGCATGCTTTTAGGTTCCTGAATACTGTCCCCTGTCCTCTGTCCACCACACCTATAAAGCTAGGGTGGCTGGACTGCAGCAAGTCCATACAAAAACAGGGCTTTTTGAGACGTACATTCAGCCGCTAAGATATTTAGGGCAAAAGGTCTGCCGAAAGTTTCACACTGTCCTGAAAGACTCCGGCTCTTTTCTTAAGAGCACCCATCAGTTCTGAAAAGAAAAGAGGAAATGGGCAAGTTTCGTGTTTACAATGGTCAGGGTAATAAAGGACATGAGCGACTGCACTTCCGAGGGGCAAAATCACCGTACTTTGGCTAGAAGCTCAGTTTCACTGGCTGAGAGCTATTACAGTACCTATAAGCTTGCAAGTCCGCTGTGTCCTGTTACCTACAGAGGGTATGTGGTTTGAGCCAGAGGATTTGAATTTGCTTTTGAATGTTATCTTCAACAAATTTAAGAGGAGCTCCCAGGGTACTTACTAGTGCTGCTGATAACTTGCAAGACTAATGCGTCTAATTATAAAATAAAAAAAAGTATCACAAAACATACAACCTCATTGTTTATTAGTGAGTCCCCTACACTGTTGTTATCTGATGGTACATTCTTCTTCTTCTTGGAACATACATTTGTCTGCTAACTCTTACAAAAGTCCATAAACCTTTAAAATAGCATAATGACGAGAAACATCCAGAAACATCCACAGCTAGGCTTGAAATGTTAACTGAAAGATTCAGTGTAAAGATGGAGCACACAAAGTAAGAATATGTCTGTGAAAGGTTTAAATGTTTGTGCTAGCTTTACATGGGAAAAGTCCTCACAATGTCATGAATGTAATATTTTAATACTTCAGGAATGTTTTGAGATACACATTTCATATTTATTGTTTTACACCTCTGCCCAGTTCGCACCATACTCCTACATTTTTACATACTGTGTTGCTTTAAATCCAGTCAAACAAGATCAACATTGCCCTCATAATGGAATATGCTGTACTGACCATAAAATGACTGTACTGACTAAAACATGTATCTCCATTTTTGTTGATTTTTACTTTTATGCACCATATGAACTTTTTTGCTTGACAAAAAGGTGGTTCTATTGATTACTTTAGAATTAACTGAGGATTTTGCCATCTACAAGTATTTTGCAGAAACTTTGTTTTTTAGACAGCAGTGACACACACCATATGCCCATATGTTCAAAAAGCATATTGTGCCATAATTTAAACCAATAACAATATACACATACTGTCCAGCTCATTTGTACAGATTAGCATTAGTAATATCTTAATTAATAAAATGACACTACTTTTAAAGCACTTCTACATTTAACAGTTCTATCTCGACCGACATCAGTCTGGAATGGTTGGCAACTAAACTTGGAATCATTTGGAACGAACAGCACAACAAAGACAATTTTCAAATAATCTTGAGAATCATTTGTCATGCAACAACAGCATGATCCATGGAATTTTTACTAATATTACAAACAATTTGTAGGTCAGCAAATACGTTTATTGGTTTACATAATTCATGCTTTATGTCCAAATGCCGATCACCAAAAAAAAAAAAAAAAATCATATTTAAATTCCAGCTCACCAAATATTTATTTCACAAGACCCATTAAACAAGACATGACAAAACTAGGACCAGCGTGTAAACACAAGTGTTACATAAAGTCAACAAGGCGCGCCCCATAAAACAGCATTAAAGAGTATTAAAATGTCCCAGTTTTAATATGCCAACCTCTAAATACATTCATGAGTATGTTAATGGCTCTACATTGCCACAGGCCAGAACATCTGCATATGCACAGTTTTAGAACAGACAGTTCTAGGCAAAATCATTCATTTAATCTTTTCATTACTGGAAGGTTCTTTAGGCTTTAAAAGGATCTTCCCACTCAAACGTCTTTTATACGATTAGAACCATCCACTGAAATGTTCCTTTAGAGAACACAAAAGTAGCTCTACTGCAGTTTCACATTAAAGAACCCTTTTTGGCTCCATTACTTTTAGGAGTACAAGACAAACGAGTGCAACATCTGTAAATCTGTCATAGTTGTCCAACATGTAATAGTACATTGTAATGTTTTGTGATACCTTATCGATTTAAATAAGCACACTATCGATATCTAATCAATAGTTTACATCCAAAGGTTGGAGGTAGACAGTGATTCTTCACCATAAGACTCTTCCACTCCAGTGTAAACAAGTGGTGTAAGGGTGCCCTGCTAACATTAGCATTAGCAAACCTGTGCATATGGTGGTGTGTTTTGTTGTACTGTAACGGTATCCCCCAAAATGATATTTTAAAGAATTACATCATAATCTGCTGTATCGTGATACGTATCCCCAGGTTCTTGCCAGTACGCAGCCCTAAATCCTACAGTATCAGTGTTCTTGTTTTTATTACCTGTGCTTGTTTTGCAGCATCTACCTCATATGCCAAGTATTTGGAACTGATAAAGTTTTATGCTTTGAGAAAGCTGGCCACACCAGCAAAGCAAAACGAACAGCACAAGTCATGTACCTCCTGCGCCAATGTTTCTAGCTTAGCTTTGGTTATGTTCTAACTGCTGCACTGTGTAAAACATTACATAAATATTATTATCCACTTTCGAACACTCCAAATCCAACAGCACTGAAATACAATAACAAAGTATATAAAATTCTGAAACAAAAATTTGCTAAATCACAGCGCTGGTAAAAAAAAGGAGACTTTCTTTTTACTTGCACTATAAAGACAGGAAAATTATGTTTTGGATACTGGAGGCAAAAAAAAAGAGAGAACAAATCCAAAACAATTCTGTAACAAATCCAGCCTGAAATATAGCTTAATTGTTGGCAGTGCAACATAGTGACTGGCGAACCATGACTATTAGAGCTGCTAAGCCTTCTATTCAAACCATATTTGTCAATAAAACAAAAACAACAACCAAAAAAACACCTCTACGAGCCTGCTAATTTCTGAAAGTGTAAATATATTTTGGCTGTTCTAGAGCCAATACAGATTTCAAGCTTCTAAAATAGAAATACTAATATGCAAAGCTTGTGACAGACCTATTAGCATATACTCAACCCTTGTTGTTTTTCATTTTCTTGTTCTTTCATCTGACTAGGCCACTGCTTGTTCCAGTGATGTACATAGAACTTTTGTGATGTTCCAGAAGTGTTTTTTAAATGCATGTAATCTTACGTGTTAGCTCTTCCCTTCAGCTGCCTGAAATCCTAACCAACAGAAAAACCTGCTTAGCGAGTGGCCTCTATCATAGTGGACATTTCAAGAATTCATTTTATTTCTATCTAAAATGTAACAATGAAACAACATAGTACAGCAAAGCGGTAGACCACAGCGATTAATGGATTGCTCTGCCAACAGTTACAATCAAACACAGTGGTGGAATCAACTGAATGTTGCTTTTAGGCATAGACACCAAATGTCTCACTGTTTGAATTCCAGTTGAACCCAGAATAACAGAACCACCACCAAAGAGTACAGAGCTTCTTTTACATTTATTTACATGGGACTGCAGTCAGTTTGCGTGGCTTCGCAAACATGCAAAAGTTAAGATAATACTTTGATTCTATCAAATTCATGACTTTTAACAGCAACAGCAGTTTGAGTGCAACACTTTTACATGGCCATCTTAAACCAAAGTGCATCAGCTGAAGGTTTGTTTATACAGTGCCTTGCAAAAGTATTCAACCGCCTTAAAAGTAATCAGATTTGTCTGGATACAGTATTCCCCTAACAAAAACATGACTGTGGCTGTAAACCTGTAAACTGTTTAAAAAGTTCAACTTTTCTGGATAAAAGACCCCCTCTTAATTAAAGCAGCATTGGTCAAACTAAATCTGAGGAGTTGGAAGAGCTGAATCTGAGGGTGGTTAGAAAGAAGCCATTACTGAAGGAAAACGCATCAAAGCACGTCTGGAGTTCAGCAAACAGCATCGGAGTGATCGGAGTGCCCCAGAGAATCAGTGAAGTATGGCGATGGCAGCATCATGTAGTAAGGATGATTTTTCAGCAGGGACTGGACATCTTGTTAAAATTGATGGACGGATGGATGGCGGAAAATAGAGGGAGGTACTGGATGACAACCTGCATCAGTCTGATAAAAACTAAAGCTTGGGAGAAACTTTATTTTTCAGCAGGACCGTGAACCAAAGCACAAGATGTGCAACACAGATGTGTCTGAATAACAAAAAGATGGTTAAGCCAATACTCATATCTCAATCAGTGGAGAACCTGTGGCACTGAGAATCTGTCACTTCTTAACAATGTGTGGTAGAATCTCACTCCAACAGCTGTTACTGCAGCTAAAAACTGCTCTACTAAGTGCTAGTCTAAAGGGGTTGAATTTTCATGCCGTCTTGTCAGCAGACCATTCTTAAAGATATGATTTTTTGACTCTATAAAAATTCTGCTTGTAAGTGTTTCATTTTGTAATCTAGATGAATGTGATGACCTAAGGGCACTGAATACTTTAAAACTTTAATAGGAAATGACACAATGCTGCAAAATTGACAGATTTTATTACATACTATTGATAGCAACAACAGTGACATCCAATTAACTTTTTGAACTACACTGACTGTTTTACGTTTATAGGTTTTTTATTAGCTCCACAGACACAAAATCAATCACCTTGCATGTTCAAGGTGGTAGTAATTTCAGACTTCTGTAGAATTCGCTGCACAAAGAAGATCAGTCTATAAATACCTGTGTGGTGTGAGTGACAGGACTAAGAAGAGGTGGTGCAGTGTAGTTAAAGTCTGGTTTCATGTGTGGATAGAGTGACTGCATCTAGGAATGGCAAAGTCCATAAGGAAGTAGCTGAATCTGCAGGCGGATGGAAGTGGACGGTCATACAAGTCTACCAGCAGTGGCTAAAATCCCAGTCTACAAGAGATTCTCCTCAGAATTGTGCCAGGGAAGGCATCCACCAAATCTGACTCAGCTGCACAATTCTTTGATGCAAGAGTGTCGGATGTGCACACATCCAGAAATGTGTCGAGTTCATATCCAAATCCAATCCAATTATTCATACTTGTATTACACGCTATTAGGTACATTTCAGTCTCAGGTGACTCATTTTTTTGTCCGGTAAACTTATATCTTGTGTTATAGATATTTTGCAGCAATAAAGCAAAGTAAAATCACTATTTCACAACATCAGCTTATAAAGGGCACGTTAAAAGGTCACATTAAAAACTACATGGTATCACTAACAGCAAAGAAAAAGCGCTATCTGTAGCTTTCACATCTGGGATCTGACCCCCTCTCATGCAGATGAACGTGTCCTCTGACTGAACTAGGGGGAATGTTAAATGTCCATCTCCGCTACTTCCTCTCTCGCGAAGAGAGAATAACACCCTTTCTCTGTTCCTCTCTGAGTGCCATTCAGTGCACAAGGAATTTAGCCATAGCCATTACCGAAGCCATAGATGAGCATAGAAACGACCTTTAACCCACCAGTTCCTGAGTGGACTGCGTAAGCTCACTCAGAGGGCTTCATTGTGCTTGTTTCTTCTTGACAAGGCTCCGTGTTTTCATTCTGCTGAAACCCAGCATGAGCTCGGGGGGGTGACACCAAACCTTAAATGCTTTATTGTAAATGACATGGACACCCGCCAGCAGCGAGCCAAGACAGCAGTCAGCACAAAACGTCTTTGACGTCGGCTCTGATTCGATCAGACTAACAGGGGAGAACGTAATCCAACATAGCGTAGCGTGATATTCTAAAGCAAACTTCAAAGCCAGTTACACATACTCATGTTACTGCATGGCTGCTTCTTTGGAAGGTTTCTGTAATGCAGGAGTGTCGGCTTGTCCGTTACTCTTAAACGTCTTCTTCTGGGTACCCAATATTATGTTGCTCCTAGTGATCGATGGGGCATGGAAGCTAAAGTGAGAGGGGAGAGTGACTGCTGTTCAGAAAGTGGTGAACATCAACAATGTAACCATTCCCAAACAGAAAAAGAATGATACAGTGGTCCCTCAGTCACTTTCATGCAGCTAATGTAGTGCTGTTAAACCTGACAGGCCAATTTATTATTTTGTTTTTGTTTGATCTGCACTGCAGTTTAGACGTGCAGATAGTGTGAGCCAGGTAAACGAACACACACTGCATTTTAATGAGCCAAATTGTCACAGTGTGATTACACATGACTCACTGTACTAAACTGCTGGTTTCCTCTTACTTTCGATGTGGCGCCTCATTTGATTTCAGGTTATTAAGATCAGTTAAGAATTTCAAATGACAATGTCTGGCCTGTCTGACCTTTTCCCAGGTCCTCTTGAGCATTTGAGACCGCTGATCTCAGACCACTTGTCTCCCACTAGGACTCAGACACAGGTAAGACTGAATCATTAGACATATGAAATACTGTACTGGCTACTGGGCCACCCATTCTGTGGCCAGAAATTAAGAAATTAAAGCTTATACTATTTGAATGTTGTGGGAGTATTTCAGGGCAGCTAATTAGCAATTAGGCTAACGTTACCTACTAGTTTTAAAGAAAATGTTTTAATTGTACAACGTACAAAGAACATTTTAAAGATTTGTATAATTTCAGATAATGTTCTTATAGGGTCAACTAAGACATAACGTTGTAACTGCAACGTTCAAATGATGTTTTAAAGATGGATACAGAGCTACAGACTATATAACATGATACCAAATGAAATCTTAATTTTAAAGCAACATTCAGAAAATGCTTTATGCAGGTTACAGAGACATGACATGAGAGAACGTTTTATGGAACATTGTAAGAAGAACCTGTAAAAAGAACATTCTGGGAACCAAAAGAAAGATTCCTGCTGAAAACATTAGTGGAACATGATGTAATGGTAATATTCTCAGAACTTCATTATTATTCTCAGGATCATTTCTAGCTGGAAGACCATGTCACATGTGTTGCCTTATTGGCTTCACATGCAAAGCGAAAAAGTCTGGTTTGATGTTTAGGTCTTAAAGTTAACATCATACTGAAGAAGATAAGCACATAATGTTGACTGGATCTTTATGTGTCTCCAAATAAAAGCAACCTCTATTATACTGTACACAATTCACTCAAACTCAGACCAGAAAGGTCTCCCAATCCCCAGCACTTACACAGTGCAGCCTTAAGAGCCCTCCAATTGTGGAGGCCATATTGGTTCCCCCACCAATCTGGTCTGGCCTGATGTCATTTGATCCTAGTTATTTCATTAGCTATGGTTTAGCAACTGTTCTTAAAGTGACAAGTTCTTAATGTAGCAGCAGCTTCTTTAACGCATTACTTTATTTAAGATCTTATTCCATAAAGTGGTTTCAACAAACTGTTGCCGATGGAACAGCATTTATGATGCCAGATGGAGCAGTTTAAATGGGAATGGGAGGAACCACTACAGTCACCACGTTATCTGTCACAGGGATTACAGTTAAAGGACCCCAAGGCCACAAGTTCAGTTTATTTGCCTAAAAACTGTGAACACCATCAGGGTGCCCCTGCATGTAAAGTTATGAGTAGGCATTACAGCAAAATAGCTTTTTTTTTTTTTTTTTTTAAAGCTGCAATTTCGGTTATATCCTACCTGATTTACAGTTATCCAGCCGAGTTTTATGCAGAGACATTTAACCTAATAACACTTGGCTCATGAATTGGCGCATCGATGAACTACAATCAGTATTCAAGCCTCAAGCCTGAAGAAATGATACAGGACTTCTTGGCCAAAAAAGAGCCTAATTTGTAGAAGAAAATCACTCACACCTACAACATCGGTCACACTGCATGTTTTCTGCAAATCATTGTGATTCAAATAATGTTCAGTCATTAGTCTGAGATCAACTGAAATTCCCTACATCTTAGATCAAGCACTCATCTATACTCAATACTGTTTCAAGGTTTGTGAGGACTATTTGATTTGTGAATATAATGCTATACCTCCTAAGAGAGGTGGTCATCCTAAAAAAAATTGTAAGAAAAACAGTCAAGCAACATATTTTTTTCTCAGTTCGAACCATTTTGACAGGGGTACTCAGGCCCGCACCACACAACAAGTGGGACCACAGCTGTAGGTGAGAACGCATTTTACCAATGATCCTCACCAGGAAATTCACCATCATGTTTTTCTCTTTCTCTAGCAGTGCTTTGCATAATCTGCATGTTTTAATGTCTGCCTCCTGACAGACACTCAGAATGTTCTTGCAGCAAGAGCTCTTGCAGACAAGCAACAAAATAAAGCAAAGAGTTTTTCAGATTCTCGCAAAAGATCTTTCTCGGCCCAGCATCTAATTGGTAAAATTCAAATTAAGAAACCAATCTCAAATCATAAACTAGGAACGTGCATGTTCTGAAGAAAATGCTATGGTATTCTGCAGCTTGAGTTTGTAGCCAGCCATAAGGTAATGTGTTGCTAAAATGAATGGGAGTCTATAACACACACCAGGTCTGCAGGTCAGTATGTCGGTGGATTAGAGTTTGTACATGCAGTTTGTACACGCAGTACATGCAGTTTGGTGGCTGTAGGTTAAAGGAAACAATGGGGTTTGGGTAGTGTCAAAATGAATACATGAATTCTCTGGGAGAAATAATGGATGGAAAAAAAGACAAATAGACAGTTCAGACCAAAATTGTATTTGTGCTCGGGGGTCTGCCCTAAGGTAGTGTATGTGAAATGGTGTCTGTTGGCCAAGCAGAAGTACACTAGATGGGTGTGTACTTTTCCAGCCCATTAATTCTTAATGGGGATGTTCTTTCCAGAAAAACGTAAGTATGATTAAAAAGCTGTATACAAGCACACCAATTCCCAGACCAAACATTCTGGAGTTGGAATGAAGTTGATATCTTGAAAACTACAGGACTAAAGCAGGAAAAAAATGTGTACCAATAAGAAAAACTAGAAAAATGCATTTCCTTAAGGAAACATGGAATGTTGCGCAGCTTAAATGTTTCCTTTTTCCTGTTAGGCTGTGGTTTCTATGGAAGGGACGAGGAATGACTAACTACGACACATAGATGAGTGTGGGTCAGTATGTCTGTTAGAGTTTAGGGATCTGCCCTGAGAAAGTACATGCAGTTTGGTGGCTGTAGGTTAAAGGAAACAATAGTTTGATTGGGGGGGAAAATGTATGGAAAAATAGACAAACAGACGAGTGCGGGTCAAACCAACATTAAATTTGTGCTCGGGGTGATGATGGTGTATCAGAAATTATGTCTCTATGCACTTTACCACCCCATTCATTCTTAATGGGGGAAAAAGTGCAGAAAAATCTGTTGCTGCATGGACATCGCGCATCTGTTCAAAGAGCTGTAAGCAAGTACACCGTTCCCAGACAGATATTTTGGAGATCATTATGCCAGACATTTCTGAGTTGGAAAATTGTCAATATCTTAAAAAATTGAGGGACTAGTTAGCAGACAAACAATGTGTACCAAGAAGAAAAAGAAGAATGTACCATCAGATAACAAGAAGTGTTACGCATTGCTCAATCACTAATAATTAGATCTCGAGTAAGGTTAATTTTTTTATTGCATTGACTGTGGTACACAGAGATGTTATAGATCTCTATTTTCTATTTTCATGGTAGCAAGGTAGCAAATGTGAGAGCAAAATTGTCTGACATATAAACATACGAGCTGAAGTAAATTTAAGGGGGCAGTCGTGGGCTGGAGGTTAGGGAACCAACCTTATGATCGGAAGGTTGCATGTCCGATTTCTTGAACCGAAGAAACACAATGCACTATAGCAAAGCATTATAATAAAATTCAATTGCTCCCCGGGGACCATGGATAGGGCTGCCAACTGCTCCAGGGATGTGTGCTCACTGTCCCCTAATGTGTGGGTGCTTCACTGCACAGATGTGTTAAATGCTCTAATCTAAACATCCACGTGTGTGATAGATGTGATGTGAAACCAACTGAACTAAAAGGAAAAACATATAATGTCACAAAACCCCAAACTAAGTGTGAAATAGCCTAAGAAGTTTGGGATGTATCAGTTATATGGCTTCTCAAAGGACATTATCCTAAAATGGCCCAATCAATGAATGGATGAGAACAGCTGGTGACTTCAATTCTTTGAAACATCCAACTGCACAGAAGACAGTGAATTTTTTTAATGAAGAGAAATCACATCGTGTACCAACGTTATTGCTATTCTACATCAAAGACGATGTCAGGGCCAGCAAGTTCATTGAGTGAAAAGGTGATTAAACCTTTTACTATTGCCTGCTGACTGAAAAGTCAGCAGCGCAGCTTCAGTTATTAAGCTAAAAAATGAGCCATGACATTTCAGGAGCCTTCAGCCCAAGTACAAGGATTCTATGAGTGATTCTCCTCACAAAAGGAAATGACTGGCTATAGTGCATAAACTCACTTTTAAAAATCTGTGACCCAGAAAGAGGAATGTTCTACGTATAGGACATATAGCCAATATGGTTTAGCAACTACAGACTGCAACCACAGCCATGTTACCTGAAGCCAAAGTGCTGCTGTGAAAAAGAGCCCTAATATGCTGCTTGCATCCCACAAAGACCAACAGCAGCATTCGACTTTAGAACTCTGTTATGATTACCTGGAAAGATGCTTATCTAGAACATTTTCAGTGACATGACAAAGACTACGTTTACTATGAGGAAACTGTTTAGTCTTCAGTGTTGGTTAAAAAAATGTAAACACAGCAAGAGAAGTGCAGTACAGATGGATCTGGCTTGACTCACTGCCGCTGATGCTTGACACAGATATTGAGCATTCATTTAAAACGCTTTACATTTAAAAGCTACACTGGTGCAGCCAGTTTCACATTTGCTGTAGAATGTCTATGTACACAGTCAAGTCACATTATTATGACCACTTCCTACTTTCGACAGCACAGCGCAAAGCTCATGAAGCGAGTCACATTTTCGTGGCATTCTCTGGGCCCTCTCATCCATGGGGAAAGCACTCTGAATTGATTTGGGTATGATTCCATACTTGCAGATAACGTACACACATATGTGCGATTTACGATTGTCCTCCCTGGGGCGAATGGGATCTTCCAGCAAGACAATACGAAATGGCACACAGCTATAAATGTCCCACACTGGTTGGAAGATCATAAGCAAGACTTCCAAGTACTACCTTGGCCCTCTAATTCCTCAGACTTGACCCTAATAGAGCATCTAGTGGACTACCTCAATCGTTGTGACCGCTTTGTGAATCCTCCACCCCCTACCCTCCAGCAGCTGTGGGATGCACTGCAGTCAGCATGGCTTCAGATACCTGTAACAGTCTATGAGGACCTTACTGAGTCAATTCCAGCCTGTCTAGGTGCTGTCCGTGCTTCACGTGGCAGTTAATCTTTATATTAGTGTAGATCATAATAATGTGACTCGACTATATATATATATGTTATATATAGGAAAACAGATACTCCATAAGTAGATTTCTTTTTGTGTTGACACCGGAGGTGGGTGATATGGCAATAATGTTGCAACAGTTCAAAGCATTTTTACGATACACGATATGCCACAATATATATTTTTCTCTATTCTTATGTAATACGTTGCAACAAAAAACATTTCCGACTGCATGTTTGATTATGTAGCAAGCATATCTACACCTGTTTAACAGGATGTACAGCTTTTCCTTTATTCCTAAAACACGTTTAACAAAACCGTGATCAACTTCATTGTCACTTTATTAGCAAAGCAGAGGTGTTAACATATTCCCATAGCTTTCAGTTATTTTTCACATACTTTTGTGGAGCAATTAACACAGATCTCACCCATAAATCAATAAAGTTAACTGGATAACTGTGCAAAAAAATAGGAATACATTTAGCCTACAGACACCTTATTCGTCTTATATCAGCCATCTTCAGTTGCATCAGTGAAAAAGGGTTTAGGAAAGTGGTTATTATTTAGATTATTTATAAGGTAAGTTAACAAAAAAATAATTTATAGTATATATAGTATTTATTTTCATGTTTCAAGTATAGAGTTCAGTGTTACAAGCATTTCTACATTGAGCTACAGGGATATGCAGTTTTTTTATTACAGAATTTTGAAAATTGTAAAAGTAAAGGCAAGTTGTACTCAAGCATGGGAAAATGTGTTTTGGTCTCAAGAGATTGCTGCTGTGCCAAGTGTGTGAGGAATTTTATAATAGAACACCAAAGCATTTCTACGTAGCATGCAATCTGTCATCATGGCATGTAGCTTTTTTTAATTTATGACAGCCACAATGACTGAACTAGAATGTCCAGATTTTATTATTTCATAAAATGTAAAGCTTTATTATTTGTTGTGGTTTACAAAATACAATAAACAAAAACACAGTCGGACGAGTGCTGTCATAGCACAATTGTCTTTAGCGTCCAGAATAACGCAATACAGTAACAGGGCTAATTAATCAAAATGGACACCCAGAAAAGCAACAACTGGCCCTGAAAAATGCTTTTTTAATAGGACAGTATTTTTGTAGGCTTGCTAGTGATGACCAACTCTTTGGATTTAGAGTGATGCAGTAGGTATAATGTTGAATAATGAGCAATCTTTTCATTAATAATATTTTAATGTGACATTAATAGCACATTGTGCCTGCGTGTCTTTGGTTATCATGATGTAGTGCTTCTTTATATCACCCACGTAGGGTGTAAATACTACATATATACAATAAACATGTTTCTATTGTTTTTGGTCATTACATTAAATTGGCGCATGCAGGGGGCGCAGTGCAAAGTTATGTCCGTTCCTGAATATAAGTTCCGGATTTTAATTAATTTATTTACTAATTTATCAATTTTAAAATGTTTTGTTATGAAACGTATAAAAAAACAGTTTTGATGACAGCGACGATTTATTCATAACATAAAACACAAAGGAAATAAAAGAAACAACAGACAAATCATCATACCTTTCCCACATACTGATCGTCACTTCCTGTATACTCCTCCAGCAGAAAGAACTGGTTCCACATCCAGCCTCGTTTGGAGCGTCGGAGCGAAAGCCCGTCTCCAGTCATTCCCGTGTGCTCCCAGCCTGTTCTCCTCAGACCCCCTGTAGTCCTCAGAGTGCCTCTGGCTTCGCACCAGAAAAACAACCACAGCAATAACAGCAAAGGAGTTCTCATTCTGTACTGTGCTCCAGCACGACAAGGAAACAAACCTTTTTCAGTAATCCACAACCCTGCAGGGAGTTGTACCAATAACGAAAGTGAAGGTAATGGTCAGAAACGGTAGTCCAGCAACAGTGTCTGTTCCTCTGGAGGAGCAGTCAATCATCCATTAGCTCCGGACTTCTCCAGGTGGCCTCTAAAAAAGAGAGATAAAAACAATTAATGATTGTCCTGTTTAATCATGAACATCTGCCGAACATCATCTGCTTTTTATAGATCAGAAGTTGAGTTACTGTAATATTTATATTGTATATTTTGCTATAATATTTATAAGGTGGTAACAGATATTGAATATCTGCATACTACTGTAGATGTCATGATAATTGGCATCAGTCAATTCCTTTTAGAGTTAAATAATCACATTTCTGTTGATATTTAATAAACATTAAAAAGCAATAAATATATAAAATATAAATATAAATTAAATATAATAAATATATAAAAATACATAAATAATGACTTTGTTATGCAAAGAACAGCACAATTTACATTCTATAACAGCCGGCTTCTGTTTGTTTCGATGTTGAACACAACAAAAATGCAATACATGTAAATGACGAATCTAAAAATAATATAATTAATCTAAAAGAATTAATTTAAATTGTTTTTGGATACAAACCCATCGTAGAAATGATTTAATAAAAACATGACAAATATCACAGTAGTCTACTATGTGAATTTCTTGTGCATCCATATGAAAATAAATTAACATATTTATGCATCCCAAAATTTGTACTGCCACATTCAAATATTAGAAAATATTTTGTTTGACACTATATTGTGCTTAAAACATTTATGATAGACAATGCACAATACTGTAATTTTTGAGTTAGCTGCCATGCATTATGCCAAAGGACTACTGTTAAAAAGACCTACCAAATGTCTAGTCAGGTGAAAAATAAGAATATGAATTGTTATTAAAAATGTTTATTAACCAAAAAATTTTTAAAAAAACGTGAGAATAATTGTTTACTCAAATCTGAGGAAAAGGGTTACATGTGTCCAAAACATGTTGCATGTTTTTAGTTGGGGTATATGTTTTTAAAATGATTTTAATTGATGTCTACTGAACTAATAAAATGTCTTAATTGTGATCATAATTTTTAAAGCCTACTTTGTAATTTACCCAAATTTACATAAAATTATTACATCCTTTTGTGGTCGATTTTGATTAAAATTCAATCTATGTTCAAAAAAACCTGCAATAAAGCACAAAAACGAGTTCCGTGCTTTGTTCCTGCTGTAACCCATATCTGTTTCAGCTGCTGAAGGGCCTGGCAATAAGCTGATGAGTTTAATCATGTGTGATAGCGCAGGGAAAACGCTGTGGTCCTCTAGGAGCCGAATTAGAGAACCCTACAACAATCTGATGTCTCCTGATTACATGGGTCAAACTGCTAAATCCAGAAAGGCTGTGCTGTTGGGGTGTTCTTTCTGAACTGATGACATTTCTGTTTCACAGAAAAATTTGTTTCATTGTAATGAAAAATGAAATGACAATGCATTAGCGTTAATGCTTTTAATCCCTTCATGTCCAACAACTACATTTAATATGACAAATGCCACAGACCTTGTTCTGCTCGAGGTCTGACTGATATGAGGGCTTTTTGTTAGTGATGATAAGGGCCCGAAAAAGGAATTTTTATACTGTAATAGTTTGAACAGTGCTGTATGGACTGATCTGTCTAAAGATCTCAAATGTCAGTAAAATTGTAGTAAATGGAAAATGATTCTTATTTTGTTGCTACATCATCGTTGCAGGAGAATAAATTCCTGTCACAATCTTAAAACACATAAATATAAATGATTCCCACATCTGCCGTATTGTTGCCCATGCAGACGTATCGACTTGATTCTAGATTGAAATTTACATCCTGCTTTTGTGAAGAGGGCAGTCAAATAAGTCAACTCACAGATCCTAGACTGCTACATAACAGTTGTGACTCTGATTAATATTTGCACACCCAAAATTTACATACAACATCAACAGAGCAACAGCAACGAATCCACTGTTTCACCCTGTGAAAGCACGTTTCATAACCTTGAACTGAACTGTCAACATACATGGCTGATATTAATATTTAAATGATGCTGATGGCTTCCCATTGGCCAGCTTCTTAATGAAAAGTTTTGTTTCTAGAATGTACACTAGAATGTAACTACTGCACTATTTAAGGTAGAATGAAAGATTTGCAAAACAGGTGGGTGCATAGGAAGCCAACTTCACGTTCTTGGACAGCTTTAGTTGTTAGTTTGCTCTGCACATTTCACTTCGGACAGTTTCTCAAACCTTGAGCAGTACCAAGCAGCTTCAACCGACATTTAACACCGAAGAGATGTATGCATACTTCCATATTTGGTTTTGAATATACACAGTACAGAATGAGAACCATATATGGTCCCACATGAATCAAAGTTTTGCTGTTTAGCCTAAAGAAAAGTTCAGCTACAGACATGCCCATCATATAATGTGTTAACAGAGGAAATGTTTATGCCATAGCTACATTTTCAAGTTTGCCTCCTTCTATACATCTATACGTTCTGGTTATTAGCTCTTTTCATGTGCTGCCCAGTTAAAGTGAAAACAGCTAACCTCTGTCTCAGCTAGCTAGCTAGCTGTCTTTATCAGCTCGTCTGACTAAAAAGCCTGACAAATGAAACATGAAGAATCTCACCCAGTAATATTAGAGGCTAGGACTGAACATGAAGTTCAATATATGACAGCATAAAGTGCAAATGATATTTACATATGAGCTCGTTTACACATATATCAGCCTTAAAGGAACAGCGATAAGTAACAGCCTGTTTATGTATTCTGATACATTAACATTGCATTTTAACCTCAAGGGAAAAATGCAGGATATCTGTCTTTTAACAAAACTCAACAAGAACGTTTAAATCAGTTCCATTAAATTATGTTGGCGCATCTTCTTTGGTAGATTTTGGACACTGATGATCCAGGGCAGAGAAACTGACCCTGAGAGCCACACACTCTCCACACGTCTTTGTTCAAACAGCACCCAAGTTCACGTCCTCAACAAAGAAGTAACCTCATTAGTAAAATTGGCCAAGGTCACTTTGAGTTGAAACCACAAATGATCTAGATGATTTGCAATGCTAATTGAGGGTAAAGTACGTATTAGCACCCTGTCTGAAAGCCCCTGAATGCAGGCATATTCATATTACTTCTGAAAGACGAGACCCATTCTAAAGGTGCACACCTGACTGCCCACGGAGTGAGCGTTCACAGGGTGAACAATGAGAGCACAGATACACTTAAAAAGGGGTTCTTCAGTAAAGACGATGGCTACATATAGCATCATGACAGTGCAATGTACTGCTAGCATTTTACAGGCTCATAGAACGATTGATATGCTTCCATTTCAGTAGAACACAAGCCTAGTGCACATGTAAATCCCAATCAAATCACACCACCACTACTTTCTACAGTGCCCTAAAGTATATTTAAAATAATAATTTACTGAAATGTGATGATCTTGCAGGTAGTTGGAGAGCAGCCCCTGTGCTGTACTATCGATTTGTAAAGGTGATTCTTCTCTGATACAGCAATAAAGGCTTGTGATTATGACTCCATCACAATAACAGATCTGCAATTTGTGCTGTAAGTTTTAGCCCTGCTGTACAACTGCGGAATGAGAAAACAGAACTAATATTCCCATCTGTAGCAGTTATAGAGCTGGAGAGGGTCGATCGGAAGCTGTGTGGACTGGACACAAGGTAATATTCAGGCTCTTGCAGGCTAAAACAATGTTTAAAACCACATGCAAACCTCTTGTTTAGGGAACCATAAGTGGTTCTTCCATGGCTGTGGTTCCTCACTCTTATCATGGAGGACCACCTGCCCTGCGGAAGTGGTCACTCAAGACGTGCTTGTCAATTAGCAAGTTAGTAGGACCAGGTCCAGGCTTGGGAATCACTATTCTATTGCTCCAAAGAACCCTTTACTATACAAGACTAATCGGGAAAGTTGCTTCCACTAATTTGTGCTGGTCAGTTGTAGGGCTGCTTGTTAAATCATGCTGTTATTGTTACTGTACACCGCTAACTACTTCTAATGTGGTGATACACTGGTCACTCCCAGCGTAATGTACTGATGTCTGTATGTGACTGACCAATTGGTCAAAGATGCAAGTTCTTTAAAACATATGCATATATATCTTTGGATATATGTTTGAATTTCTGTCTATCTGTTATTTCAATAATACAGTTACAGTCAGTGTAATCAAAGCATTTAATTGCCTGTTCCATTATTAAAACTGTTTGACCAACTGGTTGCGCCGCCTGACTTTTCAGATTAATTTCAAATGAAACAGACATCTGCTTGGACACCCATATAAACCTTTGTCCTTGAACCTGAGCTTACACTTACACAAACATAAACATTATTATGATTATTACTCATTTTCTTGGTTTCCCTGCAGTTTTACCGACTTTACCGTCTTCTTTATGATGCAAGTCCTTTTCCCCTCATTTTTAAAAGCATGTCAGAATAAAAGTTTAAAATATTTTGATCTGTCTGACATTTGAGGAAGTAAGTGT
The DNA here is from genome assembly GCA_024036415.1 of Prochilodus magdalenae. Lineage (NCBI taxonomy): Eukaryota > Metazoa > Chordata > Actinopteri > Characiformes > Prochilodontidae > Prochilodus > Prochilodus magdalenae. The sequence continues at coordinate 104,746 of JAMWET010001206.1, read as the reverse complement.
ATTTTTACAGAATTTTTACAGCATTTCAGGTTTTCAAGTTTAAGTTTCCGGCTTAAACTTAACTGTTTTATTTAGAATAAACCTTTTTAATACTTTGGTTAGACGGTTGCACCATGTGACATTTTTAGAGGCAACAAAACTAAAATGACACATAATTGACACAACATTGAACATTGTGAAACACTGTTTCACATAAAAGTAATGTAATAATTTATATATATATTTAACATCTTGAATATTATTATTATTATTATTAGGTTTACTATAATACATTGTCTGTATATTGCTCCTTATTAAAGCTTCTTAGGTGCTACACTAAATCTGCTACACTAAGAATGTAGAGGATCACTCTTTTTTCTCTGGCCAGCTGCTGTGAGAAGCTAATTTGTTCATTGTTAAGGTTAAAACCTGTTAGATCATTACTGCAGCGAGAGAAGCCGCTATCTTTGTGTGAACAGGTATCCGCTAATAGTCTTTACTTAACATGAACATGACGACCCTGGAAGGCTTTGCATCTAGGTAATGAAGTGTAGTGTCACAGAGTCATGTGCCAAAATTAGGCTGGAGGTGTTTTCTAATTTGGGTTTTTTAGACAGCATATCAATGGAGTGCACTTACCATCCCATCTTCAAAACATTATCCTCTAATCAACCATATTATTACGAAAAATGACTGCAGAGTTTCTGGTGTAAATTTGTAATGGATGACCTTTGTCAGTGCTAGTTCAGTGAACAAGCTTAAATGGATATTACCGCAGCGATACACTTATTACTGCTGACATTAGGAACATTCCTTCATGTGGCAAAAACACTCGTGCCAGTTGCTTTATAGAGAGCTCAACTTTTACCCTCTCAGGTCAACCTTGCTGTGTGCAATATTAAAGAACGCTGTACATGAAAGCATAAATATTCTGGGAATGCTGCATGCTAGAGATTTTTAATTGTGCCAGAAATTGTAGTGCTGTTCAGTTGACAAGATAGAAAAGAACTCTGACTGTTCAACAAGTCAGAAACACAGCCTCTGACTGGCCAACAGACTCATCTCAAGGGGTCAGCCATGCTAACAACAATATTAACTCTTTTGAATGGAAATAAATGGATAAATAATCACATAAGAACTTGGATTCATCGTTATTGGATTTATTTTACAAAGTCTCCAAAAAGACAGGGCACTACAAAGTGGATTACAAAGCTTCTGAAAGGAATATGATCACACCGTAGCCTGAAACTGAAACGGCACAGCATCAGCCTTCCGGAGTAGAATGAAATAAAGTATCTGCCAAGCAGCATTCCCAAGGTCTATTTCTGTGTATGACGTTCTTTGACAATCCTTTGATTTGTCACATTCAGTGTCGTTGACCAGATGGGATTAACACTATATATGTTGCAAAAGAAACTGTAACTGAAGTTTTCCCAGAAAGCTGCTTTCAAGCTGCTAAAACTAATAACATCTGGCTATAAATGAGAAAAATCCATGTCGCCACTAGTTGCTCAAATGTTGGTGAAGTGAGCAGTATGTACCTAATAGTGTGTAATACCTCCACGAGAACTAGAAGCAGCTGAAGTTTCTGGATGTAGGCCACATCAATGTTCAGACACTCTTGCATCAAAGAATTGATCAGTTGATTTGAATTGATCAGATTTTAAGCCACTGCTGGTAGACCAGCAAGACCAAACACCTTCAAATTTAGCTACTTCCTTCACACTATGGCCTTTGTCACGCCCAAATGCAGTCACTCCCTTTAGCCAAACATTAACATCTGCTTTGGAGCCATTTCCCACACACGGAACAAGACATTCACTGCACTGTAGCGGCTCTTCTCACTCTGTGAATCCCATCACTCACATCCCGCACGTATTTATAGCCCCATCATCCTTGTGCAGTGCCATCTACAGGAGCCTGAAGTTACTACCACCTTTGCCACAGAAGGTGGCAAATTCTTTTTTCCAGTAAGCTTATGATATTATATTACACCCTCATATTACCATGCGGTATAACCAGAGGAGTACAACTGCATCAATACTGTACTCAACACAAAGTACATGAGAGAATGGAAATAGTTACTATCCATCTTTGCTTTGGATTATGCTCAGTCTAGCTGCCAGAACAACTTTTCCAAACATGTTCCACAGTGTCTTGACATCAGGCTACAACAATGCAGTCATCATTCTACCTACTCCAAAGCTACTTTGCAATAACAAGACTAAGTATACATCAACAAGAAACAAGGTTTTATATACAGCCAACATTGCAACACCCTTCCTTACAAAGCATGCATGTGCTCATATAAGGCACTTATACCTCAGAGAAGACCTCACAGCAATTCAGACACCTGAGGGAAAAAAGTGGACATAACTCATACCGCTAATGAACTGATTCGCAAAGGTTGCTTTGAGACAGTTCCAGCATTTTTTAAATGGGCATTATGTCATATAACAGCATATTGACATAGGAACCCTGCAAACATCTAAAGCTATCAGAGAATGGTGGATTTTAGTGGCTGCAGTGTTTATAAGATTTGGTGGTAGACAGTCGATGGCAAATTGAATATTGTATTCCTTTTTAGTGATGGAAAAACTCTACCACATTCATGACGGCTTACCACAGTGGTCAGAAGAATGATCTGAGTTAAGATCATGAGTTAAGTTTGTCCAAACTATAAATGGGATCTATTAGGGAAGCCACAAACGGCAAACATCTCTAACATCACATCAAATTTGGTCGAGCCAGTCGTTATTAGACAGCAAAAACATAAAAAGTCAAGTATTTTTAAAAATATACTTACATAAGTTATTTATGAAATATATTTGGGAGGCATTTTCCCAGAGCAGGATAAGCCCTTCCAAGCCACCCCCTTTACTTTCAGTGCCTCCGAATTCATATTTGTTGACGATGGCAGGCTTTAACATAAGCAATATGAGATCACAGTGTGCAGACCACCCAGGAAGGAAGATGAAACGGTCTGCTTTAAATCAGACAAAAGACACTGTATAGCAAACAGCCTGGGGGAATGTAAAGAAGAAGAGCAGAAGGAACATTGTTGGTTTGAGTGAATTATGCCATGTGCTGGTATCGAGGTCAACCAGCGGGACAAGGGAAGCGTCTGGCATCGCTGCTGGCAGCTTCTACAAGGAATACAGAAAAATGATTCATGCAAAACAACACAGAACATTCAGGGCCAGACATGAGCCTTGTCCAGCTGGTCTTGTTTTACGCTAGTGGCTTTCATCTCCACACAGAAGCCAGTTCTAACATGAAACCATTTAACTCTGTCGAATTAGTTGTTTTGTTTGCTTTCATGTGGTGGAACCAAGAAGTGTGGCATATGACAATATCATCTTTGTAAGGAACCAATATTCTTTTCCAAAACCAGTTCCAGTACATAAACTTAGGGTATTGGTCAATACTCAGTACTGATCTGAATTCAGTGAACTGTTTTGAAGAAAGCTGTTCTGTCCAATAATACTGTTTTAGAAGACCTAGAAAATAAAATTTTTACAATGTTATTACAGTGCCAAAAAATTATGTCACAGTATAATTTTTATAAACGTTTTGGTATGTATTACAGATGCTTCAAATTAAAACTGTTTTAGATGACTATGTCTAGTGACGTCAATGTGTTCCAGTATTTTGAGCTTCTAAACATGGGGGTCAATCAATGAAATTCTTAATGAATGTTTGTATTCATTTTTCCAATTTTGGATCAAAATAAAGCAGTCTGTACTTTGGGATCAGATGACTATGTAAACCTGTTTTTTGTTTGTTTAATGGGGGCTTATTATTCTGGGATGTCCCTTCAAATTTTAGCAACTATTGTCACCAACTCAAATCCACCTGTGATACCGTAAAAACATAATTGATCCATGTACACTCATCATCAAAATAATAGCTGCACCCAGAAAAAAGTGTTAGATTGAAATGCAATCAATTTAGACCCATATGGGCAATATTTTATATTATATACGGGCGTCCATGTTTTGGACATGTGACTCGTGACAACAAGTCGTTTATCTTGGTGCTGACCACGGTGCCTCCACACACAGATTTATTGGTTGTCTCCACCAAGACAAAAGAGGGACTCACTGACATTTTGAGTTACTCCATGATAGTCAGGCATGACACCATTGCAGTCAACATTGACGTGGTATTAGGGCAGTCATCGTAATAGTCAACGTGCATGCATACCTGCGTCGGGCAACCGTCTGCCAATAGAGCTGGCACTAACAGAATGACACGTGGAGGGCTGTAATCGTGGCTGTTGTGTCAGTAGGGTACAGTGATAAGGTCTGTCCTTGCTTATGTCATATGCATGACCGTGTCTCATGATGTCAAACCTACACACCAAGTTTTATTTCTATTGACTGATTCTTTCTTGGTGCAGCTATTTGTGCAACTATACTTTTAACAGTCCTAAACAATCCTAAACCTAAGACCTGGCAAAACACTGCTAAATGTTCATATGTGGAAGCTGTTTTGTTCAATTTTTTTGCTCCACCAAAATAAAGCAGCAGTTACATTCTCACCTGAATGTTACAAATTTAGAATAAGAACCCAGCTAAACTTCGTCAAAGTCATTTGTCTCACTTGCATGTCCCTTATACTGGTGCCTCCAACCGTTAGACCCTTCTGGATTATGGAAAATATTACAGTCATTGACTCTTCAGTACCAGCTGGTCCACACTTTATTTCACACAGCTGTCCAAGTCAGGCAGTTTCATAGGAGGTATGAGAGGAAGTGTGGCAACAGTCTGGTGTTCACACCAGAGCTTTGGTTTCGGCATTAGGCACCGAGACTAATTTGAATAATTAAAATTAATAATTAAATAAAATTATTTCAAACCACAAAAACTTCCCTGCTCTAAAATGCTAGGGTTATGTCCACCTAAGATGGAAAATCATGCCCATTTGCGGGAAAAGTGCAGCCTCTCTCAGGTGTAATACCACTGCAACCTTCATTATTGACTTTACTGGACTCATACCCTGTTAGCCCTGTCCTGGTAACGGATCGCCATTGCCAACATGCCTAATCTCACGTGGTATTCATTAACATGACCCAGGGCTTGCAGATGTAGCCGCTGGGCACTGACCTGGCCGATGCTAATGCGCTCTTGATTTTATAATGCTACAGTGTTCAAGGAGGGTTCATGCTAAGGTCCAGCAATTATTTCATAACCTGTACAATGTGTTTAGAACCAAATTTCTGAATATTCTTTAAATGGACTTCCATTAGAGGATATCTTCGTCCAAATCATGTGAACGGTTTAGGAATTATAACTACTTTCATGCACAGCCCACCATTTCTAGGGGTTTAAAAATAACTGGACTGTTTTTAATGGCCAGGTGTGTGTTACTTCCTCATTATTGTACTTACTGGTAAGCAGATAAAAGGTCTAGAGTTGAACCTAAGTGTGGCATTTGGAATCTATTTCCGTTAACTTTTAAAATAAAGGCAAAAGAGCTTCACTGCCCGTGAAGATTATGATTATTGGCCTAAAAATTATAACAAACCAAAAGAGCAACTACATTAGGTGAAATAGCACACTGGTCAGCTCAGAAGTCCAGCAAGTGAGTGCTAGAAGGATGGGATAAGAGTGAATATGGAGAAGGGAAAAACTGACTAGAAGACACCTCATTATCTGGTGTGGGCTGGTTATGATACCACCACATCTGACAAAAACAGCGGGATTAATTCTCTTAGATTCACCAATCACCATGTGGATGGACAGTGACCTGAAGCATACTATAGAAACAACCCAAGACTTTTGTCACCTGGCCTCAATCCAATCCAGCATGCATTTAACTTGCTGATCACAAAACTGAAAGCAGCGACTTCTCAAAAACAAGCAAGAAGTGAAGGCAGCTGCAATACAAGTCTGTCTGAGCATCATCAATAGGGAGAAAACCCAGTGTCTAGTGACGTCAATGGGTTCCAGTGTTCTGAGCTTCTAAACATGGGGGTCAATCAATGAATTTCTGAATGAATGTTTGTATTCATTTTCTCAATTTTGAATCAAAATAAAGCTAACAGTCTGTACTTTGGGATCATCATCAATATAACAATATTTTTTACAATTTCATCAGAAATATGTGGTGCTAAACAGCTAAAATAAATATGATAGTATGCTCAGATACAAACATACAAACATTTATGGACCTAACTGTAAGTAAACTTTGGCTTGGCCTGGTATCAGCAGTATTTCTAGCACACTGCACAAAGACAGATTTTACAGAACCTGTAAACAACAAAAGGCAAAGAACAGCACTGGATCATGTGCACATTAACATGTTAAAAAACTGAATTAAAACAAAATATTAGTATTATTGTTGTTTTTAATTTACTAAATGGACAAGATGATACAAGATATGTGTTTTTTTGCAACAGCCCGTCTAGCGACAAAGACTTATTAAAAGCATTAATGGTAAATCAAGAGAAATGTTATTTTTGTCTGTGGCTCTTTCACTAGTAAATAAATATGAAATAAATATTAATGTATTATAAAAATATCTATAGATATTGGGCTGTCCTAGTTTTGCCGTATTGCCCACCCTTAGTGGAAGGTTATATGTGCATGGTGTTTCAAGCCACGAAATCAGAAAAAGATGACGGTCACCTGACTTCTCGGAGCAAAGAGAGGGGCTGAGCTATATTCCTAGGATCTGTGAGGGAACAGAATAAAGGAGTACAGGAGAAATAGGAAGGGTAATTGAGAGAGTGAAAGCAGGGGGCAGCGAGAACAGAAAGAAAGCCAGAGTATTTTTTATTCATCTCCCAGGGCTCAACTTCATCCTTATACCTTCTCATCTTCCCCCAATCTCAACGCTGTGCTGGAGCTTTCACCTACTTTCTTCTCCCTCTCCGCTCATTTCTAGTCTCCTCTCCCTATCCTCTCTCTTTCCATTTCTTTTTGTCTTTCGTTCTCTTTCTTTCTCTTCCTCTTTGATGACCTCTCACTTGCTCTTGCACCTCACTTCTTTTTCTGTCTGTTTGTCTCTCTCTATTTCCCCCACTTTCCGTCTTCAAATATCTTTTTCGGTCTCTCTCGCTCTATCCCTCATTCTGTCCTTCCATACCTCTTGCTTTCTTCTTTCTTTCCTGTCTCTTTATCTCTATTTTACCACTTTCTACCTCTCCGTTTCTCTTTTCTGTCTCAGTCTCTCCTTACCAATCGTTCTTGTAGTCTTTGATTATCTGATTATCTCCATCTGTCAGCCTCTCTTGCTCTGTCCTGCGAAATGTCCCGCCTTTTTCTTTCGTCTTTTTGTCTTTCTCTGTATGTCTGTTTCTTTCTTTCTCTCTCCCTCTTTGATTACCTCTCCCTCATTTGCCTTGACATTCACTGTCTTTCACTTTTTCTTCAGCTTTAACTACCTGTCGCCCTCCTCATTTTTCGCTTTCTGTCCCAATTCCCAATCTCTCCCTCTCTCTCCCTCTTTGATTATCTCTCTCTCCACCTGCTTCAATGATCCCTCTCCCCTTCTATCTTTATTGTCTTTTTCTATGTCTCTCATCTGTCATATCTTTTTGCTTCTCTCTCTCTCTCTCTCTCTCTCTTCTCCTTTTCAGTGATCTCTTTCTTTCCATCTCTCACTGGGCCTCGTCTTTCCGTCCTACATTCTTATCTGTCTTTTTTGTGTTTCTTTCTCTCTGTCCCCATCCTTCCAATCTTTCCCCCTCCTATCTTTCATTTTACTGTCTTTCTTTGTCTTTGTGTCTCTCTCTTTCTCCTCCTCAGTCATTTCTTTCTGTTGCTCTGCCCCTCGCATTCTGTATCTCTTTTTCTTCTTTCTTTTCGGTCTCTTTATCTCCATTTGTGTCTCACTGTTCTTTTAAATGTCTCACTTTATTCTTTCTATTTGCCTCTCTCTGTCCTTCAAAGTCTGTCCAAGGATAATGCCAAATTCTATGCTTAGTTTCAAGCCTGCTTACTGGTGATTCAGGAACTCCATCGCAGCCCTTAACTTGCCTTATTTACTGCTCCTGCTTTCCAACAGACCACACACCGGCGTGCTACTGTAGCTACATCTGATCCGTTCTGTAGTTAAACCCATGCACAGTGCGGCGAGTCGGGAGGATACAGTGGGAACGGCAGATAGAAACATACATCACTGCTCTTTTAGCTTCAGCTCTCCTTCTCTAACAAGACGACAGGCCAGAAAGCCCGGCGCCCTGTTGCAGTCGGTGTGCAACAGACCTCCATGGCAGCTGAGAAAAAAAGCCTCCAGGGGGCAATTAAAAGTGAGAGAGGAGAATGTCAGCCCTGGGGTGAGCGAGCGAGAAGGGAGAAGGTGGGGGGAGTGGAGAGTTAGGTACACGGTAACCTTTCACAGCTCCAGACTGAGGAACTCTAAGAGACCCGCTAATGTGTGACAGTGTCAATGACAGGTTGTACAGCGATGCCTCAGTGCACCTCCCCTTCGCGTTATTAACACCACCACACTGTCTGCCTTAAAAACCCAACAGCTTCCTACACTCTCCTCCAGCAGCACTTCTGATAGCAAACGTTAACTCATGAATTGTTTACTTGCTTCTCAGAAACTCTGTACAAGATACAGTCAACTCCTTAGTGAGGCATTCCTCGTGTTCATCTCCTAACTGTGTTACATGGCCAAAAGTAAGTAGACTTGCCTCCTAATTAGCGGGTTTGGCTATTTAAGCCTACATACGCCAGCGCTGACAGGAGGATGGGCGGTACTAAACAGCTCTGTGAATGCCACAGTCATAGGATGCCACCTGACTTTTCAATAAGTCTATTTATTAAATATCTGTCATGCTTAAGATAGTCCTGCACAAACAAAACACTGGAACCACACACATCACTTTCAAAACCTACTGGCATTCGTAGCTTTATAAGCTTTATTGATGCTGGTGCTTTTGGTTAAACTGCATAGATTTCAGGTCTTGCTATTGTTATTCTGGAAACATGCTAAATCCAAAAGCCTGGACATCACAATAGATAAAATCCCAAGTGGTAGCTTGGCATTTTACCATCAACCTTGGACCAAAAAATCAATTTAAATTACTGTGCTTTAAAAATGAAGCAAATTGTTCCATGTGTTTAACTCTATTGTTAGCATTCAATTCACACAGTTATTATGAACTATAGTTAGTTAAAACTGTGTACTGAAAAAGATTGTACTTAATTTTAGGCTATACGAACAGGAGTGAACTACTCAGATGCATAATTTGAATGGCACTTTATTATGATATTGATTTTTCAGGCAGGCAAAGGAAACTTCAGCACATGAGATACTCTGTGTTGGTAGGTAGCCCAGTTCGGAATTATATGGTTGTTATACAGTATTACCCTCAGGGTGAATGCAAGCTATAGGTTTGGGCTCTGTCAAAACCACACGTGGAATTATGAGCAAATTTCGATGATATAATTAATCACAATAATTCTGCAGACAATAATCTTTTTTCTAAATGTATTATTGTAAATTATCATCTAGTTTTAGTTACCAGGGTGGTGTAGCTCTTTTATTTCTGTAACTGTACAGTAAAGCAATTATAGGAAGTAGAAACAGTAGGGGTGGGATTTCTTTTTTTTGGGGGGGGGGGCGGGGGGGCGGGGGGGTGTTTACAAGTATAAGCGCATGCTAGACGATGCATCTCCAGTGGCTTTTCAGTCAGGGACATTCAAGGCGAATTCAATTACATTAACTTTTAGTCTGGCAACAATGGACCTTTATAATGGACCTTTATTGCCCCTGAACTATTACTCAAGGAGTCGTTCTCTCTGCCAAGGCACTTAAACACATTTACTCCAGAGCCACTGTCTTCGAAGATTACTGTAATACATTTAAGGTTTGTCGATGGTGAATTTGCATGGTATATAAAAAATTGCGGATTACATTACCTGGTTTGGTCATAGTTGGAGGGTGCTGGATTATGTGTGTTGGAAGTATGTTTTATAACGTGGATTACTAATTGAATATATATATAGACACACACTTACAGCCACACCAGCTTACTTGCCTTGCCTTGTGGTGGTTATGGCAAATATTACGGCCAAGTAAAATATCATATTGTCAGTGCAGATATCTCTGTTCTTCTTAGTAAACATCAGGCTAATAAATAAGTTTTGAAAACCTTTGGATAATAGCCAAAACTCAGCTCGTTGAGGGTGTTTTTTACAATCTGCTCTTCCCTTAAGGAAGTAAACAAGCGTAAGAGTGTGTAATCTGTGCATGAACAGGAGAGAGTGACTTGCAGGCTTGTCACATCCTGCATGCTCTGCTTCATTCACTCCTTCAGCCAGAAGAATTTAAAGCAGTGGGCCCACGGCACTTTTGGAGCTTTTAATTTCTTGAGGATTGTATCGCTCTGACATTAAAGGAATGGTCTGGCGAAAAATCTCATTTACACAGTTTTCCTTTCACCCCGGATGCAGTTCGATCATCCAAGACATGTTTGGTGTCCAGATTTTTTTTAAAAATTTATTTCAATGCTGGAACTAAAAAAACTAACCATGCTATCATAGAAGTCTCTAGTGAGGAGTCACCTTAATCCTTGAATGCATGCCCAAACTTTCTCTTACACCACTAAAACCACGTCCAGGTTCTCAGGAAGGTCAAGTCTAGTCAAATGCATATCCTGAACGCCCTGCCCTGCACATTTTTACTACATTTCCTGCTTTAACACACCCACTTCAACTCATTTATGAGCTGATTAGTTGGATCAGTTGTGTTAGGAACATGAAAAAGTGCAGGGGTTAGGAAAATACTGGTATTTGTGCATATTTGTGCATAATACAACACAGGTTATTTCAACAGTGCAGGAGCTCAAATTCAAATCATCTAAAGACTGAAACCAATTGATTACGCAAGTAAAATCAGGTGTTCTCCTGCTTGTTTTGAAAGAAAAACTCAGGGGAAAACTTTTGGGAATAGCCTAATCGGTGGAGGAGCTTGTTCACTCAACATGTATATTCCTGTGGTTTATGTGAAAAATCAACTGCACTCTGGGGATGTGAAATAGGTAACAGTATTTGGTGTAGCAGAAATTTGGATTAACTGTTACATATGGCTTATATTTGTACAGTTTAGCGTAATGCTTTTCATCATTTGTTTGACTGTTCCCTTCTGTCCTGATGATGACCATCTGAGAGCAGATTAGGACCGAAATAAAGAAAATTTTTGTAGCAACAGGCAGCTTCTTCAGTATCTGACATATAAATGAAAAATTGTGTTTGGAATTTCTGTTGTTTCTATTTAAATACATATAACTGTTAATCTTGATTTTTTTTTAACTAAAGACACTGTAACATGTGCATGCTAGAAAAGGTCACTGGACCCTTTTCACACATCTGTAGCTTTGCAAGTTATCATAGCAGGGAAACCTTACAGTAGTGGGAGTGATTAGGAATGAGAACATGGTTAACTTATACAGAAGGACACATCAGTGTTTTTGAGGCCAGCATCTTTCGAATATTAGCCCTCAGAACAATCAGCTGCTAGTCAAGGGCGTGGCTGGATTGATGGTAATGAACAAAACGTCATTCCAGACCTCATACTGGTATGCATGCTTTGTCAGCATGAATCCACTCAAAGAATGACATGCTGACATCAATGCCTGTGAATAGATGCTTATCAGATAAGAGCTTTAACTGTGTAGATTGTTTATTTAAAGTGGAAAAAGGCAGGTGTTTGCTGTCAACAACAAAGTACAGGAAGCTGAAACTGTGAGGTTTGCAGCAAGTTATACCATGCGCTAAGGCTGGATGCAGTTTGAGGGGGTTGAGAGTAGGCCTGAGTAATAAGGCATTGCAATAGGATATGATGGATAAGTAACTTGATGACAATGTTTATAAAACAATAATGAGCGGCTTCATCAAGAAACTGAGAGAGAATTAGAGAAGACTAATTTACAGGTAAACAGCTTGTAAATACATTGGAAATTTGGGGTTTAAGCAGTGTGTGCGTATGTGCCCCAAAGGCCAGTTTTTTGTTCTATTTAAGAGAGAAAAAAAGAGAGAGAGTTTGTTAATAAGTTGTCTGTTAGCTCTATCTGATACATATGTACTCTAGAGTATTCAAGACTTCAAGTTTAGCTGCAGTACAGTGCAAATAAGTGAAGATTATACATTTAGTGTGAAGGTATATCTCTAACGTGTGGAGAACGTTCCTCTGATCCCCATTCAGAGCTAAAAAAGATAAAAAACTGGAACGAAACAAGCCAATATAACAGATGATCACAAATTATTAACTTCAAAATATTGTGGAAATTAGTTTCAGATGTCTCCCAGGCCTAGCTGAGAGAGCACTACTGAGTTGTATATTGTGGGGTATATTAGTAGCTTCAGTTTACAACCAAAGAAGCATCATTTTCACATCAAAAATGTCTTTGCTGAACGACTACATTGGGGTCATAGAGGCAGGTATGGTTTCATAATTTGAGCTGTTTCACAAACCCTAAATTGATTGTCCATTAGGATCATGAAGGCTGAGACTTGAGACATGCTGGCATTGATCTGAAAAGAACTCATTCTATCAGGACGATTGAGTGGGCATTAGTTAGATATTTCTGACTAATCACTAAAATTAGATCAGTAACGATGGAGGGGGTTGGGGCTTATAAAATGCCAGTGCCCATACTCAAATGGCTAACAATTTCTTCTGTAGTCACTTCTAAATTCTAGGTTTAAGGGCTGCGATTGTAAGCATTATTTTGTTTAATTGACTCAAATATAGACCTCAAAAAATGATACCATTACATTAGTAATTATACCAAACATTTTATTTGGTCCATTTTTGTATAGTTTATTGCTGCAGTTGCAGCTTACTGTTTTTTGGGCAAGGACATGCTGCAGTGCAATCAAACTGCCAAATCTGACTAGTAGAACGTTGTAGACCCAAACATTTTGAACACGGATGTTGTTAGAATTCTAAAAATGAAACGGAAAATGAAAATTTGTTACAACCATAAAAACTTATAGAACTTGCCATGCACTAACTGCAACAGCTGCTGCTTTCAAGCAAGAAGGGAAGAAAAGTGCAAAACACATTCATACAAACACAATTAACCTTTAATGTGCACGGCATACATCGACTGGGGTGTTCCTGCTATAATGTGTCACGCATCTGATGCTCTAGAGCTCGCTGCAAACTCCATTACCCAGCATTCTCGCCTGAATGCACCTAAAATTACCAAATAAATCACCATGTTTCACAAGCTCCCTCTCCGGCCCAACTCTCATTACAACTCGCAGTGCTATCACTCAAACCAGCACCGACCAACTCCCTTCACACACACACAGGGCTAATACTGTCCTAGTTCACAGTTCCCTCTCTACGATCCTGAGCGCTACATATTTTAGTGTTTCCATGACAAAGAAAAGGGGGCCAGTGAACATCCACCAACCTTTCACACTTTCAAGATATAATATCTGGGTAGTATAAAATATATAATACCAAAAAAAGATGAAGACGTTTTTTTCATGATACACATTCTGGCACAAAATAAATTTTACATTGCCTTTACAGACAAAATAGCGCAAATAGTGCTGAAATGCGTAAACAATGGGGTGAAAGGGGGCCAACAAAGTAGAGAGTATCAGATGGACTACAGTCTATAACTACAAAATGCTCCTATATGGTGGAGTGGATATCATTAATATTAAGTGCAGAAACAAGGAGGTTGTTTTAAGGTTATGGCTGATAAGTATAAATATCTATTTATATACATGTATCTGTATGTAATGTAGATACAGCATGACGTATACATTTAAGTGTGTGTGTGCTAGGGAAGCACCATTCTTCAATACTGATTGTTGGCTGATTGTTCGGTTTCCAACAAGTTGTTCTAAAAATGTATGAAAACAAACACTCCCGCCCCCACCACCACCACCCGCCCCACCGCGCATACACACAAGTCCCACTCGAGCCAGTGTCCTCTCGCTAATTGCAATGTAAATGAGGTTATCTCCCCCTGTGGCAGAGAACTCAAGCATAATATCTTTCCTGCTAGTGGCCCCTACGCCAACTCATGCACACACAAGATAACACCGGCCATCATTCACTCTGGCTATAACAGACTAATTCTACAACTACAAGAGAAAACTGTAGTAAATATTCAAACTCGGTCAAAAAAAGGGAAATAAACGACGCTATGCTAATTTCTACTAGCATGGCTATGGGATTCTAGAAGTTTGTTAGCACTGATTCACGTTCACATTGTTTGGTCATTCTATATTTAAAACAAACATTTGAAATTTGTATAAAACATTTTATGTTTTAAACCAAGTGTAGAACAGACACAGCAGCATTCATTTTACTCTGTGGTGTTTTTGAATTCATTAGGCTCTGAGGATTTCCCGATGGCAAAAGCACACCCTGCTAAACAAAACTCCATTTTTACCCTCATCGTCAAAAGAATAGACGTCCAGACACTGAAGTGTGGGACTGCAGTGCTGTCGGGAAGGATGATAAAGCTTACCAGGAACAATAAATAATGATACATTTAGACTGATATGGGCAATATTTATTGTTCTACACATACAGAAGTAGTGTCTCTCAGTATGGGGTCGGTGCTCCATGTTTGCTAACACAACATGCCAGATATCTTAGCATGGAGTTGTAGAGGTTCCTAATGGTGTGCTGTGATGATCCATCCCATGCATCTTCAATATTCTCATAGTTCCTGCAGATTGTGCAGTAGGGGTGGAGCTTGAGTGACACCAGGCCTTCTGGACATTTGACGTGCGACAATAAGTTGTTCATCTTGGCGCATCTTTTACTATATGTCTGCCTCTGTAATCCTGAATTACAAACTGTTTCTTCTATATGTCATACCTATAGGCGCTGTATCCAGGATTCAAATGTTGAGGCAACCATAGGCCATTAGCAAGCCATATAGAAAGTGAAGATCTGGCATATATAGTCATTCTGTTATCACAGAAACAACTCCTAACACTGAAGGATCTTTAGGGATAGGAATATCAGGGTTTAAATATGGAGTTTGAGGCACTGTAGGTATCTTCCCAATACAGCTTCAATTTTTCACATGACCAAAAAAACCAAAAAAAAACAAGCCTCCTCGATTCCTCTAGCATCTACTACATGAAGGAGAGCCAATCATCCACCTGAGGTGTTCTAAAATATCTAGCAATAAGCTTCCATTTGAATTCAAACACAAAAAAATCAGAAGTGCAGACTCAAACCTGTTGCTACAAAAAATAACAATGTAACTAATTATTACTAATAATTTAATTGGAATAGGAAAGTGAAATGACAGCAATGACCCTTCTGCCCATTGTCTCATGTGTGGTAAACAGGTTTGTGTTGTCTTGCAACCCAAAATTCACAACAGCCATCCTAAAGTGAAGCTAGACTCTAGAGAAGCTGGCGAGTTTTCTCTCCTCCCTGGCTACCCGTGTGACAATTACCCAGCGAGCCTTGTGGGGAAGCACATTTTCATTCAAGCATCTATTGACAATAACAGCAGGTCAGCAATAAAGCTACAAACGCAATTGTCACGCAACACTAAATAATTCATGGAGCTAAAACAAAGCCATCACAGTCCGCACGTATAGCTCTTATGACAGCCCATATAGAAAAATGCATTTCAGGAAAGAGACAGAGTAATGAGTTTTTCTGGAAGACTACAATAAAAAGGAAAAGAAAAGAAAACAAACTCAGCAGTATTAAGGGACAAAATAAACATGCTCACTTGTGCCAACACAATAAAGCTGATACCGGTATCATGCTGAATTATAGGCATTTCCTGTAATGTGCTTAATTAGACATTTATGCATTCATGCATTTGTTACATATACATACATCTGCTGGCTTAAATGACCAATAGCCCACAGAGCTCATTTTAAAGCTTGCATGATCATTACTGCGAGGACATCTGGCAGTATATATATACACAATGCGGCCTGCAAGTAATAGGCCAATGATGCAAATCTGCGACTCCATTTCGGACATGAGAAATGAGGCTAAAGTACAAAACGTCCGCTACCATTCAAGAGTATTAACTTCTATATCAAGTGAAACATTTCAGGGTAATTGGACATTTGGCTGCTCAGTTGTGTTTTGGCCAGTTGTGTGTCATTGCATCAGCTAACAGAAGTTGTGGATGTGGCATTTGCATCTGGTGTCAGCTGTTGTGTCCAAATGTCCTTTCCAATAAAGCAGGTCATCATGAAGTGGAAAACAATGTCCTAGCTAAACATTAAGATTCCATCAAATTCAACCATTTGGTACATTGTTAAGAAGCGAGGAAAGCAAACAACCACCGAGACCACGTTCGAGCTTCAGCAAAAAACTATTGAGCAGACCAGGAGAATGTGTCAAAGATGACCATTAAGAGAGCAATACTTGCTTCCTCCTAGGTACATGAAGGCAGTCTCCCCATCTTTCAAACTGCTCCTGCAATGCTATTCTGCAGATATCAACAATAGAACTCTCCAGATTCTTTTTTAGCTCATTTGGCATATATCCCATTCAACACAATACCTGGGTGTTTAAGGGCAAAATTAATTTCAAAAGATATTTAGTTTGTATGATTGTAGAACACTGTTAGAACACACTCAGAACAGCTTTCTAACGTTGTAGTCGACAGAAGTAGACTGGCTAAATTTCCAACATAACTGCCTTTGTTCTAACTGCCATTAGATTCAGGCGGTATCTGCTTTTTTCATGCCCTCAAACCATTTAAAAATTTAACTTCGCTATAAACCAAAGATCACACTATTTTTAGGCTGAATTGCCATACACAATATTAATCTTGTGGTCTAAATGTGTGGTGTCACAAGCACTTCTAATTAAAATAGACTGTGATAGCACTACGTCACAAATGTTAATTTCTTTCCTGGTTCTAGGTACTATGTGTGTTTTCTTAATTCTTTGAATGAAATAAAATGGCTATTGGTCCCCATAAACTTTGCTTATGTGGTCAGGACAACAATGTTTTAGAAAGTTCTCTATTATCCACAACATCTGCCATACATTCAGTGCTGAGTAGACTTCATGTAGCTTCTGGAACTGCGAGAACTCTCCAGAGGTTTATAGAAGTTTCCTGAATATTTTAGAACTTTCTAGAAATGTCTGGAACTGTCAATTTAGCAGTTAACACCCCTGTATTTCTAGCAGTATAAATACAGGTGAGTTAAAGCAGCGTCAAATTCAGTAACGATGGGTTATGTTGTTGGTGGTTATTGACGGTTTATGGTTTAAGTGTCACATGATAAATTTTGTGTCATGTATTGTCAGTTGGGGACGGACCACGTAATCTCAACAAAATCAACAACATTAGAAAAAGAAAGACACCACATGCGTAAAAAGAGAAAATATGAGATTTTATAAAATATGGGTTTCCTTCTATCGAGGTGTGTGAAAAAAATAAACACTATTTTGCACAGATACTGAGTAAAACTCATAAAACTGTGACAAGCTCCTCTGAACATCTTCTTAAAGCATTGTATGACGCAGCATTCCATATTCCAACAGCGAAAAAGCCATAGCCTAGTTGATAAGAGACAGCCATGTTCTCCCTACAGCTATAGGCATGTGCAGTGCAATGCCTGGCAATGGTCCAGCTGAAAAGATGAAAAACGTACCGCTGCTTGACACTACAGTGGCTCTGCAAATAACAGAAATGTCAGAAAATGTCCATGAACAACTTATTACTCGTCTACAAGTGTCTGGATTCAAAGCAGGATGAAGCTACAGTCATGGAACATAATGCCTACTTGAAAGTCTATGAGAGGTACATTGATTGTACTTGTGTGAAAGCGGATTTTTAGTCTGCAAATCAATTTTTTTTTCTAAAGGTTAGGCTGCCGGAGAACTTTGTTTAACATCCTCACTGAGTTCTTTGTGACCAGTAATCTGAAATGGGAGTCATCCTTGGGCACCAATAGACCTCCTTCCATGACAGGTGCAAGGTCAGGGCTGAAGAAGTGGCAGAACCGCAGAGATGCTGTTCCACAGGCAACCAGTCACTGGTTCTGGTCTGGAAAGATAATTCAGACTGGACAACAATGACAGTGAATTCTGACATTCGTAGAGAACAATTTAAGACTCGCTGTTTGCAAGATAAAACCTAAGATCAACAGCCTCTGTTCACAAAAGCAGGCACATCCTTCACACTGAAACAGGTAAGAAAAATCACTCATTTTATGTGGAACATTGTGTGTGTGAGTGTGTGTATGAGTGTGTGTGTTTGTGTGTGGGTGCACAAATCTGATTAAAATAACACTGTTTTGGTTGCTGAAAGCATAACGATCTGCACCTGTATACAGTAATGTTTATTATTTCCTGCCCTTTCGTTTAGTTTGGCATTCATCTCACCCTTACCATTGACCTTCAGCACTGCAACATTTCCCGAGGTCATATACTGAACTTGCATGAAAGAGAAACAAGCAAAATAAAGCCAGTTTTTAGCTGAAAGACTTGAATTTAATTTTGTCTACTTACAGAGCCATGGATGGTGAAACAAAGTCAGAGCAGGAGCATAGGTATTGTTCATATACGCAGAGAAAAAACTCTTATTTTTACCACATGTGGTAATGTTGATGGAAATGCAGAATAAAAAGTGTGATTGTTGTCTCAACTTGCACGCCAGCTAAAGTGTTTGGGAAATGGAAACTGAAACTGGAAATGGTGGAACAGCAGGGGGCACTCAACATAAGCACAGTTCCCACTTTATCACACTTTTTGATTTGTCTATGATGAACATATTTATGAATTTAAGAACAACAAAAAAAAAGCTTTAGAGTGTATATGAACATCCTCATATACTGCGGGGAAGCAGAAAGGGGCTGGCCCGTAGTAAGGGATGCTTTGTAGAAGCAATGCTGTTTATGGTATTATGAGAAGCATAAAGATATTTTCGGTTCATTACAAAAGAGTGGCAGGATAAATTAGACTATAGCGGGCTGCCTCCGTCTACGCAAGTAATGGAAAACACTGTTGTAGCACCAGAACGCCAAATTCAAACCTGTTCAGTGATGTTTGGAGCTGTAGGCTGTTAATTAAGCTAACGATACCTTAGACAGCAGGGTGTTTAGAGAATCAAGTCTCATCTAAGAGTGCAAAGTCGAGTAACTGCTGCTGGAGTGACGTGCTTTGTGGTGTGTGTAGCTCTAAGCTGTTGTTTGTATTTTTCCTTAGGTATTTTCTGGTCCTGATTTAGCAGCTCATCAGATGGAAAAAGAAACCATAACCAGCATGATACAGCTGTGAGAACCAATTGACTCGATGGAGGAAAAGAGGCCTTTGAGGTCGACAGCATCTGTGAAGCGATTAGGGGGTGCTTAATTTTTGGAAGGGAATGCATACGACTGCCTTCGGGCCAATCAAGAAAGTAAAGTAATGAGTATTGAGATTACTTTTCCAGAAAGTCATAACTGAAGTAATCCCATTTCAGTTTGAGCTAGTAAAATGTGATGGATTACATTTTTTGAGTAAGTAGCAGAGGCTCAGGGCCCAGCCAAGCTCATTGAAGAACTGTTTTTTAATATTTGGGTTTTTTTAATAACCTGTAAAATGTGCAGTTGCCACTTTTCAATTTAATTCAAGGATGCACACTTCAATTAAACATGCAGCAATTCAGCAATTTCTACTGGGTCTTGCAAGTCCTTAAAAAAATGAAAGTGAAAAATTGTGATAGTGCCATTATCTAAGTGCAATGAAAATACACAGTAAAATTATTTCTCAGTAAACTGACTGCCTTGGAATTTGTTCATTGTATAATTAAAAATACTAGGAATCATAATAATTTAACCAAACTCAATACATATTGTTCTGGTCATTTTCATTTACATGTTTTGCATGTGCAGCGTCTCTTTCTTGTTCTCTCTCTGTGTGCCACTCTCTCTTAGTTTGAGGAGTGGTTAAATGTGAGCCCCAAGGAAACCAAGGATGATAAGAATGATGTGCATATGAGCCAGAATGAAAGGGGTAAAATGGTAACATTATAAGGGTTAGGACTAGTTTAAATATGTCTTCATTAAGGCCAGGTCAGGGGATGCTCCTGGTTAAGTACCCCAACACTTCCATGCTGCAGATTTACTGAACAGTATTTTCCATCTAAAACTTGGTTGGACTGCTGCTTTTATGCACTGTCAGTAAAGTATGCTGGACCTCCAGGAGGCTAAAAAAGATTTTTGGTCTCAACCACTGAAAGTCAAAAGTGATTAGCTCGTTAAATTATCACTTCCCAATTATGTTGGTAAGGCCTTCTCGTGAGTTTCAGAAGGCCTACCCAATGGGAGAGGTTGCTTGACAACAGAAAGATCAGGTTACAGCCTCTAGAATTCTGGAACCAAGTCTTAAAGACAACTGATATGAAGATGTAGCTGTATCAGAGTGATGGAACGAAAAAAAAAAGGTGAAAACATACTGTAGTCGCTGCTCATGACCCAGAGCAAAGTACCCCATTTCCTGAAAGACTGTGGCATGTGTATGGATGGCCGACAGCAGAACCACCTCACTCATCTTTATCGGAAATGTGACTGCTGACGGCAGCAGCAGGTGAAATCTGAAGTGAACCGAAGCATCTTAACTGCTTAGATCCACCCAAACGCCTCCAAAAGTCAATGGGTTGTGCTTCACCTTGCAGGAGCACAGTGACCCAAAACATACTGTTAAAGCAGCTGTGAAGTTTCTAGAGCCAGAAAGTAGAATGTTCTTGGATGGTCAGTCAGTCACCCAACCTAAACCTCACTGAGCATGCATTTTGCTTAGTGATGGGAAAAAGGTCCTGAAACAAGCAGGGAGTGAAATGGCTGCATTACAAGCCTGACAGAGCATCAGCAGTAAAGATAGCCCACATCTATGTGTAGGGGTCACAGAATTCAGGCAGTAACACGTCTCCACTGATGTTAACTGATGTCTCCTTTCTTGTTCACTTCCTCTGAAATGTGACAGAGCCTAGAGCTGTGTGCATAATTGGTTTGACAGGTGTTAGTCACACAAGCAATACAGCGACCTAGGGGCTTAAACAATCCCCCGTTATTATTCTGAATCCCCCGAGGAGGATAAATGTCATTAGGGTGTGCTAACAAGGACATATTGGTATCTGTCCAAAAACACACTGATACACTTTGATGATCATTTGTATTGCAGTGCTGTCACGACTAGCCCAGTTAGAATTGTTCTTCAATGAATGCCACTTGTCTAGAGTCAGATTAGAAGAAGTTCATAATAACTGAGTTTTAAATTTTATTATGTGGGTAAAAACTCACTGTTATTTTAGTCATTTAGTAACATGGTGTTACAACCAGTTTGCATGCTTCAAAACATGCACAGGGTGATTAAAATGCTATTGATGTCAATTCTGTGACTAAAAGACACAAATAAATAAATATATAAAGATGAAAAAACAGTCTCAAGGGTGCATCGCTTCAGGAAATGTCTGTCAAAATGTGCAGATGATATTGTCCATGGGGAAAAGACTAATAGCATGCTGTACTCAAATCTGTTTATTGGCATTAAACATACTAAACGTAAATAAACCATCTTTGATTATGGTGCACATCTGCCATGACATTGTTTTGACAACCTTATGCAACATACCAACACTCTATCTGTCCAGACAATCCTGTATTGATGACGGAACAGTCAACCCACTTCATAAAGTCTTCTCCAGCACATTCCCAGGCCCATCAAGGTGTTAAGGTGCTCTTTGATGGCCAGTTTATGGGTGAAAATGATTGCTCACGTTCCCTAAACCAATCTTTCACAATCTGAGTCTGATTAATCTTGGCATTGCTGTCCTGGAACATGGAGAAGATGTTCCATTGATGGGGGAACCTGGTCATTTCGTACATTCGGGTAGTCAGCTGACTTCATTTGTTTCACTGAGGCTTGACCTGACCAACTGCAGCAACCTCAGATCATAACACTACCTGCTGAGACTTGTACAGTGGGCTCTATGCACGATGGGTGCATTGTTTCATGGGCTTCCCTTCTTACTCAGTTGCGCCCATTGCTCTGAAATAGGGTCAGTCTGGACTCATCAGACCACATGAGCCCAATCTTTAAGCTCCCTAGTTGAACTAAAGCATGCCTTTTTTCTATCAGCATTACTAACAAGTGGTTTCTTATGACCATACAGCTGTTTAGTCTCAATCCTTTGAGCTCTCGTCACATTGTACCTAAAGAAATTCTCTTACTTTCACTTTTAAACATAGCTGTGAGTTCTACTATCTTTTTTTACCATTCAGCTTCTAGTGTTTAAGTGATCTATGATTACGGTCATATAACACCTTTTCCAAACATTTCTGCATGTGGTTTGTAGACGGTTGGCCACTTACCTTCCAGGTGTAAATAATGCGCTGGACAGTTCTCAACCCAATTCCAGTCATTTCCGCCTCTCCGTACTTATTTTCATAGTTGATCCTTCTAAACCTTTTTTGGAAAGGCGGTGTATGTGTTACAGTTTAACATGTGCTATGTTCTTGCCTGCTCTTCTACACTATATATCATTATAAGGGCTGTAATTTACTGCTTATTAAGATGATCTATTGAGTTGTTAAAAAGACTAAACAATAAAAATGTTAAGCCTTTATTAAATAAAAAAAACCTTGCTATAGCTTTCCAAAGATTCCAAAATACATTACTGGTGAAAAAAAGATTAACTAGGAAGGTTTAAAAAGGATTTTAATAAGACATAAATACTGTAAAAACACTATTAAGTAAAAAAAAAAAGGAATATAATATAAAAATGGAGCACATTTATTAGGGTCTGTTTTATGCAGAGCCCAGGGAGAGCAGTAGGAGCGTGTACAATATTCAGTTAATCTCTGATTCATTGAGAAGGTACATTGCCACAGATCTTCACTACTGCATTTAATCGAGAGTCATAAATACACTTATAAAGAACCACAGCTTTTGCCCATGTACTGGTAATGCTCTGGCTTCAATACTAGAATAAACTGTTGTCTCATTAGATTTCCTTCTATAACACTTCACCCACACAGCTACAGCGGTGTTATTACAATCGATAGCAAGCTGTAAGACCACATCAGTGGATTTGGTCCGTTTGGATCAAGATGACTTAAAGCGATGTCAAGGGCGGACACCCGGCAAGCAATCTTCCTCGCCAGCCGTCCAGCCAATATCAAAAATGAACGCAGTTTTCTTTCATTACCTGCTGGCCTCATTTCTCCTCATTTGGGGTCAAGAGATACATTTCTTTTTCTTTTTCCTCCACCCCTCTCTTTTTTCAAGAAAATCCTGAACTGGGTGTCTAATGCAATAGAGATAAAAGATGGCCTACTTTACAGAAGTGACCAGGGTTATTGAAGGGGAAAATTTCATTGCGGCATCGATTTGAAGAGGGCGGAGGTGATGTGAAAACTTTGACACACTTCTTCGCAAAGTTGGGTCCCCTGACCTCACACTTTCTCACTTTTAGAAATTAACCTACTTCTTACACTATGTTTGTTTTTTATTTTTTCAACGGACGGTCAAAGAGGGTTTTTAACAGTTTTAAACCTTCAGCTGCCCTTTAGAATGTAAGCTCAAAATCAATATCACCCATTTCCTTTAAAGCACCCTTATAAATGGGAAACAGAAAGAACATGAACGAAGCCAGCAAAGCAACACAGAGCAAAGCTGTTATGACCTGAGGGCACTATAGCAATCTAGTGTACCAAAATAGTGTCGTAATGCTGTATTTAAAACAGCTTTCCCATGATGACTATCACTGGTTATGTTTCTGAAATGTTTTTAATGAATGAAAACAGTCCTCTGATATCTTCACTGTGCCACTAGGTCACATATTTACATTCAATCAAACACAATAGTGTTGACTCCTTTATCCCAGTATAAAGTGCAACTATAATTAAAGGACCCATAGCATACTATTTTTCTTATTTGACTATTTTTTCCATGTGGTTCACTTAATGACATTTGTGTGAGTAGCTAAAACAGTCAGAATGTATTTTTACACACTGCAGTGAAACCTAAAAAATGATTTTAAAAAAATACTCCAACTCCAAACATTTTTGATTAATGATTTGTTAATTCAAAGTTTCTTTTTTTAAGATGAATACACTTAGCTTAATTCATTTGCTTGTAACAAATTAGAGTATTTTTACAGTAAGCGATCATTTTCTGACCTTTTCTTAAACAATTAAACACACACTTTTAACTGGTTTGGACTTTAGACTAATATCCTTTTACTTTTGGATGATCTGTAACTTGTGTATATTCTATTTAAATTAAATGACTGAACTGTCTGCTTGGTCACTACTAAAACAATCATAACATGACTGAAACTTTACTAGTAGTGACAATTTTAGCTAATTTTGAGCAGAACTCAAAAACGCTAGCTGGTACATGACTAGGGAACACAGCTTTAAACACACATGTACACACATATAAAATCAGAATATTTTTAATTAAAGCACAGAGATGTTTCCTTACTTGCAGAAAAAATATATTTTTCTAGTCATAATTCTTCATATTACACAGAGCTGTAGACTTTATTTCAGACTTGGAGCCGCATTTGTTTTAAAACAATGGGATCTGATTGCTCACTGTGTGGCCATGAGGCAGAGGGACTCTGAGGTGTGGCTAAAATAAGGCTCCGCCTACTGAATAACACTATTATTCTTTGGTAGTAACATGGGGCAGCATTTTCTAAATAAAGTTTGAAATTTAAAAATACATTCATTATAAATGTAATCTTTTAAACCTCACTTTACGTCAAAAGATCCTACAGATCATGACATACACATTGTTTTTAAATAGATGTTTTACTGTAGGACTGCAGTTTGAACTAAGCTGGTAGAATATTCTATATAGATTCAAAGAGGGAAAACCTATTTTGTATCACATGAACATTTTAATGTGGACATATTTTCAGGTTCGAGATCCTTTGCTTTACCTGTTGTACATTTTGTATAACTGATAGACATGGTTAAAATGTTAGCAATGTACCTACAGATTATTAGACTTTCACGTAATAGCTCCCAGTGTGTGTTCGGGTTGCTAATGAAGCTCCAGCGGCGGTGATTTTTATTAGGGAGTGGCAGGCTCGACACCAGGGGGAGAGATAAAAACATAGCGCAATTAATTTATAGCCTCATTAGTCTCTCTCCTCCAGCCCGCTGCACTTCATAAACCCATTATCAGACAAAGGTGGCTCTCTTTATAAATGCACTGGTCAAAGTCAAGTGATGCACTCCACACAGTCTTCTTCGCATGTTCCCATGGACAAACTCCCTGTGTGCACCCAGGGTCAAAACTGTGCTCAGCCAAGAGGCGTACACTCTCTAATCCGTCCCATATGGAATATTAATATCAGCCTTCTTTTAAATGTTGAAGCCAAATTAACTGGATTATATTGGACAGCCAGTCATGGATAAGGGTTGCACCAAAATGACATTGCTTCAGATTCAGCTTGTAACAGTTAAGATATTCAAACTGACTTCAAAGAGATTGATAACATTTGAAAGATTTCTATCTTGACAGATGATTTATGTTCATATTTCAAAAGTGTGTGCACATCTGCTGAACTGATCTCTCGCCTTGGTACTGGGGTGCTCTCAGTTAAGATGAAAGTGAAAAGGATTTTACTGGCTTTAACCCAACCGAACCTAACTTCTCATCTGCAATACATCCAGTCTCCCTCAGGTCATTAAAATTTGCCACCCCTGAGTAGTGGCAGAGTAGCTATGTGTGTGTGCTTGGTCACAGAAAAATGGACCAGAATAGATCAGCTGGAGTTCTCTGTGTGTTGCCATGTTTTGTTTTCTTAATGAATCTTGATAAGTTAAACTTGTTACAAAATGTATTTTTGAATGCATATAATTCAGTATTTAGTATTTAATAATTTTACAGTGCACTTATATATGATGGAATAAAAAAAGCAAAGAAACTGATAGACCACTAATTCGCAATAAGGGTTGTAAGCCATTATTTACCATTACGTAAGTTTATAGTGACTAATGCTAATGATGTCCGATGACCATTAGAGAAGAAAATGCTTTGCATTTTCCAAACTCCACAGCATGACGTGCTCTTTTCATCTCGCCTTGAAGGGTGATACGTACCCTCTCCAATGACTCATGACTTTTTATTGTAGTCCACTAGAACCCACAGATAATGATGTTCATTATCTGCTGTTTGAAGCACTGTAGATCTGGGGAGCAATGTTAAAACAGACAAACTGTTCAGTGGAGTGCGACATGTCCTTTCCAACTGCATTGCTAGTCTTCAGGAAACCAGAAATACGAACCCCAAAATCACCAGTCTTTTTGCCTGTTGTCCATTATTAATCGCTGCCCTCTAAAGTCCTGTTTAGTATAACCCATGACGTGTTTCAGCATATGCATTTCCTGATTTCTTCTATATACATATATTTGCTTCAAACTAATGGATGAAAATGCAGCCAATTCACAATTAGTTTGTTGGAAAAATTATTGGAAAATTACAGTCAGTTTGCATAACTGCCATCAGTCGGTAAGATAATAGTTGTGGCAGGTCTAATTCAGGAGTAACAAACATTGTTGAGGAGAATACCTATGAAGGTTCTTTAGTGGCCAACAATTATATAAAGCAAGATTTCTATTTTGTAATTTAATAAATCACATAAAGGTTAGCAAAACATGCATTTAAATAGTTGATACAAATTATTTATGTGAATAAATGTGTACTGAATGATCAACTAAAATATCCAGACTGGGAAATGATTAAAAATAGCCACTTTCTGATCACTAAGCATAAGATCGTCTTTATTCCTATTCTAACAATAGGAATATATTAAAATAATGACTTTGAATATCGTCCATATGTAGTTGGCTAAACAGAAAATACATCAAAGGATACATCAGCAGCATAGAAGGCCAACTTTCCACCCATTAAATGGTACAGAATTCGTATACCTTTTCTAATATTTTATTCATCTAGTCAAAGACATATGACAATATGGAATCCTATAATAGATTCACCACACTTATAAAACATGCAGGCTAATGATGTGAGGCGTATATTTCCTTTCATCTAGAATTGCTTGTTATGCGGACAAGCTAAACTTGTGGTAGTCTTGACCTGTTTTACTCTACAAACTATAATAGCATGTGATGATATGTAAATTGTAAAAGCTTAGCATTTTGTATCCCTGATTATACTTTCAGTAGGTGATATGACCCTTTAATCGCACAGCTTTTTGGCATCTGTTATATAGGACATACAGCACAGATGGCCTTTCGCATGCTTGTTATAATTCATCGTGGATCCTTATTGCATAATGTATTATGCAGTCCCTGTTATGTGTTATTTATGAATATATAGCTTAATGAGAATGATCTCCAAAGTTAAATGTTCTTACAGATCATGTTTGTGTGTTCTGGCATTTGCATTATCCAGGCCTTTTAATGTATTTAAATGCAATTACAAATATAATAATGCATTTATTAAGCGTTTAGCATTTTCAAAAATAGGCCAGTCAGCCTTATTAAGTGATTTAAAAAGTAGCAATCTCGACTCTCTGATTAAAAAACATATCTCTGATTATCATTGAACTAAACTCTTTTTCTCTAATTTCAAATATTTATTCTTCCAGTTGATGCCAGTTTAAATCCCATTAGGATCTTCCAGTGAGATCAGGCCTTATCCCAGCGAGATCAGCCTCTGAATTCTCAGCTATACTTAGAATTACACTTAACAACTTTTAAGATAATAGAGCTGCAAGCCACAATCTGTCACACTGTACTATAGAAAACACAGATACAAAGACCCAATGAGCAGACACAGGCTATAAGTAAACAGCATGTGACATATTAACGAGCTGACAGAGTGTTAAAAACCTTTGTAAACAGAGTCACATACTATAAACAGTATTTATGTGTCTTCCCTGTACGTTTTACCAACTGTACACTGTCTGCACATTGTCTGTCTGTAAAGGCTTCTGACAATTATTAGTGTATAGCTTCCTAAGCTTTGTGACTCACATGCCTGTACAGGGGACTATGCAGGCCACTACAGAATTTACTATCTATTATTACTGTGGTTTACAGCAATTTTGTGTATGCGTGACTGATGTAATGATTAGCTTATTGTTTTTTTATTTATCTTTTATAATTGACCCTCAAAGCAACTGCATTGATTGTAAAAGGAAAAAACATATATTGGAGTGGTTGCTGTAGCTCAGCGGATAACACCACGAGCTGCCACCACCACATGTGGGAGACTAGAGTTTGAATCCCGGTCTGGGTGACTATGCTGTGCTACACCAATAAGAGTCCTTGGGCAAGACTCCTAACACAACATTAGCCTACCCCTACTATGATTAACCTTGTAAGTCGATCTGAGTAAGAGCGTCAGCTAAATGCCATAAATGTAAATATATTACTGAACTGCTTCTATCAGTCAAGAATCAATTTTTGAACAAAAAAAATTGAAATAATTTGTGATTTGTTAACAAAACAAACTCTCTTAAACAAACTCTTTTAGTCTGAACTAAAAATGGACCAATACCACTTTTTTTTTTATTCCAACACTGGTAAGTGATTCTTATATTTTGTCAATACCAAGTATGAGTACCGATGCTAGCTTTATCTAACCTGTAAGTCATGATATTAGGGATGCAGCAAATGTTCGACAGCTGAAATTATTCAACTAAAAATGGCAAAAACACTTTCAGTGTTCAGCTGAATAAGAGAAAAAACAGAATAATTTATGCCGGACAAAGACGTTTTTATTGACGCCATTCCTTTGTATAGTTCCCGTAAGTAGATGGGAACCATAGTGTACCTATCACTTGTTACTTCCAGGGCTAGCACCAATTGCTCAAGGCTAATACCTTTATGACTTTAAAGCCTTATTTCTCCACAATGAGTCACACCTGAGCACACTGAAGTTTTCCAGCTCTTATTCATTTTCGAGGATTCAAGTCAAACGGAACTTCAGACAGAGTAATTAACAGAACAGATCCGCTACATTGAGGCAGACAGACGGCAGCTTTTCAGCACATGCACACACGTACGCACTCATTCACGTGTTTTCTCTTTTGCTCTCAGTGCGCATGCCTGCATCCTCCATAAAAAAAAGATGGACTCTAATTTTACAACATCACAATAAAATAAAAGGCACTTTCTGTGAAGGCACCATTTCAGCTGGGATGTGTTTAGGTCATATTACGCTTTGTTGGCGTGTCTGCTGGGATGTTTAAATGTCAGTGTTGAATAAATAGTTTTAAAACTTGAGTTTAGTTTTTTTAAACCAAGACAATAATACATATAGCCAATATAAATTACGCAGTGGTGAAAAAAAAATGGCAAAATTTATATAATACTTCGGC
The DNA here is from genome assembly GCA_024036415.1 of Prochilodus magdalenae. Lineage (NCBI taxonomy): Eukaryota > Metazoa > Chordata > Actinopteri > Characiformes > Prochilodontidae > Prochilodus > Prochilodus magdalenae. The sequence goes on along the minus strand of JAMWET010001206.1, from coordinate 75,489 downwards.
CGCACATTTTCATGTCGGTGCATCCCTACCTGATACTTATAAAATGACATTTATTTTGGTAAAATGTTCTGGGTCACAAATAAAACATACACTTTTATTAAAAGTACGCATTTATTAAAGGGGTGCACATGCAATCACCAAGCAGCTTTTCTCTGGCTCTTAAAAACAGAGCTGAATGTTCACGTTCAAACTTTTTTCTAGTCATTTATTAAAGTTTTTTTTTTCCTCTCTTAGGCGAGTCTAGTGGCCTACTATTGTTAAAGGTTAAATCTTGGCTAAAGGCTATCATTACTTTGAGAGCCTGTCAGTTTCTTCTTCTCCCTTAATAACAATCTACACTAACATTAACTCAGAATGCAAGTGACTACACAGCGGCAGGTGAGTGATGGCTAAAAGAAGCCTGAGCTTTTTTCTGACGTGTGATGCAGAAATTGGTTAATGGTGTTGGTCGTAATGGATTTGGGTGCCAGTATCAGTACAACGTGAGTTTAAACAAATATGGTGAGGTTATCTTCTGACTTCAGTGCCACAGTGTGCAAGTCGCTTAGGCAGAGTTCACAAGTTAACCACAGAGGACATACAGAGAGAAAGATTTACAAACCACTGGTCAGACACTGCTTATCTGTTTTGACAAACCAGCACTCCGTATGTGAAGGCTCATTAAAAACACTTTTAAAAGCATCACGCAGTAGCGTTAACATAAAGCTGCAACGTGTCAAATGTTGCTCTTTATTTGGAAAAATATGCAGTGTGCAGGCTATACTGAACTTGCAAAGGAGGCAAACCAACGGTTTTGACAAAAGGTGTCAATCTAGTTATTGTGAGAGACTGGGCAGATTATATGAAAAATCATTCTCGTTCAAGTTACACAACATATAGACCTTTTTTATCTTGTGACTCTTTAGAACCTTCTAGAACCCTAGTCTTCATCAGCACTGTGTAGACACAACAGATGCCTTCTCTGACATAATCCCTATGCTATGATAATGTAATTATCTAATATTTTGGAAGAAAACAGTATCTTTCCTTTTTCTTTTATGATCCTATAACAAAGCCTGATACCACAGAATTGTTTATAGTAAGTAATGTAGCGTAGGCCATGTGATAACAGTAGTACAGGTTGCCTAATGTTAGCATAAAAAAATAAAAAGATAGATGAGTGTTACACTACAATTCCTTTACTTTAAATAACACATGCACACATTTGCAGTGTAAAGTAACTGAATAAAAGAATGTTTACAATGATAGTTATGTAATCATTTGTTAGTAGACCTATTATGTTCATGTTTTAATGTTCATAATTTTCTTTTACTTAAGTCTACTTAAATAGTTTTACAATTCCTATATTTTGCCAAAACACAATTTTCTCATCTTGGACACCTGTATCCCCCATTAATTTAAAACACTCTGTTAGAGCCCCACCTTCCGATTACCTGAAATAGAGCCCCGTGAACTATATAGTTCTATCTGTAGTGTTTGAGTAGCTCAAGCAAGGAATTTTTTATTAAAACATTTTGCCATCTTCTGACAGTCAAGGAACAGTCAGTACTCAATGTTTCAATACCAGTATTACTAAAAGGTGGTACTATGCTATACCTAACCCAGCTCATGGAGAGACAATCAAGGGTGTGAAGTGTCTAAGGGGGTTGTAGGGGCACACCGAGGAAGTATGTATTTGAATATCTTTGCTGTCCAATAAAACATTTTTATATCTATTTTTACTTTTATGCATATTTGACCACAGCAGCTGCTGTTTACACTGTGTGAAAATCTCATGAACCGAAAGTGCTTGGAAAGAGTTCTGATTCTATTGACTTAAATGAGGTGTTTGTCCTCACCTGTAAAACTGCCATTTTGGAGATACTTATTTTTCTTTGGACAGCGACAATATGCGAAAGAAATATTGTGATATAAATCCAATTTTTATGAATAAGTTTTTTGGGTGTACAAGAAGTTGCCTGGCTGGGGCCTACCCTATCTGTAAGCAACTTGACAAGGATCTGACAGGAAGAGCACAACAGATGTACATTATTCATCATCTTCACATCCACCTTGCTCTTTAAAACCTGACCACGACATGCTGAAGATGAGGAAAACCCACAAAACACTTTCCCTGTAACTTTTTACTTCTATTTCAAAGAGTTCTCCTCATCAAATAGAAATAAAAAAGAATGATACTGCCCTTGTTCTCCCCTTTACATAAGATATTTATATGACTAAATTGCATATCTGATAGAGGGAGGAACTCCAGAAAAGCTCTGTTTGTGTTGATATTCTTCTTTTGTCATTTGCCTTGTCCAAACATTCGTTCAGTCAGGAGACGGCTCTATTTCAGCTCTCTGGAGGGTTTCAGTGAGGTTGTGCTTAGAAGTCTGGCAGTGGGCCCATATAAACACATAGATATGTCTCAGTTAAAGGTAGAGCTGGACAATATATAGTTTGATAATCGCCTTATGATTTTTGCCCTTTGCTATACTGATACTCCAGCTAGCTGCAATATGTTATATGCACATAACATGCAATATGCAAATGATATTGTAATCGTAATCTGTAGCAAGATAATCACCATACTAGTATTTTGCCCATATCATGCAGCATATCTTAAAAACGAAACTTACCGAATATTGATTTCATGGTGCATATTGCTGCTAGTTGCAAGGTAGCCTATGGAAGTAACCACCATTGTCACATACACTTACACACACTTACACACTCCAGACGAGTGTCATAAATAAGTGTGGGGCTTTATACCTGGCAGACACACTGACAGCCAGAACACACAGTGATATAACTGTCTGACAGAGTAAAGTACCACTATTTGTTCTTTCAACTGGAACCCTGTTCTTTTGACCTTCGTTTAACTCAGGCTCTGTGGTGAATCCAGCCTGAGACCAAATTCCCTGAACTACATTACTAGGGTGGTGCCGTGCACAAAAAGTAAATTTGATTAATTACTTAAAATGCCAAAGTCACCTGACTAGCAAATACGTGTTTTATGAATACGTCGTGTTTTAAATAAAAACGTTGATAAGTCTATCAGTCCAGTATAACGTTCTATACCAAGAAATAGCCTTCATGCTTCAGACCAGAAACATGAGGGTGTTTATTTTCAGTGGTTGGAACAGGCTTCTCTGTGGAGCTACCACTGTACCTTCTGTGCTCAAACAGTTTTGGAATGAAAGATAAAAAATGCCATGACATGCTCTAGAGCTAGTAGGTTAGCACATTCGTTCTATATGTGGGTCTGCGTTTGTTCCGGAGTATGGCAGTGCGGTGCACTGTCACAAAAGGTAATCTCATGCTTCATTTACACTTTGATGAAACACAGTAGCATGATCATGCACATGCCAGATCTAATCTGAGGCTAGATATTAATGTGTTAAATGAGACATTCCCAGAGTTTCTGAATGTATTGCTGCTGGGTTAATTAACTGCTGTGCAGACTGGTGCACCACTGACCAAGAAGAAATCAGTCACAGGAACACCAGAGACAGAAATGTAGAGTAACTGGGGCATTTATTTAAATGTAACCCAGACTAAAATACACTAAAATTAAAAGGCCTTTAGGGGCATGAAACAAATCAAGCAGGTGCATTTTGGCAACACAAATGGACCACAGAACTTCAAATCCTCTGAGCCACGTCCTCCTATCATTCATAAGCTCCCCAAAGTCCGTTTTATAAGCTGTTTTTTTTTCGAAGGGGTTGACGTGCTTGGCCTAATTAGCATCACCTGGAGCTTCTGCACCCTCAGGGACTTCACCCTTTGGCACAAACACACCATGAACTTACAAACTGAATAACACACACCACTCTAATGTGTATACTATGGTCCACTTCACATTTTAAAAATCACTTTCAGTTTGATCGATTTGGTTCCAGTCATGCTTCAGGTCTTTTATAATCCATCATTTTTACAGCATGCTTGAATAACAAGGAAAGATGAATAAATAAATACATAAAGAAGGTGAACATTGGCAATTTTTTATGTTTTTATTCTTATACCTCTGTTTTTCTAGGAGACAGAGAGCTAGATTATTTGTCTCGGTGCAATACAATGATTTTTTTTCTTCTTTCTGCAAAACAAGACTGGATGCAAAAGAATGAAGTTTTCATCAAATTCATATTCAGGTGAAAGAAGGCACACTGAGTGATACTGTTGTTGTATGCCTTAAACACACATTCCACACTAAACATTCTACCCATATTCTTCACTATTCCACACTGTTAAACATATTGGGCTAGATCTTCTAATTTTCTCATACTTAACACTAAAACTAAACAACTAAAATCAGATTTTTAGTACAAAGGCAAGAACTCTGAGGTGGGTGCATGCTCACCAATCTCATGTGACAAATCATAGCCAAATGACAAACGCACAGCTATATCTGTCAAGCCTGTGCAGCTATGCTGAATTTTTATGTGGACATATCTGGTGTTTTACCTCTCAAAAGGGTTTTTCATGCACTAGAGTACAATTGATTTAACACCCACATACCAATCTAACCAACATCACTTCCATAAAGTATTCATTTAAGAAAACATAGATGATTTCAAAAGATATGCTTTGTTCATTTGTTCCTTTTGTCATTCATTTTTTGCTAGTTGAGTATATTTCCAGTATGTATTCCATTATTCATTATAAACTATTAAAATGCATGCTGGATGTGACTGAATGTAAAATATAATCTATGTAAAATGACAATAATCACACAATAATTGCATGTAAGGGAATATTACATGTGTTATGTTAGTACTTGCTGTGTTTTGGAGATTAGATGTTTTCATTCCCTTGTGGCTAAGCGGGGCTTCTTTGCATGAATGGTACAACGGCATTAAAAAAGTGTTTCTCATCGAGTGTTCAAAATAAAATGCTGTTTGTTTAAAATTGTGATCAAGTTTTATTTTTAATACAACATCGATATACTCAATTGGATTATGTGGCATGTCATAAAATCAATTGTGTCTGATCATGCACAACTTGTTCAAAAGGCCTGGGGTAAAATAATAGGTAACAGTACCTTGGTAACAGAGGGTAAAATAGTAGAAACTACTGCCACAAATAATTATATTAAAAATAGAATAATCAAGCTAATTTTTATTGTTGTATTTTAAGATTTTTTTCCATTGCCTTTCAAAGACTCTAAAATGCTTTAGTGTAAAAAGAAAACTAAGGAGGCCTTTAAAAATGCCTGCTGTTTCCTACTAAGAAAGAGACCAATAGAGTTCAGAACTAATATCAGAGTAGCTCCTGGCTAGGGAAGGGAGGCGTAGCTAAGCACAGCAGCCATGCACAAAGGCTCTCGGGAGTGTCTTACTCGCAGTAGAAGAGATTTTAATCAGTAAGTGAGTGGTTGTTGGTTTAAGATGCATCTGTCTGATGCATGTGCCCTGTCGTGCTGGTTAGTGGGTGTTATCTACCATCAACTGAAGATGTACTATTGGGGGTGACCTGCCTGACCCAGCCCTTTTTCAACCACCTCTGGCAGTAGTTCTCACCTGCTGCTTTGTATAAGGAACATTCACCTTAGAAGTGCTATGTTGCTTGTGTCATCAATATCAAAACATGTATGGAGTACTCATGACAGACCTCTAAAATATCTAAACAAGGCATGCAAATGTTCTAATAGACATTGCTTTTTGCAAATGTAAAAATAGCATTCACCTCTAAATTAAAAAGAACACAAAATGCCATTTTTCAAGATAAAATTACACTCAAGACTATAGAGAATTCCTAAGGGTTATTTACCTTTGGCATGGCAATTTAGGCTCAGACTATGCTTAATCCATGTCTGGGAACCTACATAACCTAACCAACTCAAGTGCAGCCTCAACAAAAAAAACACTTTTGTGTTTTTCAGACTGTGATTTTTAGGCCAAGAGTTGTTCAGAACCCGTTACAGAGTCTCTTTAATTAATCCGAGTCATTAGGGACAGAACACCCTAGCTAGCAAAGCTAGTATCGTCCCCAGCTGCACAGCATAGCCAAGTTCCCTAAACAAGGTCATTGGAAGTTCTCCTTTAACAGCATAAGTCATGCAGACAAATTGTTAACTGAATCAAAGACTGTGATGATCAATAAATACAAGTCCCAGAGGCTGAGCTCAAAAACAAACATACAAAGGTAAAGTGTCTTTGAGCATTCTGATGGACTTCAAAACTCATCAGCTGCGGCAGGCGCTCTCCAAGCTGGGTTTGGAGAGCCTCTTTGTGGTGCTCCCAAAAGGATTGTACCACGTCATACAAAGACACTAGGATGATAGACAAACAGATGAGGCTCAGAGAGGAGAATGAGTCTGAACATTTTGACTGTCTGCAAGGACACAGAAAAATAAGCAAACAATTAAATTTAACCAGGTCAAACAAACACTGAGGCTTGGCAATTGGAAAAGCTCAGCAGTGATTGCATAAGCTATAAATTTTAATAATGTTAATATCAATGCTAATAAAAAAAGAAAATCAGTTAATTTAATGAAAATGAAAGCAGACATACTGTAACTTGAGATGTTACTCGAGATGCTAATGAGAATTATCTAAAAATATTATTTTATATTACATACAGCCGGCTATTTTTCTCTATATTGTTCTAGTCAACAGTTTGTTCATATATATCAGCTCATAAGCTTACAAACTGGACAAAACCCGCATCCTGGATAGATGTACAGGTGCATTTGCTGACAAGCTCAAAGATATTGAATCCAACACTTCTTTCACTACCTGCACATTATGCAGACACACTATATGTAGAATTGTATACACATTACTTACAGGAACTTTAATGTCAACCCATTAATGTCACTAACACAACTAGTGAGCATAGTTTAAGACTACTAGAATTTAACCAGTTGCACCAAGTAACAATATAGCATTAAATTGTAACTTAAAATTTGCGCATACCCTACAGTAGGTGTAAGATTTTTGTCGATCAGAATTAGAAAAGATCACAGACCTTCTAGTCGCAAATGTGCAAACAAAACACAGACGGGAACAGACTCACAGAGCCCTCAGTCCAACTTTGCAACTCTGTCTGACACTGAGATTTAAATATAAATAATGTAACTAACACTAGCCTACCTTTATGCCGTCCAGTGAATTTGAATACATTACAGCTTTACTAATTTTGCCAACCGTTCATTAATAAAGTCCAGTTAAATACTGCAGTGCAGTTAAATACTGTTAAAGTTAAAAATCTGCACTACCAGATCAAAATGAACACATATGCAAGAGATGGACAATTCAAGGGCACCGCTTTAATGTAAAACTCAATTTCTTTCTGAAATACAACTAATACGACAGATGGACCTTAAGCAAAGTAAATACAGCAGGGAAAGAGAACGATTTCACTGACTGTCCAGAGGCGTGTAATACTGTATGACAGTGTTTAGCGATGCATTAACATGTTCCGTACATGTCTGTGCTGCATCCACATTCACTAGCTTTATACTAACTACTCTCAACTTAACATTTAGGATACTCTTTGCATCCCAACTCACTGCAAAATTTATGTTAAGCTGGCTGCTGAATTTTATGATTAAGAGGTTTGTTCAAATGTATCCCAACGTTAGAAAAGTCTTGCACACACAAAAAGACATCCCAAATTAAGAAGCCAAAGGTGTATCCAATTCAAGAAGACACAATAATCAAAAAAAGGAATGAAACAAAGTATGGAAATTTAAAAGTGCATCGTCCATTAGTCTCTGGCTCTATTCCAAGCATCTGTCATTTTTTTCTGTGCCAATAAACAAAAAATCCCTATTATCACAAGCACAAAAAGATTTAGTACCCAGAAATAAAGCCCATCCTTCTTCAGCCACATATTCATTTGAAATAAAAAATTCACTTATTTGCAACAAAAAGAAGCAATACGTTACAATTGTTGAATTTATACCAAATAAGAGACAGAAAACTGTAAAAAAAAAAAAGTGTAAACAAGCATTGTGTATTGTTTCATTAGTAAAAAGCTCACAGTTTGTAGCAAATTATAATGCACAGTGCTGGACTTTATTTTGTTGAATGAAGCTGATTCTAAGTAACCTTACACATAAAAATAGCTTACAAATCGCTGCAGTTACACAACAATCTACCTTTATATTACTTAACCTCTTACACTGAATGTGAGGTCTGTGTGGGGGCCTACAAAACAAAACTAACAACAGCTAATAAGGATATTATAGAAGTAGCAGACTAAGAATAGTCCACCAATTAAAAATATTCAGCCCACTTTGTCCTGTGGGCAGCAACAGCTGATTATTGTCCTTGACTTTACAACTATAATGTGGATATATATAATGTCTAATAGAGTGGACAGTGAGTGGACACACTCCAGCAGCACTGCTTTGTCTGATCCATATCAGCTCGACACACACTAACACACCTTCACGTTTCTGTCACTGCAGTTATAATACATGCAATGTGGGGGTCCTAACCAGTAAGAAAGAGGGTGCAAGTTTGCTTACAAAGTATGTTATGAAACTGATGGACTACAGTCTGTTTTGTACAACCACACTGTTTTCCTAAATGGTGAGTGGAGCTGATAAAATGGATAAAGAGTGCAGGAACAAAGAGAGGCTTCTAATAAAAGTGCTCAGTGAGTGTACATAACTATATCACTACATGCACAGGTCAGTGTACTCTACATCATAAGGCTCTATTTGCTTTTAAAAACGAGAGATGGCTGAATTATTACAGTATATATTGAGTTACATATAGGACTGGATAAAATATAAAAGCACTAAAGTTGAAGTTGAGCTAACAAAAGCTACACAATTAATAAAAAAATGCACCAAATGTAATAAAAACATTTTCACCAATCCAAAAAATGAACAAATCTGTGAAAAAAAGTACTAAAAGATGCAAATAAAAAGCATAATTATGCACTACATGAAGTCACATTTATTTGAAATACATTTACATATTTAGCAGCTGCCATGTTTTCTGGTTGTCTTTGATCACACATATCTCTGCTGCTCCCTAAAGTCTTTGATTTTATTTCATTAAAACACGAACGCTGCTATACAATAAGGAGAAGCCTAAACTGTCTTCAGGTCACATATCATGGAAGGCTAAATGGTAAAACAGAGTAAGAGGGTAACCAGTTTAAGATAAGCACAGCAGAGGTTATGCTCAATGTTGCTTTGACTTCTGAATGTACACTATATGTACTGAAATATTGGGACACACCTCTTAATCACTAAATTCAGGTGTTTTTACTCTGCCCCATTGCCACAGGTGTATAAAATCAAGCATCTAGCCATGCTGTCTGTCTTTGCAAAAGAGTGGATCGTTGTAAAAATCTCCTGAATATTCCACGATCAACTGGGAGTGGTATTTTGGAAAAATGGAAAAATGTTGGAACACAGCAACACAAAGTTGCAGACCATGTAAAGTTACCTCCTTTGGCTTTAACATCAGTGCAAAAACTGTGCACTGGGAGCTTCATTGCATGGTTTTCTATGGCCGGGCAGCTGCACGCAAGCCTTACATCACCAAGCACATGACTAAGCATAATATGAAGTGGTCTAAAGTACACCACCACTGGACTCTGTAGCAGTGGAAACATTTCCTGTAAAGTGACAAATCACACTTCTCTATCTGGCAGTCTGATGGTTGAATCTGGGTTTGCTGGATGCCAGGAGAACACAACATGCCTGACTGCGTTATGCCGACAGTAAAGTTTGGTGGAGGAGGGATGATGCTATTGGGTTGTGTTTTTTAGGGATTGGCCTAGGACTGTTAGTTCAACCCAGATGACCCAGAACTCAATCCCATCAAAGACTTTTGGGAGGAACTAGTACAGAGACTACCAGTCAAACGTGCTGGTCCAATCAGTGTCTGACCTGACAAATGCTGTTCTGTATGAATAGTCAAAAACTGCCATAAACACACTCAACACAAACAAATCCTTCCAGGAGGAAGCTGCTGTAGCTGTAATGGGGGACCAATTTAATATGGAGTAAGAATGGGATATCACAAAAACTCTAGAAAACTGTAGATGTTTTTTACTTCTATGTTATTTAATAATAAATGCTAATGTATTGAATTACTACTCTGACCTTAAGCATTTATAATATGCAATATATATGTGCATAAAGTAATAAGTGTACAAATAATAGCATGTTACATTTCAGTCTCCATCTGTGTTACATCCAAGCATACTTTTAATAGGGCTATAGGCCTTTCCTTATAAAAAATAATTATCCTTGTTTTTCTAAAATAAAATATTCTTTATGTAGTATGGTTGTTAAAACATGCATTTTGAAATAAGACAAATATTTAAAAGAGAATCATGAGAAAAACTCATTTACATCAAATAACTGAAGGCCACTTTATTTAGTAAACCTCTTTGAAAATTTGCAGTGTTTGCAAAAAAAAAAAAGAGTTGAAGGAAATGAGGCAAAAACTGACTTTAGCCAAAAATAATATAGGGCTAGAGGCTTAGATGACAGGACTGGTGTTGCACAAACTACAGCAGCACATATCTGAAAACATGTTTTATTATTCAACAGCAGCCGAGAGGCACTGGAAGGTTTTTGAGTTAGATGAGTAAAGGGCAGATAGGCTAATAGGTAAGATAGATAATCAAGTTAATCACTGTCACATGTGATGCTTATGAGATTGTCTTTTACACATGTGTGTATATATATATATATATATATATATATATATATATATATATATATATATATATATCAGAGATGAACTCAAGTCATAACATTTCACACGGAATAGACTTGAGACTTGATTCAGTGAAATCAAAACAGACTTGCGATTTGAACTTTGATTTGAACACCAAGGACTCTGACTTTGTAGGGCGGACGATTAGTAATGCTGATGTAGCTTGTAAACACTGTTAATGATCGATCCTCATGGTTTTATAAAGTTAAAAAGCCAACATGTACTTCCAAATCCCTACAACATTTTTAGATAAATTTATTCTAATGTCTGCAGTGACACAGGAATCAGGACGTCCTGCATTTTATCCTAATCATAAAATGGGACATTGTTACTATAAACCTCAAATATATAAGGAATGCATGAAAAGGAGATTTATTAGACCAGAGGTCATTTACATGTATGAATTTTAAAGGTATGAATTTTAAATTGGACTGTTTACTTCTTTAAAGGAAACAAGTTCAGAAAAAATGATCATGTAAAATTTGATAAATAAACTCACCCATAATGTATAAGTGGAACTGAGTAAGGAAAAATTTAATACAAGACAAATGTAGGATATATGCTTTTAGCGGCTGTTTATTGGCTACTGTAATATTGTAAAACATGTTCATCATTTTAGTAACCCTACAGTCTGGTATGAATTGTCCAACAACATATGTTTTACATAACTACTTAACTACTGGTTATATGGTAAAACAATTACAAACGACACATTTTATAACATTACTCTGTACCTGATCTGTGTGATCTGCAGGTGACACAACAAACTTCTGCACAATAAATTTTATTAGGAAGGACATATAAATAAAATTATCAGAATTACCCTACAGGTTTCAGGTCAATGTCTATTAAGTCAATTCACTCAAAAAAAAAACTACTAAGTTGTAGTACTTACAATTTATACAGAGAAAACACCAAACTACCCAACTTAATCCTGTCCAAGTTAATCATTAAACATTACAGGAAGCTAGATACTGAGTGGGCTTAAACACTGGAATGGAGCAATCATTTAAGCCTTCCAAAGCCCCAATAAATCTCCTTTTCATGCATGTCTTTGTATATTTGAGGTTTATAACAGCAATGTCCCAATTTATTAATTGGATAAAATGTAGGACGTCCTGCTTCCCATGTAAACGCAGCTATTAGAATGGATTTATACAAATGCAAAACAAAGTCAATGAGACCTGACAGAATGCTTTCTTTTCTATCTTTTTTTCAGAGAATGTTTAAGGACACATGTATCTTAACATGAGTTTCCTATTTAAAACCAAAAAAAAGACTGACATGGACCTTATAAGGTTTAGAAAGTGCAGTGGAAGATTTCTCTTTTCTAAAGCTACAGGTGAAGTTGTTCTATGTGTATTTACAAATAGTAAGACACAGTTATTTTAAAGGGTCCAATAAGGTCCAATAAGGTCCAACATATAAATTGTTTGGTTTTTATATACCAAAATCAGTCATAATATCTTTCTGTCAAATTTGTTATTTTGGCTTTAAAACAGATCTACACAAATGAGCTATGTTTTCCTTGGCCTCATTCAAAAGGCAGTCCAGATCCACAATTAGAACAGCTGCTTGAATAAGTGGGGTTAAACTGCTGTAGACATATGTCAATGCACTCCTCATCAAAAGAATGGGTGCACAGTGACTTGTCGGATTGCAGTGCTATTGGGAAGGAAGATAAAGGTTACCAGGAACAATAAATGATGATAAATTTAGACTGATATGGGCAATATTTATTGAGCTACACATAAAGATGCAGTGTCTCTCAGAAGTATACTGAGAAGTAGATGTCTTAGTATAGAGTTATAGAGGTTCCTAGTGGTGTCCTGCAATAATCCGCCCCATGCAGCTTTTTGGGTAGGTGTGGAGGTGGAGGGACACCAGGCCTTCCGGACGTGTAACACGTGACAACAAACCATTTATCTCGGTCCTGACCACGGTGCCTCCGCACACAGATCTGTTAGTTGTCTCCACCAAGACAAAAGTGGGACTCGTTACGTGTTCTGAGTTACTCCATGACAGTCTGGCAAGACCCCATTGCGGTTTTTGTTGCGTTGATGTGGTGTTAAGGACAGTCGGCATAATGGTCTGCGTGCATGTAGTCCTGCATTGTGCAGCGGTCTGGCACTAAAAGGATGACTCATGAAGGTCATCACTGCTTACTGAGTGTCCACACTTGTGGCTGTTGGGTCAGTCAGATACAGCGATAAGGCCCAACCTTGCTTACAACACATGCACAGCCAAGCGTGAAACATAAAACATGAATCATTCATATGTCTCACAATGTCAAACTACCCACAAAGTTTCATTCCCATTGGTTGATTCCTTCTGAGTGCAATTACTTGTGCAAACTAATCTTTTCAAGGACAAGTGTATGTTTGTAAAAACAATGTATTAAAAACAGGCTTTTTAGCAGTGTAGTTTCCATATATGGTTCACAAGGACAATCACAAGGACAAATACATTGAAGCTTCAGCGTTGTGCTTTGCTTATTACATCATCGTTATATTTTAAAAAGTGGGTGAAATTGGTTTCTCTTCAGTGTGGTCCATTTCATTTTAGATGAAAAAAGAACATAAGTAAAACCCCAATTAATCTTGTCCACCAGCTATGCCTACCACTGATATGACATAAAAAGTACTGGATACATTTAAACAAACAGGAAAGCACAATGCAAATAAAATGCTACTGGGGGAAAAAAAAGAAAACAGTTAAGACAAAGTGTTACCATATCTTGGAGGTGACTGACAATAGAGAAAAAAGGGTGTAAACTCTCTCTCTCTCTCTCTCTCTCTCTCTCTCTCTCTCTCTCTATATATATATATATATATATATATATATATATATATATATATATATACACACATATATACATACACACATACACACACATATATATATATATATTTTGATTTGCTTATAATAGTAACTACATTTGAAACAAATTGCTCACAATTAGCATATTTAGTAAAGCGCAAAAGGTTTATAAAAGACATATTTCGTTTTTCACATCACATAGTACATTTAGAGCATGTGCATAACGTTAGTGTTGTCACAAAACACTATTCTGTGCAACACGGATCATAAAAGACATATTTAGACCCAATTTAAAGAGCAGTGACCAAGACATAAACAATTACCTGATTCAGTAACAACCCATTATCTTATCGTTATTTTCACCAACTCATTGATTGTGATCTGCATTAGATCATTTACCTTCATAGGCATTCAATAAAAATTAATGACTGTACTTTGGGGTGGTAAAAAATAGCCAACTAGTACCAGTCCTGCCTTCAATAAATGAAAGAGCTCAGGTTTTTGACTGACAATGGTAAAGACTGTTTATTGTTATTGTGTCTTTAAGACTGAAATATCTAAAACAAACTATTATTTTGAATGTCTTCATTCAATAAGCAATCCAGGCCGCAATAACACTCCTGCATAAATGGGCAGGGCTAAATTGCAGTGGGCTTATTAGGGCAACTTGTAGCATGCCACTAAAGAGAGATGGTGTAAAAGCAATGTTGTTTACACATTTATTTTACTATTATTAATATTAGTTGTAGTACTAATAGTCTTGTTGTTGCCGTTATTTGTTGGACATACCTTCAAAAAGTCACCTGAAATAGTGGCCAACATGAAATTGCGATTTCAATGGTAGCCAACGTCATTTAAAAAACGCACTTATCTAATATCTCACTTTTCTGCTATAAACTATTGCACATGTATATTTTAAATTATTTGCTGTAACATACCTCACACAAATCTAATACAATACCACAATTATTGGGAAAAAGTAAGTAAACTGAAAGATACATTTATGAAGGTATTTGATTCATGTGAAAATAATGTAGTCGTCTGATGCAGTCAATTCATTGCAGCACTTTTCTCAGTACAGTTTAATTAACTCAAAGATCCAAGCTATTCATTGCAAATTGATCCATATATATGGTATATAATGTGCATTGCCACTAAGTTAATTAAATTGCATCCACTCATACATGCTTAGCAGTATCCCCTAATCACACTTCATTCAATCAGTCGAGCACGGCACATAGAAACTCAGAAAAAGGACTGTTGCAAAACCGCTAGTAACACATACCACAGATTTTTCAACCCCCAGTACCAATGCAAGACAGGAATTACTATTAAATTCCCGTACAGTATTCTTCCTTCATTACAGACTCATCACTACTCAACAAACAACATGCAGCAAGAACCTTATTTATTTCATACCACAAATTAGACGGCCAGACATCCATTCACAACAATACCAATAGTTTTGTAAATACAGTATAAACAACTTAGTGACTACACAAAAGAGCATAAGAGCATAACAAACACAGTCAGTGGGCTAGGGCTAAATTAATTTGTTGAATGCACTAATTGAGGGAGAAATTAATTAACAATGTGCTAGTACCCTTTCTAAAAACAGTCTGTGTTGTTTATAAGCTTATCAGCTGCTAAAATTATTTATTTAAGACTAAAACACAGACTGGAACACGGGTTGCCTAAAAGAGCAAAAGCAATCTATTTTTATTCTTTTTAATGGATTACATAAAACATGATCGCTTCTGTTAGAACAGAGACCAGTCCTTCGTGTCACTGTCAAGATATATCAACAAAAACTGAAACATTACATGAGAATTATGTTTATTTAGATTTAGGTGGGCTTACTGGGGGTCATGATGATGGATGATGATCGTGTTAATTCTGGGCAGAGAATGCGGCACATTCTTGGGGGGGTAACGTTTAATAATACAAACATTTTAAACTGCACCACACTTACCTGCGAATGGTGTCATTATGAACATCCATAATATGCATGAAATATACATTTTTACAATGAGCTACTTTGAAGAGCCACAGCTATACCATTGCTTAACAATACTGACCTGGTACATGATACACATTACAGCACCACAATAAGAAGTCTATACCAGATAGTTGCCACACATAACCTGTGTTTTCATATCTCCGCAACATACTTTGCAATATATCTCCACCTCCCAGGTAATAACAGCATAAAGCCCTCCTGAACCACAGTTTCACTGCAGCTGCTCCTCTTCTGAAGCGATAAGAAACAGTGGGCAGCAGAAGCTTCAGCCGAGCCAGCACCACTCTTTGAAATGTTGTCTTAAACAGGAAGGATTGATGGGTTTGTCCAGATCAGTAGTCACCAACCTGGTATTGGTCCACCTGCAGAGTGCAGAATACGCCTGCAGGTGGACGGAGAAGCTTGACCAACTGAACCAGGCGTGTTAGATCTGGCTGGGAAGTGAACTCTGCGGGTCCACCGACTGTGCCCAGAGATCTGGGATGGAAGTGACCCCTGCAGGCTGCTCTCCAGAAGAAAGGATGACGGCCTTTTTGTCCGGATAACTTTGGACCTCCACCTCTTGTTTAAAATGCTGCACTACTTCTATGGTAACAACACAACACGTCGCTTTAAAGCACGGAAGAACAGGCTCGGCAAAAACCAGGAGGTAAAAACAGCCTCTCCGTGACGCAGACAAGCAAACCCCACATTAAAAGTGGTGCTGGTATGTACAGGACCCGATCACTAAGCCCACCAAAACAGGTCTACAGCCACAGACCTATGGCTTAAGGTCTCGACGCTCGCGAACGCAGGGCGACTAATGCTAACGTTAAGTTGGCCCCAAACTTCGACACCATTAACCGTGTCCACGAAGCTCCGCGCTAAATTGGCACCACTTTAGAAATTTAACCCCCTATTAAAGCTCCTTCGCGTCGAGTTTCGTCGTTTTATTATTATTATTTCATGTTTCCCGTCAACAACTCTTCTGTAGGTCACAACAGAACTCGACCAGCAAGAAACGTCTCGAACAGACCACTGTGACAGACTTCACCTGCCCGTTCTATACCCTGTCTCTCTCCATGCGACAAAACTGACCAAAATGACCAAATTCACAGAGATTTTAGTGTCCAGCGAGAAAAAAAGAGCATAAAAAGTTTTGTTACCTACCGTGAAAACTGCGAAGGCGCTCCAGCATCTGAGCAGAAATCGCAGCCGGTTTGGTTTCAAACTGCAACGGTCGATTCGAGTCCGTTACGAGCCCTCGTCCGTCACGCGCATCACTCCTCGCGCTGGATGTCAGCGAGGCTCCAGCGTTTTGGATCTCTTCCCCCCCATGCGTATTCTAACAAGTCCCGCCTCACTTCGCTAGGATTGGCTGACGGCGTCACGCGTCTCTTGCTACGATAGGTCAACTTTAGCACAAACAAAAATATGCTAATTGTAGCGATGTCATTGGCTGCTGCTATCTCGCCTTCTCCGTTAGGATTAGGAGGACTGTTTGCGGGGAGGAACTACAAACCAATCGTAGTGCTGGAGGCTGGGGCTTAGCATAAAACGGTTTTGGAAAAAAATTAAAGGGGAATTCCGGTTAATTTTTTTCTCCTGAATTCCAACGTAATTAAATTGTTAAGATGTAAACATTAGTCGTTTATACTTATTTGATGTGAAGTGCACGTGCGATAAAGAGAGAGTCAGCAGAGTCACAGTGTCTGTGTTAGGAACCAGACGTCTGAATCACTTGGGAATCGTTGAACGACAAGCTACCACTATTCAAAATATATATATTCTTTTGTTTTTGATTATCACTGACTGACCCAACACCCATGACTGTGGACTCTTACTGAGCAGTATTGTTCTCCATGAGTCATCCTGTTAGTCACAGGACCATTAGCAGATGGCTGCACAGCGCAGGACTACATACAAGCAGGCCATTACGACGACGACTGCTCTTAATCACTAAAGAGTGCAATGGTGTCATGGGGTGTCTTAAAAATGACAGCAGGTCATCTTTAGTGACGAGTCCCAATTTCGTCTTGGTGGAGACGGCCAACGAATCTGTGTGTGGAGGCACGGTGGTCAGCAACAAGATCAATGGGTTGTTGTCATGTGTCACATGTCCAGAAAGTCTGATGTAGCTCCTGATGATGCACCTCCAACACTATGGATGGATTATTACAGGTCATCATCTCACACTTTCCTATTGCAATAATTTTTTGTGATAATGAGTGTATATATATTTTTTTTTCATATATATATATATATATATATATATATATATATATATATATATATATACTCCAGTTCCAATGGCTTAACTGTTCTGAAATTCTGAAATGGTGGAATTGCCCTTCAGTAATAAAAAGCTGAGGAGCAAAACACAGCCTCTGAAGGAGACAGAGAGAGAAAGAGAGAGAGATAAAAAAAAAAAAGTAAAGGAGGTGAAAAAGAGGGAGAGAGTGAGAGAGAGAGAAAGAGAGAGGGGGTGAAAGAGAGACAGATAAGAGAGGGAAAGAGAGAGTGAGAGCGAGAGAGAGAGAGGGGGGGGTAAAAGAGAGACAGATAAAGAGAGGAAAAGAGAGTGAGAGCGAGAGAGAGAGAGAGAGAGAGAGAGAGAGAGAGAGGGAGAGCTTAATGAAAATGACACCTCACTGTTTATGACTGCTTGTTCATATTGTAATAGAAATGCAATATTACTGCACTGTGAAAACAAACGCACTCATCTAAAGAACATCAGATCAGAGAGCAGCCAAAAGAAACAAAGGAATGAACTGAGCGTAAACAGTCCTCATTAAAAAGAATACTGTTTCATATTTCATATTCATACCTGCATGAGGTGTTTGCTCTGTACATTCCACTCCGGACAGTTTCTCAATCCCTGAACATAATGGAGCAGCTGCACTCAACGTTCCACACTGAAGAGACTGAGGAGAGGAACAGTTCCACCTAGCAACATAACCACAGCAGCAGCGGCCTGTAGGTAGGAGCCATGCTGTGTGACTGTATCAGTGTTTGCTGGCTGAAGCAGATAATCGTAAACTGAGGCTTTCATAGTGAGGAACAACTTTAATCTAGTTTGTGTTGATGTCCAGATCGAGAGTACGTAGTTAGTTTAGCGTGATTGTCCATAGGAAAACAAATATCTCCAAATGGCAAATTTACAGCAAACCAATTTCAATTCGAGATCAATGGATCCGGATATTTTTGGTCCAAGCTTGTTTGGGCCACTTCTGTTGGTCCATTCATCATGAAATTTCCACATAGTGTAAACAGCAGTTGCTGTGTTCAAATGATGCATAAAAGTAAACACTGACAAAAAAAGGCAATACATGTTTGTCTTTGTGCAGCAGCGCTGGGTAACCTTAGCCACTAGCAAGCTCCATGTAACTAGCATAGCTAACTAAATAGTGTGGCAACCAAGTTACCAAGTTTACAACACAGCAGTTCATTTTGTTTTCCTGTTAGTTTCTGTTTGGACATGTTGCTTTTGGACATGTTTCTATTTGGACATTGTGGTGCCTCACTGTAAACTAGCCAATCAGAGGCGAGCTCTTCAAAATATTCATAAGCTCACTGAATACAGGAGAACAGCTGGTTTCATTGTAGAGCCAAATCATTGGGGGTGTAAATGAGTGTGTAAAACGGTATCTGGGCATTTTTCACCCCAACCAAAGTCACATACCTTCTTCATAGACATCAGAGAGCACAAAATAATAATAATAATAATAATAATAATAATAATAATAATAATAATAATAATAATAATAACAACAACAATAATAATAATAACAATAACATGTATTATATGGCATATTTAATATCAAATAAACTACAGTGCTTGATATAACACGCGACAGCCTAATATTGGCCCTGTTTTGGAAGATGGAGACTGTTAGGAAACCGTTACACATACGCCTTGTGTAAATATGGGATCAATAGGTGGCTTAAAAAAATCACATAATCCAGGCTGGTTCAGATGCCAAGGACTGTGCAGTGATCGCCAGCTCCCGACTGTAGATTTAGTGCTGAAATTTTAATCCCACCAATGACCCACATGAAAGGTTACACTGCCCGGTGATGAATATTACACCAGGCTGCTGACTGCGCTGAACATTCTCTTTAGCGACGACTTTTCTCATATATTTTGGAGCAGCTGAGTGGGTAAAAAATAGAAAACTACGCACTGAAATAGGAAAGAAACTCTATATTTGGATAAGAGCATCCTCACAATGGCCCTGGCCTTTCACTGCTTTGCTGCTTACACAGTCAGGGCTAGGAAAACTAAAGAGGGAGAAAGTACGACGGGAAGTGCTGTGATTGTGATTTCCTGCTTGAGGCGAGTTAGCAAAATTACAGTGCGTGAATTTCTCTCTCAGCAAGGCTCCCCTTTTCGATTGAATCATTATGAAGGCCCTCGCGGTGGATTGGAGCGGAACTACGGGTGAGGGAAGAGTCTCTTTTGTCCTCCACCCAGTTAACCTAGCATTGGACACGCTTCCGCCTTGCCGCTCGAACGCTCTCGAATAGGCGTACGAGGAGGAATATGTGCGAGGTGAGTTGTTCTGCTTGTTCTGCTGTAGTTCCAGTCGGGCAAAGTGTTTACCAGAGTCTGCCCACCCGTGGAGAAATCGCCCAGCTTCCACTCAGAAGGCGCGGTAATAAAAACATACCCTTCCACTTTCATCACAACATGTTTCCCTGGCTCATTAGCAAACAAGCTTCTGAGCGCTAAGGTACTAAAAATGATTTGCATACACTCCTGTGCCCCCTACAGAGATGAGCTTCAAGTTGCTTTGTGGCTGGAGATGAGCTAAGCTCTCACATGCGAGCTGTACAGACCAAAAAAACATTAGCTAGCAAGCTAGCACACTTTGCACTGCTAACTCTGGAAGTTAGAAAGTGAGACTCGTACAGAGTGGGTAGCTTCATGCTGTTTGTTTAGGTACTTTGAGATGGACTCAACATTTGTAATGACCAGCGCAGAGGGTCTTAGCATGGATTAGAGCTGGGAAGTGACTATAATGATAAGTCTAGGGTAATGGATGAAGGGAAAGAGCGGGAAAACATGGCTGCATAGAGTCTAGGCCTTGTCATGCTGGGTCAGAAGCCAATTAAGACTGAAGAAGTAAAGGAGACGACTGCTGCCTCCATGCTAAGTAATCCAGTGCAGCTAATTTATCGGTTGAAGCCTGTGGACAGCCATTCATTGAGGGAGTGCAACTGAGATGCTGAGGTTATTATATTCATAAGAGGGGATGCTATGGATTTGGTTGGAGATACATATAGAGAAACCACACTTCATTTATTAAGTGCAAGTTATTCATTTT
The DNA here is from genome assembly GCA_024036415.1 of Prochilodus magdalenae. Classification (NCBI taxonomy): domain Eukaryota; kingdom Metazoa; phylum Chordata; class Actinopteri; order Characiformes; family Prochilodontidae; genus Prochilodus; species Prochilodus magdalenae. Next base: position 54,670 of record JAMWET010001206.1, on the reverse strand, counting down.
TCAGCATCAGGAAAAAGGCAGGAAACATGCATAAAAGACAAGGACATGAATGTCGGAACAGCTATACACAGTGGTGTGAAAAAGTGTTTGCCCCTTAATTTCCCTTGATTTCTTTTTTTTTTTTGCCACTCGTAATTGTTTCAGATCAACAAATTTCAATATTAGTCAAAGACAACACAAGCAAACACAAAATGCAGTTTTTAAATTTAAATTATTAAGGGAGAAAAAAAAGATCAGGACTTTGACTAGGCCACTCCAAAGTCTTCACTTTGTTTTTCTTCAGCCATTCAGAGGTGGATTTGCTGGTGTGTTTTGGATCATTGTCCTGCTGCAGAACCCAAGTTCTTTTCCGCTTAAGGTCACGAACAGATGGGCAGACATTCTCCTCTAGGATCTTTTGGTAGACAGCAACATTCATGGTTCCTTTTTATTACAGCAAGTCTTCCAGGTCCTGAAGCAGCAAAACAGCCCCAGGCCATTACATTACCACCACCATATTTTACTGTAGGTATGATGTTCTCTTTCTGAAATGCGGTGTTACTTTTACGCCATATGTAATGGGATACACACCTTCCAAAAAGTTCAACTTTTGTCTCCTAAGTCCACAGAGTATGGACCAAAGGTCTTTGGGATCATCAAGATGTTTTTTGGCAAAATTGAGACAAGCCTTAATGTTCTTTTTGCTCAGCAGTGGTTTTCATCTTGGCACTCTGCCATGCAGGCCATTCTGGCCCAGTCTTTTTCTTATGGTGGAGTCATGAACCTTAACTGAAGCAAGTGAAGCCTGCAGATCTTTGGATGTTGTTGTGGGGTCTTTTGTGACTTCTTGGATGAGTCACTGCTGCGCTCTTGGCGTAATTCTGGACGGCCGGCAACTCCTGGGAAGGACTGTTCCACGTTTTTACCATTTGTGGATAATGACTCTCACTGTGTTTTGCTGGAGTCCCAAAACTTCAGAAATGGCTTTATAACCTTTTCCAGACTAAAAGATCTCAATTACTTTCTTTCTCATTTGTTCCTGACTTTCTTTGGATCTTGGCATGATGTCTAGCTTTTGGTCTACTTCGCTTTGTCAGGCAGGTCCTGTTTAAGTGATTTCTTGACTGAGAACAGGTGTGGCAGTAATCAGGCCTGGGTGTGGCTAGAGAAATTGAACTCAGGTGTGATAAGCCACAGTTAAGTAATGTTTTAACTGGAGGGCAAACACTTTTTCACACAGGGCCATGTAGCTTTGGATTTTTTCCCCTTAATAATATAAACCTTCATTTAAAAACTGCATTTTGTGTTTACTTGTGTTGACTTTGACTAATATTTAAATTTCTTTGATGATTTGAAACATTTAAAAGTGACAAACATGCAAAAAAAAAAAAGAAGAAATCATGAAGGGGGCCAACACTTTTTCACACCACTGTATAGTGTGGCATGGGTGCAGAATAAGATACTGGGGATGTCACAATTCTACTACAAGAAATCCTCTTTTACAGCCAGCCAACAGAAAGCTACATGAACAGGAGCAGGACAACAGGAAAGGTCACCCTGAGCCATGGAGCTCCCTTCAGTAGTGGACACCAACCCGCTCTAATTGAAATGTCTCAAGTACATGCTTAAAATTAATGAACAATGACATTAACATTAAACAACTCAAAGTCTCGTTAAAGAGGGGAACGCCGGACGTGCATTGTAGTTTACGCATAGCGAGCTTCTAGACCACCTTCCATAGACTGGAACCAGCAGCATCACAGCATGTGAGATCAAGCCCTGCACTTTTTGGGGTGACAGCAGCACCCTGCTCGTATACACTGGAGGCCTGTCTTCTCCTGCTTCTGGTCACTGACCTGGATGTTGGTTGCCTCAACTGTTCGATGTGCCTCTATCATTGCATGTGAGCATTCCTGGTCACAGCAAGTTTATTACCCACAACACCAGTAGTGCACAAAGTATACAGACCATGTACTTAAGTTAAAGTAGAGATCCCCAAGGTAAACTACACCTCCAGTAAAATGTCCTCCCTTTAGACCTCCACTTAAGTAAAAGTATAAAAGTGTTTACCTTCAGAGTAAGAGGATAATGATTTATTATGGCTCTAATGTTCTATTATCATTTCTGGATAAGGACTCTTCATCAGCTCAGTGTAGGTGAAGAGACTCTAGTGTCTCTCAGTCCACCAGTCTTTAATAGAAGCTCATTCATTAGTCTGACACTGATGTCTAATCAAATGGTCATAAGCACAGAACCCTGAAGGAGAACAGGTTCTTATAGGTAGAACTATGGAAAAGCTTTATGCAAACAAGCTAAGTTTCGGAGCGACAGATTTTACATGATGTAGTAAAGAGAAAGATTTTTGAGTTTGAAATGTGGTGCAGTTAAAGTAATAGAAACACTTCAGTAAAGTACAGATACACAGAACTACTTAAGTACAGTAACTAATTACATTTACTTAGTTACTGCCCACCACTGCACAACACCCAACGCATGGTGTGGTGGCTATGCCCACTATTCTGCTGTGCCACACTTTACAGCTTGCAGAGGCACTTCGCTGGCTTCATTTGATGGTTTCACATTCGCCATCACTGAGCTTTGCCACACCATTATTGCCAATGAGCGTCCCCATTGCCATCTCCGCTCTCAAGCCTCAGGTATCACACAGATGTGGTGGCTACACTTTAATCACAGTTTTGATTCTTGTCAGGAGACTCACTACTTCTCAAAAATGTCAGGGTTATTGTTCCACACCTCCAAAGTTCAGTCTAAAAATTTGGTTACATTTTCTGCTTCTAAATCCAAATAATCACATTTAGTGATGTCAAGGCCTGGATTCTAGAGAGGACAGTCCATTGTTCAAAGACCTCAGCAACTAGTAGCGTGTTTGGGGATGATGTGTCACTGGAAAATTTGAACTTGGTCCTCCAGACCCATAGTGTTGAGTTCTCCTCTCAGGGTGGAAGTATAGACAGAACTTCCTGCGGATGTTTTTCAGATCAGAAGCCAGAATGGAGCTTAATTTCCTCCTCTCTCTCTAAGATAAAAGCTTTATGTGCTGTTTATCTGATGGGACAGTTTTGGTGGTCTACCAGGTCTCGCATGGTTGGAGTCCCAGGACTGCTTTTCTGAGTATGAGAGTATGGTTTGGAGATTTCCCTCAAACCACAAGATAACTTTAACAGCGAAAGGGAATAAATGGATTTTGAAAAGTGGAGGCCTCCAATGAAGTTCTAAGCAGAATGCCTGAAAAATGATTATGACTGTTAGCTCATAGTTTCATTTTCTCCAGACTGTTCCGTTTTGTTGGCTTTGTCTCCCTCGAGAACAGTGAGTCTGCTCTCAGCTCGCTTTCGGGCACTTATCCACCGATATCAGCAGCACTAGCGAGAGAGGAAGACAGCTACCAGGAGATAAGAGAGCCTTTGTGCTAGCCATTTCCTACCTTAATGTAAGCCACTGAGCAATCACCTTTCCTATTTCCTTCATAAAATATCATTATCTGCTACAGTCTTTTTTTATTCCATCAGAGTACAGCAGACATCACAAGAGACTTTTGTGGCGGTTTCATCATTCACTTACGACGACACCTAGATAGTCATGAATGGTCAGGTATTCTTTAAGATTATTTCTTCTCTTTTTTGTGATCTCTTTGGCCTGCTCAGTTTGAACATTCAAGAAAAGGCCTTCCCTCATGTCAGCTCTTTAGATTACAGGTGTTTGGATTAACAGTCTAAAGAGCTTCTTAAACCTTGAATTATATTGGGTGGACAAAAGCCATCTTACTGTTCATTATTTCCTCACTGTATGCTTTTATTTTATCATTTTCATGGGCTCATAGTTTTAGGCTGGAACAATGAAACTTGGCAGGTTTCTACATCATTAGTAGAAACCAATTGAAATAACAGCAGCGGCAACAGCAACAACCCAACAACACCGCAACAACCCCCTTGGATATCTGTAGCAATGGTTTTGTGACAACCTCATATAACAAAGGGATTGCCTACCAGTACCTCAGCACCTCCTTCCTTGCAGTCCTTGACCGGGCTTGGACCTCTCTGACGTTGTGCTTCTGAGTTTGTGAAAGTACATAGCCCCTCCAGTCCACTGTGGGGATGCTATCCCACTTCTGACACCACTGTAGTGTCTGTGTAATAGAAGGTGCAGAAAACATGGAGCTTTGAGTCGATGTTCTATTATTGAACTCAGCAGCAAAGAAGAACGCCACTCAGCACTACTGGAAAACCAGGATAGCTGGTATGGACATTTTTAACCATACTTTCAGTACATGGTAGACCCTCCAAACTTCACACCCCACAGAGTGACACAAAGAACACATATATCCACATCTCAACAACAAGTCAACTACAACATATTTACTATTGAAAGTGTTTCCTGTTGCTTCGCAAGAGCCTCCTCACAAAGCTACATTGCATGGCCATGCCTTCCACAGTATAGTGAGCCAGTAGCAAGTTAATACAATATTTAATAAAACAAAAAAAAAAATAGCATCGTTTTGCTTATCCTTCAGTCTTCAAGAATTCCACTCTTGTGTTTGACAATTTCCAGTGTTTCACCTTTTATTATCTGTCAACAACATACACTCATCATCAAAAGCACCATTGCACCCAGAAGTAAGTAAGGCATTGCTATACCATGCAGAAAGAGGTAAAAGGTCACCAGGAACAATAAAAAATTATAAATTTAGACTGATCTGGGGAAAATTAATTAAGCTACACATACAAAAAATACTGATTCGTTTGTCATTTCCACCAAGACAAAAGCAGGACTCGTCAATAAACTGACCTGTTGCCATTCTGAATCACTCCATGACAGTCTGGCACGACACCCTTGCAGGTGATGTGGTGCTAAGGGCAGTCATCGTAACGGTCTATGTGCATGCACTTCTGCGTCGTGCAGCCGTCTACCAATGGTGCTGGAACTAACAGGATGACTCATGGAGGGCATAACTGCTTCTGTAGGGCATCACAATGTCTGAATGTCCGCAATCGTGGCTGTTGGGTCACTCTGCACATGTCGGACAGTCCACCTACATCTACTACCTACTTCTATCCACAGCTGCCAGCAGCCTGCTATGGTATTATCCACACTGCCCAGTATGGTGTGCAATACGTCTGTTAGACCATCATGCTTCCCAGAGCCCTATGATGCGACCCAAACTCTCAAACTCTACCAGCTCCTCGAATTCCCTTTGAACTTTTCTTGGAGGTTACTTTGCTTGCAAAGGATGATACCAGCACAACAGCATGAGTCAGAACGGAAAGCATGTGCAACAGGATGACCTTGCATGTCCTTGCATGTGCAGTCGAGTGTAAAACTTGAATCATTTGCACATCTCACAATTTCAAACCGGCCCACCAAGTTTCTTTTCTGTCGATCGGTTCCTTCTGGGTCCATTGATGACTAGTGTAAAACTAGAAGCTATGAAACCAAAGGAAAGGAAAGGGGAAAAAAAGGAAAACTAAATTGGAGTCTGTTGAAATCACCTTCAATCCATTCAATCAGGCTGATAAAAAAAGGGGTAAAGCATCAAAAATTTCAGAAGAAGAGAACACATACTGACCCCATATACAATGAGGAGAGGGTCATAACAGGAAGGAAGCAAAAAAGGAAGCCTAAAATTACAGAATTATAAAAGGTTCTTTAAAATCCACTTCAATCAATGTATACTTGCCATCTGGATTCTGACCATCGATCTGCTTTTGCCTGGACATTTTCTACACACACTCACCAACTCTACACACTACCATGCTGTAATAACAGCAGTCTTGTGGTCAGAAAATTGACCAGTGATGAATGGGGTGGTGGGCTGTGCAGTAATAGTACACCTATCAAGAAGATGGAGCTTATAAAGTGAGTGGAAGTCTAAAGTAGAATGTATTTCCTTAAATGACTTTAATTTACACCAAGAGGTGGCATTCCAGTACATATGGTACCAATCAAAGGTTTCGGCACACCCAACCAAATGGATGTCGGTGACCATAAAGACTCTACAATCTTACACTTTACAGCTCCAACTGATGAGAGTCTGAAACAATACATCTCCTTATATACCACATGTACTCTTAATGTAGCACAGTATTACATTTCAGCCATATCGCCACCTTTAATATATATGTTATGTTGACTAAATGCTTTTATCTCTTGTATTTTCTGTGCAGATTAAAATATCTAGCTCCTCCTTTCAGGTTAGTGAATATTCATGATGAACAGACCAATAGAATTGGTCCAAACCTGCTTAGAAATAAACTTTGTTATATATCAGCCTCCACTGCAGATTAAGAAAGCTGTTTTATCCTCCTGTAAAGTTCCATTTTGGAGGATTTTAAGGTGGACTGCATAATTCCATGAGTGCAATTTTATAGTTATGTTTCACTTTTACACATTAAGATAAAACCAGGAGAACCTTCTATGGGTAGCTGTATCTAAACCTTTGACTGGTACTGTATGCACTATTTGCATCTGGGATGTACTTAGACTTCCATGTATGACTAATCTAATGCAAACTGATTGGACATCTTTCATAGCTAGGACCAACTCACCTTTTATTCCTCTATTTATGGTCATATGAATTACTGAAAGTACTCTTAAGAGAGTATGCGATTCTGCAGGGAGACTGACTCTGAAAGACAACTGGAACCGCTGTAATTTGTGCTATTTCTAGTTAAGGTAATGAACGCTTGCTGCTCTTTAAGTGACGGAGGGGTGCAGGGTGTCAGGTTCGTGAAAAGCCTTGGAGCAGTGACCTGCAGTGCAAAAGCAATTGAAGTGGCCTGTCACTCTGACGGACACAAGCCTGGCCTCCTGATACTGTGCTTATTATGAGGACTCTCTAGAGGAGCTTCTTCTGAACAACAATGATAATGAAGAAACTCTAGTGTAAGGAAATGAATGGAGCACTGAAAGTCTAAAACGGCCAAATGATTTTCTTTGCTAGTTGCAGTCATGTTCCAACTCATTCGACAATAACTTCCACAAAAGAAAATCTAATTAAAAGTTGAAAGAAACTCCTTAACATTGAAAAATACCTTATTAATAAACCTTATTAATAATCTTAATACCTTATTAATAAACCTTATTAATGAACGTTATTAATTGAAGCTCACCTAATACTGTACAGGAAAGAAGCAGACATTATGAATGGCTGTCAGATTTGACAACAGTAAAGGCACTGTGTGGCAATACTTCGCATTGGGTGTGTGTGTGAACCAGGAGCTTATAAGCAAACAGACTAAATGAGATACAGATGTGAATAATCAATACTCTGGTGATGACAATCAAAGAAACAGGGTGTGATTGGGTGTTGATGGTCATGTGACTATGACGTCATCGGGTGGTGAGTTCTGGGAGTTGGATTTCGGGAGATCAAAGGCAGAGGGGAAACCCAGAAGTGTGACAATGGCCAAAAGATGAACTGGCTTCGGTGCGTGAATACAAGTGCTGACCTACCAGCACCTAATTTGCATATTGTTTACATGAACCTCACCCTAATTAATACAGGTGTTTTAGTTTTGTTTTAGTTGTAGGTCATTAGACTGATGTCACTGTGTTGTGCAAAGTAACACACTTAAACGCTGTATTACTGCAGTTTATAACATGCTTCTGCACAGGTGCTGTTTGCATTATTTATATAGTGGGCGGAGTCAGATTTATAAAATAAAAGCACAGCGTGATATGTCTTGAAATGTCACATAGAACAGTTTACACACAGTTAGCATGTGAAATAAGCCCGTTCGCTTTTGATTGGCAGGGCACAAATTATTACTAGTTGTATTATTTTTTATTTTTATTATTTTATTATTTGCTGTTATAGATGGTACTGATAATAGTTCTGCTTATGGAACCAGAAATCAAGCCGTTTTGTACCATGTAAACTATTCCTCTTGAATTTACTTTTACCAGACATCAGATCAGGCAGATTCATCAAAGTAGATTTGACCATATAACATGGACGTGTATGCAAACATTTGAAATACTGAAAATCCGACATAGTAAATCTGTCTATTAACTATTATTTTTGAGTGCAGTCGTTTTATGAGTGCAGCTGATGAGTCAGCTCCTCTGCATAGAAGCGCCTGTGCAGGAGAACCTTATTTACATAGCCTTTGCAACTGGCACATCCCAATTTCCCCTCATATACATATCATTTACATAAGGCACATCCTAATTCATGCAAATGATTCAAAGGCAATTAAACAAACGTATTCAGTAACTCATTAGCCAAACGTTGCTCTCATAAGCAGAGTTTGAGGGCCGAACAGGAGGCTTACTTACCCCACTTAAGGGCCAAAGTTTAAATACCCCTGCTGTGTTAAAATCCCAACAATAGAAATGAATGAAATGTGAAATTAACAAATTGTCTTAGCCCTTTTGTTCGGATGATTAAGTGATTATTTTCATAAAACACTGGCTCTTTGAGGTGTGTTATCACACTCGTCACAAAGCTGCACCCAGAAGGTGGTGTGGGTTTGCAGTGCTATTGGGAAGGAAGATAAAGGTCACCAGGAATAATAAACAATGATATGTCTACACTATCTACACTGATATCAATATTTATTTTATAATTTTACAATTATTATATACACATACAGAAGTAATGTCTCTCAGTATGGCGTAGGGAGGCCATGTTGGCTAATGCAACATTTCAGACATCTTGGCATGCAGTTGTAGAGGTTCCTAATAGTGTCCTGTGATCCAGCCCATGCAGCTTGAACATTCTCAGGCAGTTCCTGCAGCTGTTGTGGTAAGGGTGGAAGTGGGCCTTTTGGATGTGTGATAACAAAACGTTCATCTTGGCATCAGTGGTGTTGGCACTAACTGCATTGCTTCCCAAGGAATGTTTACAATCGTGGCTGTTGGGTCAGTCAGGTACAGCAGTAAGGCCCGTCCTTCCTCACGCCACATGCCCGGGCAAATAATTCGCTTCCTATAGCTTCTAATGAGAGTCTGGTTTGTGGCTGAAGGTATTTTAGACCATTCTTCTTTACAAAACATCTCTAGTTCATTCAGGTTTGATGGTTTCTGAGCATGGACAGCTCTCTTTAAGTGACACCACAGATTTTCAATAATATTCAGGTCTGGGGAATGAGATGGCCATTCCAGAACGTCGTACTTGTTCCTCTGCATGAATGCATTAGTAGATTTTGAGCAGTGTTTAGGGTCGTTGTCTTGTTGGAAGATCCAGCCCCCGGTGCAGCTTCTGAAATCTCACTTCTCAAATATCACTGTGTTTGTCCCCTATATGATATATTTAACGGAATTTTTTTAATCCAAACAATCAATGCTTTATAAAGGTAAATCAGGAAAATTAACAACGCTGCCCAAACTTTCGCACCCCACTGTAACCTGCAGATTAGACATTTTTAATGTTGTTAATCTATTAGGATCAAATTTACACTTCTACCAGATCTGAGTTTGTTACACAGCTTTGATGAATATGGTCAACACGGTGCCTTTAGTAGGTTTGTGTGCACTACAAGTAACTAAGCTAGTGGCTTTGTGGTTTCAAACTAATGCTAAAATTCTAAGATGAGTCTTGAAAAGAAGTCTTGACAAATCCAGTGGAGTTGTTGAACTGAATATGAACTAAAAACTGAATAAGCATAAGAATAAGAGCTTTTGACCAGATTGCACAATAGAGGTTGATGTCCTAATCTCCATCACAGTGACTTCATGAATAGGACTTCATTACTGCTCAGAATATTTTACACAGCCCAGTTTTTGAATCTGGCCCACAGACTTCTGTTACATTAGGCTCACTCTGTTGCTCCAGCGCAAAACCAAAGTGGCAAACTTCAGACGCCAAGCATGTCTTGGCAGAAGATGGAGTGAAAATCAGTCACATATTTAGCGTTGACACGTGTCCAGTAATGAAAAAAGGCACTCGTTTATCTACAACTCACACAAATGGAATCTTCTTAATACAAGCCAAATGGCACGCCTCTAATTAGCTACAGCTTACATACAGATCATTAGGTCTATTAGTCAATTGCTCAGTACAGTACCCTGCTAAGTGCTCAATGTATTTTGGTGAATAAAGGAATTCCTTCCAGAAAAAAATATAACACAAGCTGTACTGAGAACAGGACACTAACACTGTTTTTGACTCCTTCTATTCTGTCAGGTGTCTATAAGAGATGGCACAATACCTCCTTTTCTTTTCACATACCGATGTTTGAAAGTTACCAACCAATACCGATCCAGTCTTCTTTTCTAACCTGCTGAGCTTTAAAATGAACAAGTGTTTATAGAAGTGCTTCACTTAAGAGGAATTTTGAAACATGAAGGTGCTCAAACTTTACAAAAAGACATGGAAAAGTTGGCTTGTGCGTTTGCCTAATAAACAACCATTAAATGCGTTTAAATGAAGTCTTTCATTCATCTGATAGAATGCTGTGATTGAATTATTATAGTCGCTATCTTAGAAAAATACACACTTATATATTTAAATACATTTACACATATACAAATATACATTTTTAGTGATAATACTGCATAATTTTAGTAAAATGGTTACATAATGTGATTTCAAATCAAGTGAAAAATGAAATTATGAAAATAAAAATAATAATAGTGGTGTTTTGGCCGATTATTTTCAGCTTTATACACTATATATCAGTATGTCACAGTGTACAAACCTACCAAAATTCCAGTTACTACTGAAAATTAATATATGCACTTCTTATGTCGTCGCTGTCCAATGAAAAACATGTATCTCCATTTTTGTTGATTTTTACTTTTATGCCTCATTTGATCACATGAGCTGCTGTTCACACTGACAGAAATGGCTCAAAACTGCTTGGAAAGACGTCTGGTTCCATTGACTTCCATTCAAATTAAATGAGGTTTTTTGGCCTCTCCTGTAAAGTTGCCATTTTGGAGATACCCGTTTTTCTTTGGACAGCGACGATATATTACTATTATTTACAAGAGCAGCTAATTATTCTTGATACAGTACCATAAACGATTCAGTATTATTCAGTAACTACTATGTAATATTTTGTGACTGTTATGAATGATCTATCCCATAACTGCTATTATTTGGAAACACTTTTCATTAAGCCAAGCTCTAGCTACCACACAGTAATACAAAGGTTAACACAAAGTAATACATTCACCATGGTTACAATGCTGAACTAAAGTTAAGAAAACATGTAATAACATGTAAGTTACAGTAACTTATGCTTTTTTATGTTAGTAAGTCAACACTTAATGCAAAGTGACTGCCATGGATTATTCAATGACAATGAATATGACAATATTTAAATTGACAGTGGTTATTTAGTAGCTACTTTGGCTTGAAGTATGGACTGGCATGCGAACCCTTCAAGGGGTTCAAATAACAGCTACTCAGCCAATAAAGACGTAATACACCTTTTATAAGCTACTTGAAATGAAGCAAACTAAAATTGAACTGTTAAGATTACTCTCGGGGACCTGAACCCTACTCGTAATCAGACACGTCCTTCTTCATTAACCCATGTCGTATATTCTTGGGGCTCATTTGAACGGTAGGAATGCTTCTGGCCTGTTATCTGTTTCCCTCCACACTTACTGATTGTCATTTCTCTCTCTGATGGAGTTATCGATCTGTCTTGCATTTCATTCTGTCCTCTGCACTTTCCCCAAGCCAAACTCTGCATAGGCACATTCTTCATCTGTTCACATTAGATAATACAGCCCAGCACTCACTTACTCAGCCACAGAGAAAAGACCCAGAAAGCCATTACTCACACAGGGCACAGATATAGCAGATATAGAGAAGGCAATGAGGCTGTATTATTGTGTCATCAGAATCCGAAGAAGGACAGAGAGCAGAAAGAGAGAGGGAGTTATAAAAGAAACTTTCTTTCTTCAGAGGGAGTTACAACACGCGGTTCGGCTTTGTTGCTTAGAGGGAGGTCGGTTAGTTTAGGCCAAAAGGGACCCCAAGTGGTGCAAAGAGTTCAGTCTTTGGCCATGCCACATTTAACCGGTGTGACAAAAAACGGTGATGCTGTAAAAGGCTGGTGTATTAAGTTTGCACAGGCGACCAAACTTGCATAAAAAGCTGACACTGGCCTGTATGGTGGTGTGGCTAAGCATGCTGGCTCTTATTCACCAAACTTTTGTGCCGTCAATTAGTGTATACAAATTTCACCACTGACAAACTGTCATTCGTCAGTTTCATGCTTGGTGTATCTGTACGATTTCAAGATAAGAATGCATTTATATCTGAGCATAATGGTTGTGTTAGTGGTTAACTTAACCAAACTATTATCAAAACCATCTAAAAAAAAACAATAATTAGAATAAAACTATGGTCGCATCATACTTCATCTTTTACCCGCCAAGAGTCTCTCCAGTGATAGAAATCAGCACCAGTGTTAACTCTTGTTTCACTTCTTTCGTGTGCAGCTGAACATGCTTTCTTGCCAGAAGAAGTTGACCAAAGTCGTATGCCAAAAGCTTCAGCTGTCATTGTATTTATCCGTCTTCATTCATTGACTGCTTGTCCTTAAATGATCTAACCGGGAAAAGGAATTAACGGGGCAGGAACTTTAATGAAAGGATGTTAGAAAAAGCCATCGGTGTAGTAGTGCTACATCTTCAACCTCTCAGGGTGGACTGATGGCAGATTCAATGCTACAGTGAATCAGTATTGCTTATACTATGTTCTATACACTATAGATAGTACTCTATATACTATGCTATAAACTAAACTGTAGATGTACAAAGTTACAAGAAAGTAGGGGGTTCCCCATTCAACAACGGAGCCTAGCATTGAACTAATATGGTACAGTTCATCGATAAATTAACAAACATCTAAAGTAGGACCGTGTAGAACCACAGTAGTTTGAACCATATTGATTTGTATCACCATAGTTCAAACTACAATGTGTCCAAATGTGTTCAGTTCTGACTTTCACAACGGGAAACTAGATCAAAACATATTTACATACGTAATTAATGTATTATTTAAGCTATTCATATTTATTCATATTGTAATCATATAAGTTGCTACCACTACCGATGTTAATAACAGAATCAGCAGTTAAATACAACTAAGTAATGATCATGATAATAATGATAATAATAATGTTAATAGTTATAAAAATAACATAGGCAATGCTTTTTTTTTTCTTTTTTTTACAAATGCTTCTCCTTTGAAAAATTTTTTAACTATTAGCTATTTCAAAGCGGTTATAAGCTATTGCACAATTATGTCATTCCAGCCATGTAAGCTGCTAACATAGTAACTATGGTTTTGGGAAATGCACCCTAGAAAGGGATGGGGTTAGCTGGTTAGCATGCTAACTTCAGTAGCTATCTCTGCAACACAATAAATATACATGTATTCAAATGTTTGCATTCTCAGTTGCAACCACTGATAAACATTTGTGGCCAAATAATAATTGTACCACTACCTTATCAGTCATCTATACTACACTATACCATCTATACAATATGAATTATTTTCACTCTGAACTCTGAAGGTGTGAACATGTTGGCTTGTTGAGGTGACACTGAGAACAGTGGAATATCTTTATGAACATCAGCTGGTTAGCGCACCTGCATTAAGCTGCTTAAGATTTCTCAGTCATGTGTTGGGTATATTTGGGTTCTCGTGTTTCGTAGTATTGTACCAGAGAAAACTGTGTAGAGTAAAAACACAACAGCAAGTGAGAGGCGCAGCGTGACACCTGCCTCATTCCCTATATAAGCCAAAAGTCCTGTTCAAGTTGCACCTGTAAGTTACTTAAATAATATGTAAATGTTCTACATCTTTTCATTTCATGTTTAGTATTAGACTCCTCCCCTGAAAACTGTAAACTTCCTCCGCTGGAAATTGTAACATAACTGTACAATCGAGTGCATTCAGCTGCATCAATTCAGTGTAAAGCTAAAGAAGCTTAAAGCTGTATTGCATGTTAAACTGCAGAAACAGTTGGGTAACTTGGATCTTTGATGCAGCCACAACAATAAAGACTTCTATAGAATCTTCTATTACTAATTATTTAGTAACTCGTTTTCATTTTAGTCAATGAATTGCCCTGCAAAGACTGGCAGCCTGTCCCAAGTGTTTCCTGCCTTCCTCTCAGTGAGTGCCTTGATAGACTGAAGCACTCCCTCTGGTGACTTCAATGAATGAATGGATGAACGAATAATACATCATTTGAGAGGTCAGACTTAGTTTAGTCAAAAAGATGATTAGATCTGCGATTAGACCCTGCTTGACATATCAGCTTCTAAAGACCATTGCGGACAAGACCAGCATTTAGTGTCATCTAGCAGATGCAGTTCAAAGTGCAACTGTACTTTATAGAACGTGTTGCAGTAAAAGGACCAATACACGACAAGTTCAACTCGATCTTTACACTGCTTTTGGCTGAGATGCCAGACTATTGGCATTTGTCTGTTGGTCTGAAAGACTTTTCTTTCTTGGTGTAAATTTGTGTCCTTCACTCGTTTTTTTATTTATTTATTTTTTAGTTGAGATTCGGAGTTAAGTTAGAGGAAGTAGATGTTGCTGGGAGTTGCTGTGCATCGTCACGTCCCATCACCTTCCTTAAAAAATACTGGAGCATCAAATTTTGTGGAAGATGAGTAAGGTAGTTTTGGCTTGTCCGGTTTGTGGTGGCCTTCAGTGTAAGTCTTATTTATACTGATACAGATATATGCTTAAATGGCTCCACACTGTAGTAACACATGTACACTATGCTATATACTAGACTCTTGAGGAACAAAATTGAAAAAAACGTTGGAAAAAACACAAGAAAGTTGTGTTTTCCCAATTCAACAACGGAGCCTAGCATTTAATTAACATGGTACAGTCCATCAATAAACTAACTAACATCTGAATTATGAACTTTTCCTAAATTCAAAAGAAAAAACCCTGGAATCACCTGGATATCTGCAATGCACAGGATTTCTGCACCACAGTACAGACTAGAAACAGTGACTCCTCCAAGAGCTAATTGGCAGAAGGTGCTTAAATTAAGGAGAAGTGATTAGAGGTGTGGTTTTCACAGCTGCCTTGGAAAGTAAACAAAGGCAGCACACAAAGTCTGGTTACTGACAGATAAGTTCTTCTCAAGAAAGGCTAGTGTGAAGCATGCCTCGATGCAAACAACCTTCAGGACACCTCAGAAGACGTGTTGTAGAGCCACATGAAGCTGGAAAAGGCTACGAAGGCACTGCTAAAGACCTGGGTGTACAGCATTTCATGCTTAGAAGAAACATCTACACCAGGAGAAAATTCTGGACAGTTGCTTCTTTCCCTAGGAAAAGTAAGCACAATGGACAATGAAGAGACTGGACGGTTGCTCCGCATTAGACCACAGAGATTGGACAGTAGCTTAGCTTGGTCAAAGAAAACACACAGACAATTAGCACTGACAGAAGTACTGAAAACACTATATGGTGTTAGTCAGTGCAGAAATGTAGGTAATAGCAGTGGCCTCACTTACTTTGCCTTGTAACTGCACTTGTGAACAACTACAGGGGTAAACCTCACCAATACATACCGGGGAAGTGCCTGTACATATAGAACAGATAACCCCCTCAAGACTCGTACCACAATTCAAGGCTCACTGGTGTTGTACAGACGATGAAATGGGCAAGTTTGCAGGGACGTTGTGACCTCTGGTTTCTATCACCATCTTGGTAAAGAACAAAGTCAGCAACTTTCTCTACAGTTAATAGTGTTGTTTACATCTCAGTGGTCTAATTAGGCAGTCATTTTGTGGGCGGAAATCCCCTTCAAGACACAGCAGTTCTTTGTCATCTCTCTACAACATCTGCAGTTATTCAGAGTTTGTATGATAACGTCATTTTCACGACCTCCGCCTCTGCCACTGACCTTCCAACACTCAACTGATGCTTCTCTCGCACATATTAACTCCACTGAGAGGTGAAGGAGATATTGAAAAGGCTTGTCAGGTTCGTATGAACTCCCAACACAGAGAAACAGAAAGAAGCAGAAGGATGAGGGCAGTGGGAAAAGAACCAGGAAAGAAAATCCCATGTCTGATGTCATTAGCAGAAGCAGATTAAAAAGTGGAAATGAGCAGAGAAAAATGTAGGAGGTGTGGAGTACCAAAAGACCAGGGGTTACATGATGCAGACCAGCCCATCTTAATATGGAATTTCAGCAATTTCTCAAAATCTGGGCAGAATTCAGTGGTTCAGATGTAAACAGAGTCATTCAGAGAAATAGTTCGTTATAGAGAAACCTACTGTCTCTGATTTCTTTACAGTGGTGGTAAATGGAACCAGGGGTCACCATGTCTACAACACAAATCTACCTAGTATTTACTATATAACCCACCAATGAATCTAAATGTGTCCTATGAGTTTAATTTGGTCCTAGAATTAAATGAGCTGTTTTCCCTTTTTGCTGGGATCATGAATAAGTAAATGAGCGATGATCTGATTGGTTAATAGTGAGACACCACTATCATCACACAGTAGTAACACGACATAGACCCAGACAGGAAAATTAAATGAATCTCCAGGTAAATAAACTCTGACCTCATTCTATTTATCTAGCTATGCCAACATTAGTTACTTGGATCCTGCTAGTGGCTAACGTTACCTATACTAGCTACTCGCTTTCCATCTGGACATCAACAGTAGTAAGTAAATCAAAGTCATTTGTGTCTATAAAACTCCCAGTATAAGGTGGAGAATCACAGCATGGCTGCTACTTACAGGTTGTGTTGTGATATTAGAAAAGGTGAAGCTGCTTCACATTGTCCAAGCTTTGGGAAGCTGTCCGGTATGTGCAGAGCAAACCAACAAATCTAAATTAAAGCTGGACCTTGTTGAACATCTGTGAGCTTAAATTAGTCTCCTATTCACCGACTTTCCTGCTCCACCTTAAATGGTGCTTCATTTCCATTCTGCAGCCTGTACAGGCTGTAGTATGTAAAGTGCTACATTGGATCAAGAAGCTGGTGCATACGAAGCCAGTGTCAGCCTCACTTAGAGACAGATATTAGTCATGTCTGTAAACAGTTTGGTTGGAACTGGAAAAGGGAAAGTGCTGACATCCCTTCACAGTTTGGAGGGGCGGATATCTGCAGGTATAGTCCACCATTGCTGTTGGCTCTGTTGTCAGTGTTGGAAGATAGTGGAACATAAGCTGGTGTATGTAAAAGTTAGAGGCGTATATATTAAATCTGAATATTACATTTAGGATTTTTGGAATTGGCCCGTTTTACCGGGCCTGTTTATAAATGCAGGATTTGTACTTGAAGGAGGAACAGCAGTGTTTGAGGTTCATGGTCTGTCAGTTCAATGTACTGAACTCTCATTATTCAGCAATGCCAAAGTAAATACTGGCTTCCATTCCATGGCACCTTTAAGGTAAGGTCAGCAATTCTCTCTGCATATCAACATGTCCTCATCCTCCTTAAGCAGCTTGCTCCATCTTAATGTCAGTCATGTCTGAAAATCACTATACCAGTAATGTAAAGAAGCACTAAACTCTGTAGAGCTGCCTTTTGGGTCAGCCAGCACCAAAATCCCTCAAGTCTAATGTGGGCATCTAGTTCCAAATTTATCGTGCAACAGTTACATGTTAGCGTCCATAGATGCCTCTGAATATAGCTGCCACATCATTTAAGGTGCATCATCTGCAACAGTTCATACATTAGCTTCCAGTAACCAGCCTGGAAGGCTACCAGCCCACTGGGAACTTCTCCTGACTATCCTGATTACACACTCCAGCATTTATTCTGACCCTTGGAGCGATAATCGTATTTACCCATGTCCCCCTCCCCTACACCAATATTAAAGTTGATCAGCCAAGACGTGTCTGAAGTTTGCTGCTCTAGTTTTGCACAGGGGCTATGAGGCTAATGTAGATAACAAGCTAGCTACAAGCATGACTAAATCACTAGAGAAAACAGCAGACTAGCACAAATTCTAGCCAGTTCATGGTGGTCTGGTTATGTTCTTTTTCTAGCAGGGCTCAGTGTTTTTGGAACTGCAGGTCATTGGTTGCTCACAGTTTGGAGACTAGGGGGTTGCAAAGAAGCTGGATTAGTACATTTATACACTCAACATATATGAATAAATTCACCCAGAAGGAATCAACCAACAGGAATGAAACTAATCAAGTTTTACTTGGGCTTTATCACTGTACCTGACTGACCCAACAGCAACGATTCCATACATTTAGCGGGCAGTGATGCCCTCCATGAGTCTTGTTAGTGCCAGCACCATTGTAACACGACTCCATGACGCAGGACTACATGTACACAGGCCGTTAAGACCACTGCCACATCAACGTCGCCAAAGATTGCAATGGTGTCACGGCAGACTGTCATGCAGTAGTTATTTTATTTATGGATGAATATGATTTTCTATTGCTGAGTTTGAGCTTAAGATGATGAACTGTCATCCATGAGAAGATGCCAGTCAGGCACGCAGCTGAACAAACACTGGACTCACCTATCCCATATCTGTAAATACATGGGAAACTGTTACTCCTTATTTATGGGCCTTTAGGAAAGCTACCTAGACAAGTTTTACAAATGACTGATTTAGTAAAATGATACTGATAGACCTTTTTTACACATCTTAGCTAACATTGGGACTACTTTATTATCTGTATAACATCTAGTTTTGTAGTACTAGTCCACTTTCAGATTGGAATATAAGAACGAGTTATATTTCAGAACATCACTGCACAGTAACAGTGACACTATTAGCTACTAGTGGAATCTCGAATAACAATAACTTTTTTTAACTGGGTATGAAATAAACATGGAAAAACTACATCCGTAAGTTATGGGCAACATGAAGAATCATGACATTTGCTTTTCCAGTTTTCCAGAGAACTGCAGCATTCATAAGCAATGAATATTCATCTAATTTACCATCTTGTTTTTATCTTCTTTATCGCTTATGTCTCAATTGCTCAATAACTCCACAGCAAGTTTCTTTACAAGGTGCGTCTGGGTGTTCAGTAATTCACATAGCTCCCACGTTGGTCATCTTTCCGGAATGATACCACATACTGCACCGCATAAACAGGGGTCGGACAATGAAACTGAAACACCTGTCATTTTAGTGTGGGAGGTCTCATGGCTAAATTGGACCAGCCTGGTGGCCAGTCTTCATTAATTGCACATTGCACCAGCAAGAGCAGAGTGTGAAGGTTCAGTTAGCAGGTAAGAGCACAGTTCTGCTCAAAATATTGCAATGCACACAACATTATGGGAGACATACCAGAGTTCAAAAGAGGACAAATCGTTGGTGCACGTCTTGCTGGCGCATCTGTGACCAAGACAGCAAGTCTTTGTGATGTATCAAGAGCCACGGTATCCAGGGTAATGTCAGCATACCACCAAGAAGGACGAACCACATCCAACAGGATTAACTGTGGACGCAAGAGGAAGCTGTCTGAAAGGGATGTTCGGGTGTTAACCCGGATTGTATCCAAAAAACATAAAACCACGGCTGCCCAAATGACGCTGTATTGGCCGCAAAAGGAGGCCCTACACCATACTAATAAATGATTGTGGTCTAAAACCAGGTGTTTCAGTTTCATTGTCCAACCCCTGTATGTTTGCACACGGCACATATGAAAGATGTCTTGGCTTATTGCAACTGGGTATAAATGATAAATGATTATCATTTGATTTTTCACATATCATTATTATTCATATATTGGGAATAAAAGCATGCTCATGCACAGGCCAATCAAATAATAACGATGATAATTAATAATCAACAAATAATAAATATGATGGTCTTCCATTAGTTGACAGCCTCTAAACTCCAGTGCAAAACTAATGAAACATGTTTCAGGTACCAAACATGGCTTGGCTGATTGACTACATTTCTGGGTAGAGATGGAAGGATGGAAAATGGATGATTCTGATTTGTGGCCGAGCTGTCCCTTTAATATTTGATAAATGATTTTCACCTATATTCTGTGAAGCGCGAAGACCACCTGCTCCAGAAGCTGCAGGATCAGTCGGGGTTTTTTGTGGAATCTGGGTCAAATAAGATGGGTGCCGCTACAGAAGAATCTCGGAGTGGCCATCTGCACAACAGCCCACCACATTGACCTCCACTGCCCCACCAACACACCGCCAGGTGCCACTGGAGGAAAACATGCCAAAATGGACAGAATCTGATTCTGCAACAGATGACCAGAACTGCTCCTGCAATGTGCTTGTGCATGTGAGCAATGTTTTTATCTGATATTGTTTTACAATAAATGATAAAGAATGCTGTCAGATTTTGATTAGTAGTGCAACACAATGCATTACATTTGTTACAGTAATTAAATATTACACAATTAACTCGTTAAACTATTAAACATTAAAAATGTCATATGTAAGATGTCACATTCAATTTTAAAAACAACTATGCTAGATCAATGCATACACACACATACACACATGTACACACACACATACATACCTATATGTATGTATATATATATATATTTTTGGTTTATATGTATATATATATATATTTGTTTTTGTTTATATATATATATATATATATATATATATATATATATATATGCGCATGTGTGTGTGTGCGTTTGTGTATGTGTGTATGCATTGATCTAGTTTCTCGCCATATATTGTCGATGACAATTATGTAAGTGATGCACACTCAACCTGCTCAGAGTATAACATTTGCTGTTACTGGGAGCCATGTAAATGATGTAAATTTTTGAAGCGTATTATTGTAAGATAAAATAAGATAAGATAAGATAAGATAAGATAAGATAAGATAATGCCTTTATTGTCATTGCACAGTGTACAACGAAATTGAGCAGCAATCCGACGGCACTTTACACTCCAAATAATTTAACATATGGCTAAAATACATAAAGGGCAAAAATTGAGAGAGAGAGACAGAAGGAAAAAATAAAAATAAAATATAAATAAAACAATAATATACATATATACACATTGGCAAAAAATATTTAAATATAATAAATGCCTATAAAAACTGATAAATGTATATACTAAACAGACAATAGACAGGTGAGGAAGCAGTTAGTTATTGCACATTCTTTGGATAGCTTATTGAGATAATTATTGCACATCAAGAGTTTTTATTGCATAGAAGAATATATATTGCACACTCGAGGACAAATAGTGCAGTGAGTGATAATAGAACAGAGGTGGAATGGAACACTGGAACAGTATACAGTGCTCTATTGGAGTCTGTGTCAGTGAAGTGTCGAGGTAGTGTTTAGTTCAGTTCTACTGAGCACAATGTTCTATAAGAGTCCTTGTCAGTGTGTGTGTGTGTGTGTGTGTGTGTGTGTTAATGTAGCACGTTACATTTATTAGAATAACGGAATATTACACTACTGACCTGTAAAAAATTGCACAAAATTGTATTTTTTATATGTCACATGCCATCCATTTTTTACAAGTGACTATGCGCCCTTGCTCGAGGCCTCGTACCCTCCATCTCAGCGTATCAACAAATCCATGTGTGGAGGCACCATGGCTCCACCCTTACCACAACCTCTGTAACTTCATGCTGAGACATTTGGCATGTTATGTTAGCAAACATGGCCCAATGCCGTACTGAGAGACACTACTTCTGTATGTGTAGCTTAATAAATATTACCCACATCAGTCTAAACTTATCATCATTTATTGTTCCTGGTAACATTTATCTTCCTTCCCAACACCACTGCAATCCCACACCTCCTTCTGGGTGATAGTATTCTATAGATGGTGAGTGTACATATAGTCATATAGTCAATTGCTTTAAGATGCCTTATTAGTTATTTGTGTTCTTGTTCTTCTGTGCATGAAGCTCAGACCAATTCATATCCCAGTAGCTGCACTTTGTAAGGCAATCTGGTCCAGTGGTGATCCCCAAATCAAAGACAATTATGTGTATGCATTAACCATAGGCTGCTGAATATTCACAAGCCCCTTACCGGACCACCCTCCAGTGAAACCCACTTGCATCCTATGTCCCCATCATCAATGTCTGACATAAATGTGGGGTGGGCAGTTTTTCCTTCTGCTTTGAAAGATGAAGCTTCGAAAGGTGAAAACGTATTCCACATACTTCAAATGGCATCTCTTATCTGTTCAGATACGCACACGGTTCAGAGCAATTGTTCTGCCCATGCTTCTCTCCGTATGCAGTGGCCTGTTTGGTAATTCATGCGCTGCACTTAGTTTTGTGCGATCTCTGTTTTGCTAAAGATCAAAGTGAGGCTGGATTTTAGCATAATTATGATAATTATGATCCTCTCTTATTTCCATCCACATATTTTAAATGACAACCTTTCATCTTTTTTCAAACACACAAGATCCAGAGCAGTTGTTCGCTGCATTTTCAAAATCAAAAATAAGAGAGGAAACTCGCACTAGGATGTTTCGACATCTGTTTTTCGTACATGATAGCACAACATCCACTACACTAGGGGCAGTATGCATAGACCAAATCACAACATCCACCTACATACAGCTCCTAGGCCAACAGGAAACCACCAAATCATACACATACAAATAATACAAACCAATATACAAACCAAGCAAAACGTGAAGCAGAAGTCAAATTGCAGTAGCATACCTACATCAGAACGCATAAAGATAGGTATATGTGTGGACCAGTTCTATGAGACCTTCAACTGCTGGCCTGCCATGAGAGTTGACTGGGAGGAAGACTGTTTGACCGGGTTTGGCTGTTGCTATAGCATTCCAGAATGCAGCTGAGGTGGTCTGAGTTTCTTTTGGTGTGGTCCCATTTTGAGGAGTTTACTTCATATCTACAGAAGTCTGTAGGCCAGAGACCACTTGAGATGCTGAGAAGGCCCAAGCATAAAAAAACATCCACTAGTACACTTTATCATTAACACTCAACATTTCTACACCCATCATCAAAAAAACTGCCGCACATATAGCTGCACCCAGAAGCTAACAACCAACAGGAATGAAACCTGGTGGGTAGGTTTGACATTTGAGGTCAAGTTTCACGCCCAGCTGCACATGTGACATAAGCAAAGGCAGGTCTTATCGCTGTACCAGACTGACCCAACAGCCACGATTGTGGACATTCAGCATGCAGTGATGCCTCCATGAGACATCCTATTAGTGCCTGCACCACATTGACATGATGTAGACTCATGCACGCAGAACGACTGCCCTTAATACCGCATCAATTGTGCCAGACTGTCATGAAGTGACTCTGATGAATCTGTGTGGAGGCACCGTGGTCCGCACCAAGATTAACAGTTTGTTCAAACTGCATGGGATGGATTATCACAGGACACCTTTAACAACCTTTACAACTCCATGCCGAGACGTCTGACGTGGTGGCCCAACGCCATACTAAAGAGACATTGCTTCTGTATGTGTAGCTGAATAAATATTCCCAGTATTAGTCTAAATGTATCATCATTTATTGTTCCTCATTACCTTTATCTTCCTTCCCAACAGCACTGAATCCTATTCTTTCTTCTTCCCTCTGGGTTCAACTACACTTTTGATGGTGAGTGTATTTTTCATGTTTGCGTTAGTCATCAAAATTTTTACATTATCAATTGCTTTAAGCTTTTTTCTTGGCTGGACTTCATGTTAACCTCAAAAGCTTTATTAATTGTTTAGTGTTAGATCTCAACCAGTGACCTAAACAATAAAAGATCCCTAATTTCATTGAGAAGTTGAGAAGCATTGTCAGGCCTATCAGATAAAAAACCCTGCTTTTTATGTTAATTATTTTTAGCTTTAATCACTGTCATCGTGCTGCTGGCAACAGCACCTTCCGCATAACTGATGCAAGATGCTTCCTCTATTCTCCACTTTATTGGAAATCCAAATGTGTGCCAGTTATATCAGTACTGCCAAAAGAACAGTACTGCCATTTGCCGGCTGCCTCATCTCGAACCCTACTGAATGTGTTGCGCTTGCAATTTTGTGCCTAGTTTTCCAGCCAGTATGACATATGCCAATTGTTTTTTTTTTTTTTGGCCCTGTCATTCATGCAATTTCATGCTGGACCATCCCAGACAGTAATGCTAACTGCTGAATTGTCCATTTTTGACCTAGTAGATGCCCTCTATTGATTAGCATCACTCTGTATTGACTGGAGAGTGGAATCCATCCTAACCCCTTGAGTGGGAGCACAGCCAATTATGCGCACATGGAGTTCCATCTGTGCGGATGGCTGTATCATCCCTGGGAATAATAATGCGTGTTTATTACATTTGTTAGCTCAAAGCTTTTTAAGTGCACCATTTTTGCAGTGTAGTAGTTACTCTGTAATTTATTGAATAAACTGTACAAGCTAATCATGCTAACAGATGCTGGATAATTAAGTGTAGTTACAGTTGCTGGCTAAAGACCCGGGTATCTTTGGTTTTCTTCACAGTCTGAAAATGTCATGATGAATGGACCAACAGAAATGCTTTTAATGAAATATCTTTATATTAACATGGACATAAAGAAGATTTTGTTAAAACAGATTAGTAGTTCTTTTACAATATAAGGAATTTATCTGTATTATTTTTTTACCCATCATGGATAACCAAGAAAGCCAAGTATAAATCGAAATGAAGAAAAGACGGTAGTTGGTACCAAGCCTTACAGGCAGAATATCTTCAGGTAACAGACCTTAGTCACTGCGCAGAACAACACAGGCAAGTGATTGAGGCACTGAGTTGACTGCTCTCCTTTTCGAAAAAGTCAAAGGGACATGGACAGTTTTGCCACGTCATTCAGGAGCTGGGGCTTTCGGGTCTCTGTAACTCAGTTTGATATTGGAACACCATCTGTGAGGAAACAGAAGGGAAATGAATAAACAGTACTTTTGTCAAAAAGTTTCAGTTGCTGGGATACAGCTCAACCGTTGGCTTGGTTTTCATCGGTCCAACAGTATAGATGACCATCATTGGTCAGCAAGCTCTTAAACAGAGAAACCATGTCGCCAATATGGTGGCCATGTCAATGTAAATGTATTTGTATTTGTATTTGCACTGTGATATTGCTTTTGTATGGGTGATGTATTAAGGATGGCATTATCCCAAGTAGAACGCATAGAGATCGTCCTTTTTTTGCTGAACATGTCATCGCAAAAGATTTCAACCAACGCCACCCAGACAGACCCCCCTAGTACCTACAGTGCAGTTGCCAAAAATCCTGCCAAATTCCTAGAAACAAGGTCTGTCTGCAATAAAGCAAACGCTGTCCCTGGAATGTGGGGTTAGCTGTGCCTCGATTTAGCGAATTTTGTCCACCCATACAAAAAAATGTGGCACCCTTAAAAAATGCCGATGCTGCAACACCTGACTGAGGGTGACTCAGACAGTCAGACGGATTTTGCAGCATGGATGAAACAGCAACTTCTGATAAACCCTTATTTTCTAAATCTGGTGTTGTCCAGTGATGGAGCAGATTTTTTTGTGAATGGTGAGGTCAACAAGCACAAACCCTCACTGGACTTATCCATCTAAGACCTGTATTCTTCTTTGTTGTCAGAGTTTGGAACATCCCTCCCCACCTCGATATGGATCATGTTGTTGATACTTGTGCAGCATTCACCCAGATGTTTTGGTGAAAGTTCACCAGGAATGGAAGAAAAGGACATAATGTATATACATCTACTTATACACTCTTATATATTGATACAGAAATTGAATAAGTTCTGGGCTGAATGCCCAGATCGCTTTTCAAATGGAGCTTTTAAGACAGACGTAAGTTGGAGGCTAAACAAACCTCCTTTCATTTTACCAATCAACTTTTATTTCTTCAATATGCCATCCAGCACTTGGTGTTTGCCATACTGTGATTTCCTGGAAGAGAAAAAGATACAGAAAACATGGTCTGCCTTAGGGCCACTTTCCTAGGAGGCTCTGTGTGTCCATGGCTGAACATGGCCAGTAGCAGGACACAACAATACAACATCAGCTGACTCATTAAGCTTAGACAGAAAATGTTTGGTTATTTATTAGCGTGTATTGTGTTGTGTTAGACAGTATTGAGCAACATGTTACACTGACAGGCTACACTGATTGTTGTATTATATTTGCTTGAATTTTAAATGATCTAGTCGATCTTGTGAGCCAGGGAAGCTTATCTGTGGGCTATCAGTTAAAAAGGTTGGGAATCTATATAATGGATCATTCATAGAAAATTACTGAATAATAATAGTTAGAAAATCTGTTTCATTCTCTGGTAAAGTTTAGAGGTTGTTTAAGACAGACTTCATAATTCCATGAGTGCTAGTTTAATGTCTTACTTCAACCTTCTATGAGTAGCCATGTCTAGACTTTTAACTGGTACTGTGTATACAGTATATAATATATATCATCGCTGTCAAAAGAAAAACAGGTATCTCCAAAATGGCAACTTTACAGGAGAGGCCAAAAACCTCATTTAGTTTGAATGGAAGTCAATGGAACCGGACGTCCTTCCAAACAGTTTTGGACCATTTCTGTTGGTCCATTCTTTATAAAAATTCCACATGTATAAAGAGCAGCCCATGTAATCAAATAATGCATAAAAGTAAAAATCAACAAAAATGGAGATACATGTTTTTCTTTGGACAGCGACGATATACATAATGGAGAGAAAGAGAGAGATGAGGTTCCTGCAGATGGTGTTGCACAAAGATGATAGGAGGTATAAGGATATAAAATAAAAACTGGATAAACCGAGAGCTAGACAACCAAGGGATGGCCAGAGGTGGCCAAGGCAATCCTCCCAAGAAGTTTACACTAACACATTACACTTACTGAGTTACTGTACACCAACACACTACTTACAGTACACTAACGCATTACACTTACTGAGTTACTGTACACCAACACACTACTTACAGCATACTAACACCTTACACTTACTGAGTTACTGTACACCAACACACTACTTACAGTACACTAACACATTACACCTACCGAGTTACTGTACACCAACACACTACTTACAGTACACTAACACATTACACTTACTGAGTTACTGTACAACAACACACTACTTACAGTACACTAACACCTTACACCTACCGAGTTACTGTACACCAACACACTACTTACAGTACACTAACACCTTACACTTACTGAGTTACTGTACACCAACACACTACTTACAGTACACTAACACATTACACCTACCGAGTTACTGTACACCAACACACTACTTACAGTACACTAACACATTACACCTACCGAGTTACTGTACACCAACACACTACTTACAGTACACTAACACCTTACACTTACCGAGTTACTGTACACCAACACACTACTTACAGTACACTAACACATTACACTTACTGAGTTACTGTACACCCACACACTACTTACAGTACACTAACACATTACACTTACTAAGTTACTGTACACCAACACACTACTTACAGCATACTAACACCTTACACTTACTGAGTTACTGTACACCAACACACTACTTACAGTACACTAACACATTACACCTACCGAGTTACTGTACACCAACACACTACTTACAGTACACTAACACATTACACCTACCGAGTTACTGTACACCAACACACTACTTACAGTACACTAACACATTACACTTACTGAGTTACTGCACACCAACAAACTACTTACAGTACACTAACGCATTACACTTACTGAGTTACTGTACACCACCAAACTACTTACAGTACACTAACACCTTACACTTACTGAGTTACTGTACACCAACACACTACTTACAGTACACTAACACATTACACCTACCGAGTTACTGTACACCAACACACTACTTACAGTACACTAACACCTTACACTTACTGAGTTACTGTACACCAACACACTACTTACAGTACACTAACACATTACACTTACTGAGTTACTATATACCAACACACTACTTACAGCACACTAACACATTACACTTACTGAGTTACTATACACCCACACACTACTTACAGTACACTAACACATTACACTTACTGAGTTACTGTACACCAACACACTACTTACAGTACACTAACGCATTACACTTACTGAGTTACTGTACACCAACACACTACTTACAGCACACTAACGCATTACACTTACTGAGTTACTGTACACCAACACACTACTTACAGTACACTAACACATTACACTTACTGAGTTACTGTACACCCACACACTACTTACAGCACACTAACACATTACACTTACTGAGTTACTATACACCCACACACTACTTACAGTACACTAACACATTACACTTACTGAGTTACTGTACATCCACACACTACTTACAGTACACTAACACATTACACTTACTAAGTTACTGTACACCAACACACTACTTACAGTACAGAAAGCATTGACGTTAACTATTTATAGTACAGTAACTGGTTACATATACTCACTTCTGGTCAGAGAATCAAACACAGATTCTTCTTGCTGTGATGATTTTTCAATGATGTAAAACACAAAAAGGACTATCTGTAATTAATCATTTCAAAGGTGAATACACTGCAATAACTCAATATTACTCTGATTTTGCTTTCATGAAGGACTGAGCAGGTGTACACACACACACACACACACTAGTTCAATAATGAATGGAGTTAATACAGACAGTGATCTTCTGTATGTTTATCCTAGCCAATGCAATAGTAGCTAATGAATTAATCTGCTCATCTTTCTGTCAAGGGAGAATTCTGTGATTATTAGCAAATGATTGGGCTCTTAAGTGAGTATTAAAACAGTATTAATCTAAATTGTATTATTGAAAATCCAGTTAAACCACATGCCTCAATCCTGTAGAAAAGGTAACAGTACAGAGTTTAGCTTTCTAAGGTTACCATGCCCTGTGATGTGAAAGAGGAGGAAGAACATTCATCTCTGGCAGGTTGTGTCCATTCAGGAGTTCAATACTTCAGTAGAGCCAATCAACAAGGAACATTAGCATAAAGAGCTAATTCATGAACAGTATGATCTTGATGGTGCATGGCCAAACCAAGAGGGCTGGGTAGCACCATGGCTGCTGAGTTAATAAATGACCTTGTTATTGAATTGCAAGGAAAGCAGCAGTGTGTGAAAGTCAGAGACCATCCTCCGTTTTATTCATTTATAATTAAAATGCCCCCTCCTGTGCCTGTGCGGTACTACACATAGCTTCTTTTCCGGCTCCACCCTGGCTCCACCCACTCTCATACACCTGCAGCTGATCTAGGACTCATTAGGCTCCATACATACACCTTTCTTTGATTTTCTCAGTACATCACTAAGAGTTTTCCCGGTTGCCATATATTAGCTACAGGTGAAATGAACTGAAATGTCCAGACATCACTGTAATCGAGCTCAAATTTAAATTCAATGAAAGGCATTTAGGATGGTCTTATCTCTGCTGTATTTCTGTGTTTCCAGATAAGTTAAGGAAAAGTGTTTCTTTTTTAAATCAATCAGTCAATCAATGTTTACTTGTATAGCGCTTTTTACAACCAACGTTGTCTCAAAGCAGCTTCACAGAAAATCAGTTTGTTATATATAAGAAAAGGAATATCAAAGGAATAACAAAGTTAATATACAGACATTAGAGGGAACAGTGGCGAGGAAAAACTCCCGTGAGAAGGAAGAAACCTCGAGAGGAACCAGGCTCAAGGGCTGAATCCAACCTCCTCAGGTCGAACCCGGATGAGACGAGAAAGACAGAACTAACAGGAGAAGAATATCTATTAGATCCAGTCTGATTAGAGCCAGTCTGATTAGTCCAGGAGGGAGTAACTGCAAGGTGGAGCCGACCCATAGATAGAGTTCATGATCAGAGCCAGACGCAGGTCAGTGTAAAGGTTATGGTCATCCCAGGCGATGAAACAGGGCAGGAGACCCACGGTGGCGCTGATGCTCAGGTGCCTGAGGGTTCTGATATGATCACTCCGGAGAAATTCTAGTGCTTAACTAAAAAGAGGAGAGAAAGAAGGAAGGAGAGAAAGAAAGATAGCGAGAGACAGAGACAGAGAGTAAATGCCATGGATGCAGGTTAGTCTAGAACACACCGTACCTGACTCACATCACCAATAGGGTTTAAGGTACTCTGACTGGGCATAACTGGTGGATTTGTGTGTCCATCTCAACTGTCTAATGGAAACTTAGAAAATCACTACTTACTGACCTACCACATCAGAAACCCTTTATTGTTCATGAACATCAGAGTACGTATGCAATGCCACTTGAAAGGAATACAGCTGCTGAAGCTGGAGAGAGCTGAGATTGCCCTGAACATTTTGGCAGGAAACATATGTGTGTCTCGATGAATGATGTTGAAAAGCCAATGTAAAAAGACGGAGCACAAAACGAGGGTTAAATTATTATTTCAGCGGCTTAAAATTTACACAGAGACTCAGCAGTGCATGCAGTTGTTTTAATAAGTAATGCTAATTCTTTCAATCTGAATAAACATCTTACATGGGGCAGCATTAAGCTGGAACTAATACTATTAACTGTGTTAATGTTGCTGTGTCTTTTATTCATGACTGCTGATTTATAAACTTAAATATGGTGCTTAGTTCTGCTAATTAGTTAGCCAGCTAAGAGATAAGCAGCTAGCAACAACAGAAGGGCACAGTCTGAACTTAGTCTCAGCCACAGATGCTCCGCCCACACGTAGAGGGAGCATCTGATATCTGTGGTGCGTTAACTTGCCCACACTGTCAGGAGTCTGCCAAGTTCATTCTGATTGGCTATCCGCACTTACGTCTATCTGGTCTGTATTCGAAATAGCACACTACTGTACGGCACACTGTATACTACAGTAGTATGTTCTGCACACTGTATACTCCCCCTGTGTGTGGTATACACTACAGTAACAAGTTCTGACTTACAGTGTAGTATACAAATACAGTCACATGACCAGTTACCTCACATTTACCTCAGAGCTGTTATTACTGTATCCACTGTTTAGAGCTAGCTGCTGCTAACCCTGCTCAGTTCACCTGAGATACGGTTAGCCTAGCTGTTAGCTACCCTCGGCTATTTCACTCTAAAACTGATCCTCTAAAGCGAGTTCATCTTTTATTAATCTTCAGACCTGTATATTTAACTTTCTGAGGCTCACTCTGATAAAAACCTATCCCACTACAATCACTACACCCACTTTTATACTCTGAGTCGGCTGTGTTTTGCTCCCAGGTGTTACCAGCCACCATTTTCTCTGAAGCAGGCTGAGAGCTGGTGAGGCCGCAGTGCATGATGGGATACACCAGAACACCATGAAGATAGCTCCACTTGTATACTAGAAACTCTGACTGGAGTTTCTGTAGTGCACTGAAGATCCAGGGATCTACATTTTGCTCACATACTGCATACTACATACTACCTTAGGCAGATTTAATACACTTTGAATACAGCCAGGCACAGATGCTCAGCCCATCTTTGTGTTTCCTGAGGGGCTGTTCATGCCATGACTCTGTTGTCCTCCTGCTATGGCTGTGTCCGTAATGGCGTACTTCCATACTATACAGTATGCGAAAGCAGTATGTGAGAATAGTTATTATGCCAGAATACATAGTGTTCCTAAAACAGTACGTGAAAAGTCCCCAGAAAGTCCCGGGAGAGATTTTAACGTATGTAACCACAGCACACTGTCCTATCCCATAATTCCACAGGAGCTACAGAGCCATTTGAGGTGGTAAAATAAAATTTAGGAAAGTAGGGAGCCAGCTGTTTACAAGTGAATAAATACCTCAGCATGTGTTTTCTGCGACGCCGCCTCCATGTGGAAGTGTTAACTGAGAAAACTAACCACAACGAATGCTACTTTTGTTACCGGATGGTAAAGATTTTGCCGACTTTCGGCTTTTAAAGAATGGGGTTTGCCGCCGTTACGTGATGTCTGTGTAGTGGGTCTGAGAACGTGTACATACTGCGCATATATATACTAACAGTATGTACATCTTTAACGGCTGAGCAGTACGTAATAGATGGAATTCAATACGTACTGCTTAAGTATGCCATTTTGGACGCAGCCTATGTCAGTTAAATTTTCCATTCTTGCAGTAGTAGGCAGTTCTTGGCCATGTTACAGTGGTGCAAGGTACTAGACCAGTTTAAACGCTAAGCTAAGCCTGACAAAACAAAACAATCATGCACAAAGCTCATGTATGTTACTCTCTGAAAAACAGTTTGTTCTACAGGATTGTTAGATAGCTAGCTAGCTCACAGTTCGTCTAGCCAAGTGCTTATTGGCAAACAGTCTTAATAAATAAAAATCAGTCATAATAAAAAAAGGAGAGTCAATCATAACCCACCTAGAAGTGCTTGCAGTTACAGATTCAACCAGAATTTCATTAGATCGTGCCTGGTGTACAGGCCACATGGGGATGTCCTGTATAGCGTAATTCTATCCTGCTATGTCAACATTTTTAACTGAACCATCTTCAACACCAGCGATGAAACTTGGCTGAATGGTCAGACAAGAGAGGAAGGGTTAGAGGCAGGAGGGAAGTTCATTATGTTAGAAAAGTCCATAAAAGAGTGGGAACAGAATAAAGAAAGTGTTCGAGAGTCTAGAGTAATTAGAGTGTAGACGTGTGTAAATTAATGACCGTGTTCCGGTTGCCTCCATGGCAGTGCAGTGCAGCAGTGTTCAGTTACAAGAGGAAAAACAGACTAGGAAGAATGAATGAGGCTCATTTTCCACTTTAATGACCTTATTGCGCACAGGGGCCAATAGAGCAGACTATTAAAGCACATACAGCAAGCAGCAGAGGAGCCTCATTAATTAAAGTACTACTCCAAAAAAAATCTGGCGACTGTGATTTATTTGGACTGAAATGCTGGATACTTCAGGAAACGTCGAGCATAATGAGTCATCAACCATGATGAAAAGTCATAATGAAACGGTGCTGGAGGTTTAGAGGTAATGTCAAAAGGTTAAAGAAGCAGTTTTGTGAAAAATCTCACAATTTCTCTAATAAATCTACAGCTTCACACAAAACTAAAATTATAGTTCAAATTAGGTTGATTTTCTGAGTGCAAATGAGTTAACACATCCTTAACACACTTCTGCAGGTTTTCATGCACAAGCACTGTTTATTTGCTGAATGTTAGCATATAAGGAAAGAATTAACATAATCTGGCCTGTGCAAAAAATACATTTACATATTTATATATTACATATATTTAAATTTGCTTCCTGTAGTAGAATGCATTAACCTATTTTCACCTACAAAAATCAGCAAAACATGTGATTTGAGCAGGGTTAACTTTTGCATACGACTGTATAGAAAAATCTGAACTAGAAATTTCAGGTTTTGGGAAGCTTTGTAATGCTTTTATTTCCAGTTCTAGATAATGCTTTGTATTTCACACAGCAACCACATAAGCAAGTCTATTTGAGATTATGTTCCTTTTAAGTAATATTATTTTCCGTAATATTTTGTATAGTATTTTGTAATTTTTCTAGTCAAAATGTTGCTTTAATTTTTCCTAGTATAGGCACCTCTGGTAAAATTACATGTGCTACATGTTTCAAACGCAGTGGAGCAAGGAAAGATCAAATAAAAACAACCAGCCCCCCTGCAAACTGCAATTGTACAATTGGGCACCCATATTCAAATTAAAACCCAAATCTGGGTGAGTTTTTCTAAGGTAACACATCCTCCACACACTAGTTTATATTTTAATCCACACATTTTACTGTTAACATATTTGGAAAAAAAATCTAAAAATGTGGCCTGTGCAAAAGTCATGCCATAACATCTTTTCTAGTGTGCAAATACGAATTATGCTCACTTGTAAAACATGCCAAACAAAAACTGTTGATTGTTTATAGTGTTTTTATTGATTATTTTATTGAATGTATTTACTTTAGTTAGTCAACTATCAAGGAGCCTATAGGCAGTGGGCCGTTCACTATTATTTAGTTCTATTATTACTGAGTGACCTACCTGTTAGTTTAACTTGGGTAGCAAAGCCAACTAAGAAATGTTTTCAGACTGATACAACAGACAAGTAACTCAAAGTTCCAACTCTTTTTACTCCTAGTGGAGTATTGTAAATACTTTATATATGTACTTTATACAAGTAAAAGCTGATGTGCCAGTACAGTACTTCTCCAATCCTGGTTTCAAGTCAGGTACAGAAAAAAGACAACACAAGATTTTAGTAGGATTTGAATACGTTATCTATTAAAACCAGTTAATTATAGAGTTTTGCTTTGACAGCCAAGATGCAACACTGTTGCAAAGCAATAAACATTCTGGACTGTTAAATACAGTTCATGTGTCGACATGTTATATAAATTCATATTCAAACTCTTTCTTTTCAGTATGCTAGCGGATTTGAACGAGTTGGAATTATGTGGTCATTACAACAAGAGAAAATTTAAGGTGCATATCGTCGCTGTCCAATGAAAAACATGTGTCTCCATTTTTGTCCATTTTGACTTTTATGCATCATTTGAAAACTGCAGCTGCCGTTTACACTGTGTGAGAATTGCATGATGAATGGACCAACTGAAATGGCCCAGGAGTGCTTGGAAAGACGTCTGGTTCCATTGACATACATTGAAATTGAATGAGGTTTTTGTCCTCTCCTGTAAAGTTGCCATTTTGGAGATACGTGTTTTTCTTTGGACAGCGACGATATAAAGCTAGGCATTACTACCCCTTCATTACTTCCAAGTATATGATTTTCCGTTTTCCATCAGAATGTGTTTGTTCTTTTTGCTCATGTTCAGTTACTATCCTCTATTAGGATTTTTTTGAACCAGAAATTTAAGTACAGTCTTTTCAATAGCTGACATGTACATAGATGGCAGTTTCACAGTTTTGTTATTTTGTACTTACAGTTCTGCCATCACTCCACTCCGAGCCCTAAAGGCTGGGCTTTTTTTTAGATTGTTCAAAACTGACATGTATTGCTATTGTATCTTACACTTGTGCCCTTTTTCCAAACAGCATCTTTTCCCGCAGCTGCGTTTAGTGTCATCTGTAATACTGAAACACAGACTGGCCTCCTTTACTGAACGCTGAGCTATCTGCCCTCAGCTGAACAATCACTATGGGTGTCAGCTTGACATCTGTAAAGACTGCACATAAAACTCTTTCATCTGTCAACAACACACAGTCATTGGCCATTTTGTTAGGCACATGCTTGCTCTTCCAGATTTATGCAGCTGTAGCTCAGTAAAACATGCACCAGTTTAATGGGTTTAGTTACAGTTGGATTAAATCTTAGAATGGGCACGACACATGATCTAAGCAATTTTCATCATGTATGTTCTCATATCTCAGAACCATCTACTTCCCTGGGATATTCAGCCCCAAAATCTGATTACCAAGAAACAAAAGCACCTAGTTAATGAAAGAAGTCATTAGAGAATGGCTAGACTTGCTGGCAGAGAGACCACAAATACCCACTACCTGGTATTAACATCTGCCTCCAGTGGAGAGTGAGACATTTGGTGGTCTACGCCTGGCATTTCCATATGTCTTGAATGCATCTTTGGTAACCACTTATGATTGGATTTCATGAAGGAGCTTCTTGCTGCATTTGGTAAAAAGGGGAAAGGGTTAAAAGCACCCTGATGACACTATTGATTAGGTGGCACTTTGTTGCTGTTAGGGATGCATTGAGACAGTTTAGCATTTACATTATAGATGTTATAGGGCCATATGGATCCATAACCATGTCTACCCATCCCTAACCACAGTTGATTTAAGCGAGAAGATCACAATGCATCTTTAAGACACATTAAACCCTGTTCACACCTGTACTTTGCACCTTCCATTTATGATCAGATCACCCAATAAGCACCTTAATGCTTAATGAGTGTTCCTCTGGTCAGCTAGGAACAGGAAGCTGGAGCTACAGTATGCAAAATCAACACTAGACAATAAAAGGTTGGGCTAATGCTGCTTGTTCTAGATAGCGTTCAAGTAAAGTTCTAATGCAGAATGGCAGAACTGGAATTTGGTGCAAAGAGCACAAATCTGATAAATAGGCCTCCAGGTCGAACCACTGACCTTTTCTAGCATAAATTGAACCAGTTGCTTCTGTGCTTCTGTGGACCAGTATTGTAGATATCTCTGAATAGTAGCATGAAGTTTTATATGCATCTGATCATTATAGATAGAATGCCCCAGAGAAGTGTTCACCAACCCTCCTGAGATCAACTTTCCTGTCAAGTTTAATCATAACCTGCACATAACATGCAGGCTTCCCTACTCCAACCAGTCATGGACTTATGAAGAA
This sequence comes from Prochilodus magdalenae, assembly GCA_024036415.1. Lineage (NCBI taxonomy): Eukaryota > Metazoa > Chordata > Actinopteri > Characiformes > Prochilodontidae > Prochilodus > Prochilodus magdalenae. The sequence continues at coordinate 18,519 of JAMWET010001206.1, read as the reverse complement.
GTAAATTAGCCTGAGCATGTTTGTCAGACTGTGGCTGAAACTAGATACTGTATAAAGCCGTGTCTCCGGGACCAGGGTTGATGACCACTGGCCACGGGAAAGGAATGTAAGCCAGTTCTTGTACATACTTGGAAATGTATTGAAATGATTGTTTTTGGTAACTGGCCATGTAGGGTAGCCAACTCCACACATACTGTACATAGCAGTTGGTCTGTTGTAATCACACACATGTACATATATCATGGTGATCATTGCCGTTCATTTAATTAGTTAGCTAATTTAGCTAGTTTGCTGTAGTGTGCTTTCTAAGCAAAGACCATTCTGAGCTGCAAGCAGGTAATTGTTGGCAACATCCAATTACAGGCTAACCAAGCATAGGTAAAGGACCCATAAGCTAGACCATGGTGTTCTTTTTTGACTTAGCCTGCCTGTGTGAACTGCCAATGACTAAAGGGGTGGGGTATACTTGGCCACATGTCCAGTGTTAGGTTGGACCGCCCAGTCTTTCATCCGGTGCAGTACATGGACGGACTACTGTTAGTCCCTTTAAGGGATGAACTATTTAAAATGTTCACTTACAAACAATATTATGTGTGCCACTGGGTCAGATCCATGTCAAAAGGCATGTCTTGCATTTCATTGGTTTAACACGGCCATGTGACGTTGTGATTCGCCTACTGGCTAACCGCAGATCAGCCCTAAATGCAAGTCAATTAGCAACCTCCTGTCTAACTGAATGTCTTCCATTCCACCCAATTAGGTGAGTAAAGCAATCATCAATGTGTCATATGGGTTATAGGTTCCGATTTAACTCTGTTCTACCATCGTATGGTACCGACCCCCTTAATGGTGTTCTCCTTTTGGGGGTGGTGTGTCCTCCTTTTTCGGGTTATAAAAGTGGTCACCCTAGGTATACTGTAAAAACACTGCCATCAAGCAGGACACTTGTAGCTTCTCCTAGCATGAGCTAGATGCTAGGAATTCTTGTGATAATAATACAAGAACGCTATAGTGTAGGGTGACCATATGTATAAAAATGAGCTGTCAGGAGGAAATCAAATACATGTCATCTCCTTTGGGAGAAACAGCCAGGAGATAGCACATCTGACATTCCTAGTATTAATCGTAACATACATGACACACGTCATCTTTGCCATCAGAGAATGCTGCCAGTGTGGGTGATGTATTCACGTCATGAAGGCGTGTTGTAGGTTGTGCAGCAGATGGAGAGCAACTGCAGCACCTGACTTCAAAAGTCTCACTCCCATGAGATATTAATGTCATGGTGAGATTCTGCAGCACTCGCAAAGTCTGACAAAACTTCTAACCAGCATGCACTGCTTTAAACCCAACATGCTTGCGTAAAGCCAGCGCTGAGCAGGGCCACATTAGGTCATCTTCAGCCATCCATAGGATTCATAGGTTAGCCAATCTGAGGCTAACACAAGTAATTAAGGGAGACAAACTTATAAACATATACTTACAAACATTTTTTGCATCATGTATTTTGTACTGATCATATTCATATGATTAAAAAAAAAAACTTTAGAATAAGGCTACCTTCATAAAGAGTTATAATAGAGTTATAAATGGTTTAAAAAGAGCTTATTAATGGTCATTAATTAGTTCTTAAACACTTTAAAATCGTTATTAAGCAGTTATAACACATAAATATTTTGGCAACAATGACGTGTTGTTAGTGTAACACTGAACATGCATACGTTATATAGTTAAAGATCAGATTTTGATGTTTACTGATGTTACATCATCTTTTCCATCAATCTGCATAAACCCAGTCGGCTTCAATACCTATTCACCACATTAGGGGGGTGCTCATTTTTGCCAGTTGTATTAATCTGTTATAACTGCTTATTAATATTTGTAAAGTGATTATAACCTAACTAATAACCAATAACAACATATTTGTTTATAAATCACTATAAAGGCAGCCTTATTCTATAGTGGTACCAAAGCTTTAAATCCGAAAGAGGCCTGTGTCAGTTCCTTACATCCCAAGGCTAGTCATACGATACAGATCAGGTTAAACAGTATTGGAATATTCCATTAAGGAACAGTAAGGGCGCATCTGCATCTTGCAAGCCACAATATAAAACTGATTGATGAAAATTATGCATTACTGTTTCATGCAAGTTATGGCTTATAAGATCCCAACTGATATGTACTGTATATACACTACATGGATGGTATGCTCCATATGCGCCCTGAGTAGATCACATTACTTATGTTCAAACCAGCTCACATCTCTTTAATGATATAATCAGATTGAATATGACAATAACTGAAGCTATCAATGCTGGAACAAAAGTTAAGAAATCCATGGCAGAATCCACCATCTATAACATGTGTTACAGAATGAATTGTACTCTCCGCTTCCCATTGTGTAGCAAAGCCGGGATTATGAATCTTCCATGAAACAAAATGATGAAATAACGGGAACATCTCTGTTCCAGAGTTTGGACAGTGCAGTGGCATTGCATCATGACGCGTAATGAGCGCGACTCGTTTTGCCAGGAGCCTGCGGTACCGTGCTGCATGTATATTTTATGACTGAAGTTGGAGGGAACGTATGGTAATCCAAAACCTGTGTCAAATCTCACCCACAGCATACTGTGACCTAATGAAGCAGCGAGACTGAGGGCTGCCTTTAGGCTAGAATGACTTAAAGAGCAGTGCAAGCTTCACTGCTCAGCATGAGGAGGATCGCATGGGCCTTTGAACCAAGGCCCTACCACTTGGGAAACAGAAAAGGACGCTTGGTATTAGAGGGACTCAGCTCAGTGAATCATGGAAACCACTATCATTCAAAGCTTTACCCTTCCGCCTTATTAAAATTACAGTAACCTAATTTGCAGAATTTCATCCTTACCCAGAACATAGGCGGTCTGCCAAGACATGTTTGGTGTCTGAAGTTTTCCATTATGATTTACACTGGAGCTACCAAGCTAACAAGCGATGGAAGCTTGTACCAGGTAGCATTGAACAAATCAAGCCAATATGGTTTGTTAAGTTACCTTAAATAGACATGCCTTTGTCGTTTCTGACACTGTATGAATTCTATTGGACAAACAGTTTGAAGTTTTGGTTATTGATTAGCTGCATTAGCCTTGCGGCTTCAGCACAAACTCAAAGAACATCAAACAGGCCTCGACTGACATCAGCTATAGAGAGAAAACCATGCAAAGTCGCCAAATGATTAACAGGTTTTCATGAAGTTAGCAACTGTTGCTTACACCTACCACAGTCCAATCAAAGTAGACCAAGAAGATTCTCAACATACCATGGCACTGTGTTCTTTCATTCATTTATTGCTTAACCTCCTGGAATCATAGCGCTCATTGAGTGGAAGGTAGGAAACACCCTGGACAAGTCAGCAATCCGTCACAGGGCAGACATTCTCACCTAGGGGCAGTGTCTTTGAGCTGTGGGATGAAACCAGAGCATCTAGAGACAACCCATGCAAGCTCTATACAAGGGAAACCCAGGCCCTTCTTGATATGACACAACAGTGATACCCCCACTGTATTTAATTATGTCCGATTAACGACAATAAGTTCTCCTCTGGATGGATCTGGTTCAAGCACTTTCATCCTCTGTCAACCTCCATCTAATCAGGAGTATCTGAAGAGAAAGTAATCAAAGTGACTAATGAAAAACACAAAGGCCCAGAAACATATTCTTTCATGACTACTGTTAGAGTGATGAGTGGCCACGGCTTACAACCACAGCATCTGTGAGTGAACCATCTCCACAGTGTCTAGAGACGCTATATGTTTTATCATGTTTGCATTAAGATCTAGAGTTCCTAAAAATCTAGCTCGACCTTAATGAAGTAGCTTAAGGTGAAGTAGTGCTTTTCGTTTTAGTGGTAATATGAACCGCTGAGCCAAAACATTACGACCTAATACGGCTAATCCATGGTTAGTCCTATGCATAGTGCCAAAACAGCTCTGACCCACCAAGGCATGCAATCTATAGGAGCTCTAAAGGTCCCCTGGAGCTCCAGGACCAAGACGTTAGCAGCTGATCATTTTTAAGTCCTGTAGTGAGAAGCAGTTGTGACTAGCACATTCCACAGATGCTAGATCGGACCGAGACCTGGGGAATTTGGGGGCCAAAGCAACACCTTGAACTCTACATCATGTTCCATTTCCGAACAATGTGTGTAGTGTGGTAGGCAGGTGTGGTCTTTGTACTAGGCAAAAGTAGGCGGGCACCTAGGGCCTCCATGAGCCAAGGGTCCCATCAAATAACAATAGAGGTCCTCAGTACATGCTGATCGTGACTGTGATTATAATAGACTGTTCCATCTGGTTACAAGAAGACACAACCAGATTCCACACAGAGGATGCACTTTAGCACGATGCTCTGGGTGTTGCGTGGGGAACACTGGGCTTAATGATCTACTGGAAGACTTGGAGCATTTCTGAAATGGGAAGGCTTGTGGGAAGCTCCCAGTCAGCAGTAGATAATTTCTTCTCTCCATTTTATGGAAGAGTTTCTTCTCCTCTGTTTAAGAGGTGGAATGGCAGAGAGATGCTAGCTGTCAAAAATAGAAACAATTTTGTCTATCAAAAACGATGCGTCTCATCAGCTGTGCTCTGCTGCGCTCTGCTGATACAGACAACTCCATTAGTTATAATGTGAGCATTTTGGTTTAGCCGTAGTCGCTCACGCCACTTGCTGTAGGACACGTGGTGAAAAAGGTGTGAAAGAATTTGTCACGACACCCCCAAAACTAGTCCTGCACAGACACAATAGACTATACATGACGCTAGTGCTCCAGTGTTGGGTAAGTTACTCAACAAAGCAGTTTTTAAAGCTACTAAGGACTTTTCTCCAACTGTGTTGGGATGGCATTACTTATCACTCCCTGGGAAACAGAGGACATTAAAAGAAATACAAGTTTCTTTACTTCTGGGCTCCTCTGCACTCTGCACTTCACTATACTGGCAGATAATTGAGCCCATGTATACTTGACAGACCAGGTTCCAGTTCTAATGCCTGCTTGCCCATAGTAGATGCTTTTGACTGGGGACAGGGGCTAGCATGGGCACTCTGACAGGTGTTTGCAGCCCCAAACACAACAGGGTGTGATGCAAATTGTTGTGATACATATCTTCCATAACCATCATTCTGTATTTCTGTGACTTATGCCACAGTAGGCCTTCTGTCAGTTTGGGCCAGACTGGATAGCCTGTGTTACCCTCCTGCGCTGATTAGCATTGGATGCCCAACCACTTTTTGCCAGTTTGTGGTTTCCCCCTCTTGTACTATCGGTAGATACTCACTACTGTATATAGCCTGTATAATTCTAAATTGTTTACATTTTATATTTTATATTTTATTTATATATTCTCTGCATGCTTAATTTTTGATCCTTGTTATCTGTCTATTTATATTTATACTTTTTATTCTATGACATCCAGTGTGGGCAGCAAAGTAAGCATTTCATTGTACAGGGAAACTAGTTTCCTTACTGTGCATATGACAATAAAAGCTTTGAATCTTTGAATCTTTGAATCTTTGAATCTACTGCTGACTGAGAGCTCATCACAAGCCTTCCCATTTCAGAGATGCTTGGATCCAGTCGCCTCGTCAAAGTCACTTAGAACTTTACACCTTTCATTGTTCCTACATTCAGCACATTGACTATGAGACTCTTGGCTCAGTGTATTTAGCAGTACAACAGGCAACATTATTAGCTTAGGCCACTATATAGCTAACATAACTTTTGACGACAACAACAAAACAATCTGGCCATGTGATATTAAGATATAGTGAGTTCTGTGACCTGTCTTGCTGCAGTAGCTCCGAAGGAGCACCTCTGTAAAAATGGGTATACCAAATACACTCACTGACAAAAAACAACAACGTGCCCAGAAAGAAATGTTGGATTACTGGAAAACTCTGACGCAGTTATGTCTCAGGCAGATATGCAAATATATGATTACAGGTCTGCTTTGATTATGTGCAGGCATGCACACACAGCAACCAGGCTCTGGACAGCCCAGACAGACCACCAGTAGAGAGGACTGTTTGGTCCACAGACAAGCACAAGCAGCTCCCACAGTTTCCTAGTTCACCATCTAGACACAGGGGGCACCTGGTACCCCTGTCTCTGCCAGGATCATTTCCAGGCCCTTAGCAGAAGGAAATTTGGGAGAGGCGACCATTTCATGATGCATCCACCAACTTCCACCATTGCTTTCTTTGCAGTGGTATCTTGAATGAGAAATATGGACCGCTACAGACTGGGACCATCGTCTTTGGCGACACACTCAGGTTCTGTTTGGTATCTGACAACGGTCAGGGTTGAGTATGGAGGCCTTGTGGTGAGCTCTTTAGCCCTGCCTTTACTGTGGAGCGACACACTGCCTCAACTGCTGGTGTGATGATCTGGAGAGAGACGGCAGCCTCCATGACAGTCGCTATACGAGGGACACTAACAGCTCAGCAATATGTGCAGGACAGTCTCTGGCCACATGTGTTCCCTCACATGGCAGGGCTTCCAAGTGGCCTTTTTTCAGCAGGCTAATGCTCCCTCACAAGTTAAGATTCACCAGATTGCAACACTGGGATGCCAACTTTGGCAACCTACGACTGTGCAGGATCAACAAGCCCAACTAAAACATCTGTGTGCAAATGTGCCGCAGGATGCCATACGGAACCTGCATACCTGCATGTCCAACCATATCTCATTTTGTATTCAGGCTAGAGGCGGCCTAACAGGGTACTGGAGGCTACTTTCAATTGCACAGCTTTCCCCAATAAACTCTTTTCAGTCGGATACTGTAATCACTTACATACATACATTCACACATGCAGAGTGTCTATTCTATTCCAACAACTCCTTCTTGGAATATATGGAGTATAGCGTTGCTGTCCAAAGAAAAACACGTATTTCCATTTTTTTTACTTTTATGACTCATTTGATCAAATGAGCTGCTATTTACACTTTGCAGAAATTTCATGACGAATGGACCAACAGAAATGGCCCTCAGCTGCTTGGAAAGACGTCTGGTTCCATTGACTTCCATTTAAAATGAATGAGGTTTTTTGCCTCTCCTGTAAAGTTGCCATTTTGGAGATACCAGCAACGATATATTCTTTGTCATTGAGTATATATTAAGCGTACCATCTGTTCTGCCTACCAACACCAGTTTGAGTAATGCCAACCAGCACAGTTAGGAGGTATTAAAGCTAATAGGTTTTCTGGAACAGACAGGCCTGTGTAGAGTAAAGGCAGGGCCATCAGCAAAATAATTGGGGTTCTGCAGTCAAAGTTGGTGCAACGACCTCCTCTCTTGGTTTTCAAAAAATTTTTGTCTGGCTTTCCATTGTGTAGGCTTGCTAAGCCTAATAATCCTCTGCTATCAACAGTAATTCAATTTAACATAGTTCATTAAATTAAACCCTGAAGACTGATCGCAGCAGCCTTAAATGGCCTTCCGTTATCTCATTACGCTTTCTCCTGTCTTAGCGGATAGGTTCGGCATAAAGACAGAATGAGAGGCACTCTGAACATACAGCCTGTGATTCTGTTAAAAGTGACGAGAAAATCCACACCATTTACAGGAGATACTGCAGAAATAGACCATTTGCAGAGTTTGCAGTTGGCAGGAGTTGGAAATTGAGCAAAAAGACATATTAGATGCTTTTTCGGTGCTGGGCTGAACACAATGAATGCCATTATATGGTCATGTGATGAAATAAAATATGAAACTAAATGTGGTCAAGAAGAAAAAAGCCCTCGGATGATGGTGCGTAATCCGTACAGTGCGTGTAATCTGGCCTGGAGAGACGGCCTTTCAGTGTAATCAATCTCTCCGAAAAAAAACTTTTAATGGAATCAATGAAGAAAAGTAACATTGATTTCTACACATTCCAGCCACCATTTTTAGCCATTACTCTCTGTATCTCAACCCAGCCACACTGCAATATAGGCTAATAGCATTTTGTATAGAGTGACCCATTTGTAAAGTGGCACACTTTCATTACGGTTTGCCATTAGTCCTTACACACACACGTACACACAAACACACACACACACACACAGCCAATAACTTTGGCCTTCTGCTGCCCTCTGTCTGGCCTAAATATATTGCAATAATTTGTTTTCCAAAAATAGGCTGGCATGAGAGTTACATGCTTCGCAGCAATATGACAAATAGACAATTTGTATGCTTGAAATTGGTCACATTTTATATGCGCATGCACAATGAAGCGCGCACACGTCCTCTTATTGTCACACACCTGCGGTGGAATATGAAAATCTTGTATTATGTGCTGCTTAGTGTCCATCATTTTCCGACGCTGCTACTTCACGGCCTGGTTCATCGCTGTCTGCGTGCGCTGGGATTCCATGAATGCAGATTTAAATCAAACTGACTAAAATTGGGTCATTTGTTCTGGTTTTTAGGAGACGACTTCGCCGTCTATGGGAAGTAATAGAACAGGTATAAAAGACTAACAAAAGCGCATGATTATAGCATATTACAGACAGTACATACATACATACATCGTGCAGCTGTATATTACACGTAGCCACTGTTTACAGGTGCATTAAGCTTAATCACATTGAACTTATAGAGCCATAAATAATATACTTATATTACATATATATATACAGGGGTTGGACAATGAAACTGAAACACCTGGTTTTAGACCACAATCATTTATTAGTATGGTGTAGGGCCTCCTTTTGCGGCCAATACAGCGTCAGTTGGTCTTGGGAATGACATATACTGCGTCCTGCACAGTGGTCAGAGGGAGATTAAGCCATTCTTCTTGCAGGATAGTGGCCAGGTCACTACGTGATGCTGGTGGAGGTTCGTCCTTCTTGGTGGTATGCTGACATTACCCTGGATACCGTGGCTCTTGATACATCACAAAGACTTGCTGTCTTGGTCACAGATGCGCCAGCAAGACGTGCACCAACAGTTTGTCCTCTTTTGAACTCTGGTATATCACCCATAATGTTGTGTGCATTGCAGTATTTTGAGCAGAACTGAGCTCTTACCTGCTAACTGAACCTTCACACTCTGCTCTTACTGGTGCAATGTGCAATAATGAAGATTGGCCACCAGGCTGGTCCAATTTAGCCATGAGACCTCCCCCACTAAAATGACAGGTGTTTCAGTTTCATTGTCCAACCCCTGTACATATATATATATATATATATATATATATATATATATATATATATATATATATATATATATATATATATATTAAACTTAATCTTCATAAGACAAAGTATAGTATATAAAATGTACACTCACTAAGCACTTTATTGGGAACATCTCCTTGTATCTGCAGTCACTGTTCCTTATATATATAGGTGGATTCTGTAGTCTGTCTGCATACTCCTTCAGCCCCCCTTTCCTCTGTTCTTTAATGGTCAGGACCCCCACAGGACCTCCAGAGAGCTGGTATTATGTGGGTGGTGGATCTTTCTCAGCACTCTGCAGTGACACTGAGGTGGTGGTGGTATGTTAGTGTGTGTTGTGCTGGAGTAAGATTGGACGGAGAAGTGCTGCTGGACTCATCAGTTTTACTGCTGGACTGAGAATCGTAAACCAACTAAAACTGTGGGCAGAGTCCCCAGTGTGAATGACCGACACTGGACTGTGCAGTAGCAGATGAGCTATCGTCTCTGACTGTACATCTACAAGGGGGACCAGCAAGGTAGGAGTGTCTAATAGAGTGGACAGTGAGAGGACACAGTGTCTAAACACTCCAGCAGCACTGCTGTATCTGATCCACTCACACCAGCACCACACGCACTAACACACCACCACCATGTCAGAGTCACTGTAGAATGAATGATCCACCACCCACATACTAAATGCCGTTTGGGGGTCCTGATCATTGAAGAACAGGGTGAAAGAGGGGCTAACAAAGTATGCAGTGAAAGAGACAGACTACAAAATGCACCTGTGGTAGGTGGAGCTGATAAAATGGACAGTGACTGTGGATACGAGAATAAAGTGCCTGATGGGTGTTTTTGACAGTTTAGCTCCGCCTACCTACCGGTATGGCTGCAGGCTTCCATATCATATTAGCTTGCGGATAAGTGATTCTGGATTCCTGATGTGTCCAAAGTGTCAGCAAGTAACTGATCATGTGTTGAGCTGCTTTGCTGGAATGAAAACATACAGCCGTACCATTACTTTATTTAGCTCCGCCCATTTAGCATACAACTGAGTGTTGTTACTGCAGATGGTCTTATGGGGATTGGGTTGGGTCATTTACATGTACCAGTCTTAAAGCAGAGTAATAAAAACAGTGAAAAGAGAAAAACAGAGGGTGGAAAATCCTGTGTGTGTTCATATCCAATTTTGTGATCAGATTTCTTTTCATTTAAGTAGAAAACATGTTGTTTTGGTCGTTTTAAAGGCCTTTTTGACTTTGTACAGGCCTGGTTTGTATAATAAACTGCCCTATAAATGATAAAGCTTCCAGTGTTCACAGGTTGTTCTCAACCCAGTCCTAAGGGCCCGGATTCAATCAATATCACTGCTTTCGCAAAGTGCCTTCTAGGGTTATTAGAACTCAGATAGTCTTTAAGCTTAGCTGGTATGATTAATATTGTAGCAACTTCAGCGTCAACTTAACAAGCAGCAACATATAAGCCATTGAATGTGGTTTCTATAAAAAAATAAAAGGCTGCACAGAGGTGCACAGCATCCTGGGAGTCCGCCTCTGTGCTCCTCTCTGCTCCCCTTACTGACTCCAAGTCCGATGGCAGCACCAAACAGCTCCCCCTGCAGTCCAAACATATTCTCTGTGGCCAGTGTCCCAGCCAGGCCAAGGGCTGCGGGGTCCCTACTTCTTGGCACTGGGCTTCCCCAATTTTCTCTTGGGATCATATCCTTGGCGCAAGTCTGACTTGGTCTTCCTCTCGCAGGGCAGGTACCCTACAGACTACCACGCTCCTTCGCTCAGCCCAAACCAGATACATTACCTCGCCCATTCAATCTTTCTCCACACAGGAGACCTCCCACTTAAACTGGTACCTTGAGGCAAAATCCCATCCTGTGATGCGGAATGCAAACCCCAACCACATTCCAGGAGACAGTGGCTGTTCCTGGCAAAGGCTGGCATCACCCCGGTGATTTCTAGTATGCTGAGCATCTCCTTGGCATTACATGCTCTGGGTGCATCGTCCTTCTTTGACCTTGGCATGCCATTAGCTCTCAGGGCATAGTGTCCATTGGTCTGAAGCAGGGTGTGCAACTGCTGCCAGGGTTTCTTCTCACCTGTGCACTGGTGGCATCAATGCACATACAGCCCTATGCCAGCCACCTGCAACACAGACTGCATGGCACCAGCAGGTGAAGCACAGTTTCCGGGCACAAGCTCCTCCCACAGGCACCATCATGTTGTGCATCCAGAGGCTGTCCCAGCCAGTGAAAAGCCTCTTAGGATTGGACCCCTTGGGCATCATATATGTCGTCCGCATGCCCAAGAGGACTGTGCACCCTCCTAATATGTGTGGTGGAGCTGCTCACGTCTAACAGCATTAAGTTTGGTGCTACAGGGGCAACGACAGCTGCTCCTGCATGTCTCCCTACCATCCATTGTATCGTTGATGCTGACAAAGGTGCTGCTTGTGTGCACAGGCCAAAGCATTTTGGGATTTACCAACTAGCAGTGGTGCTGTATATTTAGCTCCTTTAGCACTGGCAGCTTTATCCATCAAAAGCCAGCACCTTCACTTGTCTTATCTGCATGCCCAGTGTTTCCTTCCTGAGGTAGAGCATGGCCCCAGTCGCCACGAGCCAAAATCTGTGTACTCGGCTCAGGTCCTATCATGACCGGGAACAGCTTCCTTCTCTCATGTTGACTCAGCCGTCAGTGAGTCTTTAGTTGGCAGGCGTACCACTCTTAGGGTGAGAGAGTATGCCTGAACTCAGTTAACGTGCGGAAGAGCGTATCGCTAAACTAGAGCAGAACATTTCCAGATGTAGAACTGTTAAACCAAACAGCTAGCATCAGCATCGCTACGGTGAATGAACATGGGACCCCTTAAATTCCAGGAGGTATTTAGGACACTGATGGTGTCCCCTCTTTCTGTACCACCATCACTCTAGTCACTCCACCACCACTCACTTGAGGGCTATGCCAAGGAAGAATTTGCCCTTGACGGTGGATGCTTGAAGGCTGGCTTCTCCAGCAACCGCATCTTCAGGAACGATCTTCTTGAAGGGCAGATATGCCTGTCAAATCACTCAAGTCCACCACTTATCCAATCTGCTTTTAGCCTTTACTGCTCCGGGAGCAGCCAAATGATCAACAGTGCTGCCGGTATGTTACTGAAGGGTGGTGTTGTTTCCATTGCTGATCCGTATAGAGGTTTCCTCCCCAGGCCCAAACACAGCTGCATTAAGCTGATGACTGGTGCTCAGCCATAATGGTAGGGGACCACTTGTAGCTGTGTGCAGTATGGCTCCCAAGCACTGTTGCCACTCTAGCATGGTACCTCTCTAGGTACCAGCACTGGCCCCCTGTTTGGGCAGTGTCTGAGCTAGTGGTGAGTTCTAGGCTCTAAACTTCCTACTAGCTGGAATATTATCCAATGGAACGCTAAGCACGGTTGTAAGTCGCTCTGGATAAGAGTCTCTGCTAAATGCCTTAAATGTAAATACATGGATATGTGCTGATTCTCTCTATCCAGGCACCAGCAGTGCTTTGCTGTCCTCCCCAGCCAGCCACTTAGGTCTTGGGTGGCTGGACCCATCCAGAAGGGGACAGCTGGGAACCCCCTGTACTCTGAGCTACTCTGAGTCTTTTTCTCTGCATGCCTTTTGTTGATAACTTCAAGCTTGGCATCAGTGTAGCACTGCCACAGAGAAAGACCTGGCCTAGGCCACTTTCTGCTTCAGGAAATTCTCTTCCGAGACAAGAGCTCATGGGGAAAGGTCACTTGAGGAAAATGTCAGCTTAAGAAGCACCAACACTACATTACATTTGAAATAAACAAAGCCCTCCGCCCGTTCCTCTGTGCTACTGGCCCAAACCCTTCGGTGGCACCATGGTACTGTGGATTTCTGACTAATACTAAGCATCACACACAAGAGGAAGAACGAAACCAAATTAGCTGAACGTGTACAATAACAATAACATTCCATTCCATTCCAGGCCCTCCCAGATGATCCACATTTTTGCTCTATGCCAGCTCCCAATACACAGAACGAAATTATTAAGCCATGAAAAACACCGGAAATCTGGCACAGGTGTGTTGGGAGCTGGGATAAAGCTGGGATGGACCTTCTGGGGACCATCAGTTTAAAAAAAGGTAGGTGGACAATATGTGAAGTGCTAATAAAATCAGAAAGTGATGATTAATACGTCCTGTTTGATCTGTGTTCAACAGAAAACAGTACAGACCAAAACATGGCTTTACCGTATGCACTCTGTTTTCTGTCATTTGTAAACATCGGCTAATTTCAACTTTGATGCCTCCAACACTTGATGGGGATAGAAGCATTACGATACAGTATATAAATGTTTCAGTCCCACCTTTCCTTTTTACAACATCTAGTAGTCATTTGAGTACTAACTTCAATTTTAAATTATTTTTTAAATTCTGGTTTATTAAGACGTGGCTGTATAACGAGGCTTCACTGTATTTGTATGGGTCCAAGTGAACTAATAAATCATTGCTTTGTTTTTTTTTGTGTTTTTTGTGTGTTTTATCTGTGAAAGATCCAGACCAGGGCTGCCCAAAGTTGTCCAACAAAAAGCTAGCCTCCTTATCCAGAAAAATGTAAAATATTTCAGCACTTTGTCACTCAAGAAACACTTTGCATGCCATTTTTTGTGCATTTTATATCATGTTTTCAAAAGAAGAGCTGCACCCAGAAGGAAGTGTGGGAATGCAGTGCTATTAGGAAGGAAGATAAAGGTCACCAGGAACAATAAATGGTGATACATTTAGACTGATGTGGGGAATATTTATTAAGATTTTAATCCCTTATTGATCCCACAGTGGGGAAATTTAGTCTCCGCATTTAACCCATCCGTGAAGTGAAACACCCACAAACACACTCACTAGAGTGTGTTTGTGGGTGTTTCACTTCACGGATGGGTTAAATGCGCTGAAGACTAAATTTCCCCAAGTGTGGGATCAATAAGGGGATTAAAAATCTTAAATAAATATTCCCCACATCAGTCTAGTCTAAATGTATAACCATTTATGTGTCTCCTGGTGACCTTTCTATCTTCCTTCCTAATAGCACTGCATTCCCACACTTCCTTCTGGGTGCAGCTCTTCTTTTGAAAAACATGATATAAAAATGCACAAAAAATGGCATGCAAAGGGTTTTCTTGAGTGACAAAGGCTGAAAATATTTACCATTCTTTCTGGATATAAGGAGGCTAGCTCTTTTGTTGGACAACTTTGGGCAGCCCTGGTTGGATCTTTCACAGATAAAACACACAAAAAACAACACAAAAAAAACAAAGCAATGATTTATTAGTCCACTTGGACCCATACAAATACAGTGAAGCCTCGTTATACAGCCACGTCTTAATAACCAGAATTTAAAAAATAATTTAAAATTGAAGTTAGTACTCAATCAATGACTACTAGATGTTGTAAAAAGGAAAGGTGGGACTGAAACATTTTATATTACTGTATCGTAATGCTTTCTATCCCCATCAAGTGTGGAGGCATCAAAGTTGAAAATTTAGCCCGATCTGTTTACAAATGACAGAAAACTCAGAGTGCATACGGTAAAGCCATGTTTTTTGGTCTGTACTGTTTTTCTGGTTAGAAACACCAGATTCAAACAGGACGTATTAATCGATCGACTTTCTGATATGTTTTATTAGCACTTCACATATTGTCCAACCTACCTTTTTTTAAACTGCATGGTCACCAGAAGGTCCATCCCAGCTTTATCCACCAGCTCCACCACCACACCTGTGCCAGATTTGATACGGTGTTTTTCATGGCTTAATAAATTTCGTTCTGTGTATTGGGAGCTGGCATAGAGCAAAAATGTGGATTCATCTGGAGGGCCTGGAAATGGAATGGAATGTTATTGTTATTGTACACGTTCACGATGTGTCACGCTAATTTGGTTTTCGTTCTTCCTCTTGTGTGTGATGCTTAGTATTAGTCATAAAATCCACAGTACCATGGTTGCCACCGAAGGGTTTTTGGGCCAGTAGCACAGAGGAACGGGCGGAGGGCTTTGTTTATATTCAAATGTAAGTGTAGGTGTGGTGCTTCTTAAGCTGACATTTTCCTCAGTGACCTTTCCCACATGAGACTCTTGTCTCGGAGAAGAGAATTTCCTGAAGCGGAAAAGTGGCCTAGGCCAGGTCTTTCTCTGTGGCAGTGCTACACTGATGCACAAGCTTGCAAGTTATCGTAAACAAAGGCATGCCAGAGAAAAAGACTTCAGAGTAGAGAGCTCAGAGTACAAGGGGGTTCCCAGCTGTCCCCTTACTGGATGGGTCCAGCCACCCAAGACCTAAAGTGGCTGGCTGGGGGAGGACAGCAAAGCACTGCTGGTGCCTGGATAGAGAGAATCAGCAGCAGATATCCATGTATTACATTTAAAGGCATTTAGGCAGAGACTCTTATCCAGAGCGACTTACAAAGCCGTGCTTAGCGTTCCATTGGATAATATTCCAGCTAGTAGGAAGTTTAGTAGCCTAGAACTCACCACTAGCTCATACACACTGCCCAAAACAAGGGGGCCAGTGCTGGTACCTAGAGAGGTACCATGCTTAGAGTGGCAACAGTGCTTGGGAGCCATACTGCACACAGCTACAAAGTGGTACCCCTACCACATTATGGCTGAGCACCAGGTTCATCAGCGCTTAATGCAGCTGTGTTGTGGGCCTGGGGAGGAAACCTCTATACGGTATCAGCAAAATGGAAATCCAACACCACCGTTCAGTAACATACCGGCAGCATGTTTGATCATTTGGCTGCTCCCGGAAGCAGTAAAGGCTGCTAAAAGCAGATTGGATAAGCTGGTGGACTTGAGTGATTTGACAGGCATAATCTGCCCTTCAAGAAGATCGTTCCTGAAGATGCGGTTGCTGGAGAAGCCAGCCTATTCAAGCATCCACCGTCAAGGGCAAATTCTTCCTTGGCCATAGCCCTCAAGTGAGTGGTGTGGAGTGACTAGAGAGTGATGGTGGTACAGAAAGAGGGCCGACACCATCAGTGTCCTAAAATACCTCCTGGAATTTGAAGGGGTCCCATGTTTCATTACACAACCGTAGCGATGCTGATGCCTAGCATGTTTGGTTTAACAGTTCTACATCTGGAAATGTTCTGCTCTAGTTTAGCGATACGCTCTTCGCACGGTTTAAGCTGAGTTCAGGCATACTCTCTCACCCTAAGAGTGGTACGCCCTGCCAACTAAAGACTCACTGACGGCTGAGTCAACATGAGAGAGAAGGAAGCTGTTCCCGGTTCATGATAGGACCTGAGCCGAGTACACAAGATTTTGGCTCGTGGCGGACCCGGGGCCTATGCTCTAACCTCAGGAAGGGAAACACTGGGCATGCAGATAAGCCAAGTGAAGGTGCTGGGCTTTGATGGATAAAGGTGCCCAGTGCTAAAGGAGGCTAAATATACAGCACCACTGCTAGTTGGTAAATCCACAAAATGCTATTGTGGCCTGTGCACACAAGCAGCACCTTTGTCAGCATCAACGATACAATGGATGGTAGGGAGACATGCGGGAGGAGCTGTCGTTGCCCCTGTTAGCACCAAAACTTAATGCTGTTTAGACGTGAGCAGCTCCACCACACATATTAGGAGGGGGCACAGTCCCTCTTGGGCATGCGGAACGGGACATATATGATGCCCAAGGGGTCCAATCCTAAGAGGCTTTTCACTGGCTGGGACAGCCTCTGGATGGCACAACATGATGGTGCCTGTGGGAGGAGCTTGTGCCGGAAACTGTGCTTTACCTGCTGTGCCATGGCAGTCTGTGTTTCAGGTGGCTGTGTCATAGGGCTGTAGGTCTGCATGCATTGATGCCACCAGTGCACAGGTGTGAGAAGAAACCCGGCAGCGAGTTTGCACACCCTGCTTCAGACCAATGGAACAACTATGCCCTGAGAGCTAATGGCATGCCCAAGGTCAAAGAAGGACGATGCACCCAGAGCATGTAATGCCAAGGAGAGATGCTCAGCATACTAGAAATCACCGGGGTGATGCAGCCTATGCCAGGAACAGCCACTGTCTCCTGGGAATGTGGTTGGGGTTTGCATTCCGCAATCACAGGATGGATTTATGCCTCAAGGGTACCAGTTTTAAGTGGGAGGTCTCCTGTGGGAGAAAGATTGAATGGGCGAGGTATATGTAAATCTGGTTTGGGCTGAGCGAAGGAGCGTGGTCGTCTGGTAGGGTACCTGCCCAGCGAGAGGCAGACCAAGTCAGACCATTGCGCCAAGGATATGATCCCAAGAAGAAAATTGGGGAAGCCCAGTGCCAAGAAGTAGGGGACCCCGCAGCCCTTGGCCTGGCTGGGACACTGGCCACAGAGATATGTTTGGACTGCAGGGGGAGCTGTTTGGTGCTGCCATCGGACTTGGAGTCACCCCCAGTAAGGGGAGCAAGAGAGGAGCACAGAGGCCGGACTCCCAGGATGCTGTGCACCTCTGTGCAGCCTTTTTTTTTTTTTTTTTTTTAGAAAACACATTCAATGGATCTTATATGTTGCTGTCTTGTTAAGTTGACAGCTGAAAGTTGCTACAGTATTAATCTACCAGCTAAGCTTAAGACTATCTGGAGTTCTAATAACCCTAGAAGGCACTTTGCGAAAGCAGTGATATTGATTTGAATCAGGGCCCTTAGTACTGGGTTGAGAACAACCTGTGAACACACTGGAAGCTTTATCATTTATAGGGCAGTTTATTATACAAATCCAGGCCTGTACAAAGTCAAAAAGGCTTTAAAACGACCAAAAACAACAGGTTTTCTACTTAAATTTTCAAAAGAAAATCTGATCACAAAATTGGATATGAACACACACACAGGATTTTTCCACCCTCTGTTTTTCTCCTTTCACTGTTTTTATTACTCTGCTTTAAGACTGGTACATTGTAAATGACCCAACCCAATCCCCCATAAGACCATATGCAGTAACACACACTCAGTTGTATGCTAAATGGGCGGAGCTAAATAGAGTAATGGTTACGGCTGTATTGGTTTCATTCCAGCAAAGCAGCTCAAACACTATGATCAGTTACTTGGTGACACTTTGGACACATCAGCGAAGCCAGAATCACTTATCCGCAAGCTAATATGATATGGAAGCCTGCAGCCATACCGGTAGGTAGGCGGAGCTAAACTGCCAAAAACACCCATCAGGCACTTTATTGTCGTACCCACAGTCATTGTCCATTTTATCAGCTCCACCTACCACAGGTGCATTTTGTAGTCTGTCTCTTTTCACTGCATACTTTGTTAAGGCCCTCTTTCACCTGAGTCTTCAATGATCAGGACCCCCAAACGGCATT